>JAQSVV010000279.1:600000-1092586 GCA_036375495.1 Agrotis segetum
AGATGTTAGTGACGTCAGTCAGAGTTGACAAACATTTTAAAGGTTATTTAATTCACAACATTTTAATATCACTCTTGTCAACAGCTGTCTTTAACATTCAATTTGCAAAAACAACGCAATCATTTTGTATTAGTGTTTATTTTTATAGCTTTGTTATGCGCAGGAGTCGAAGGATCGTCTGCGGCCTTGACGCCGGCGCCTGCACCTCTCGCATCTGCGCAGTAGGTTAATACGCATGTTTCTACTCCTACGTCATCAGAAGCCATGACACCTTTTCTCCAGGGGGTTTATTTAAGGAGATTTATATAAGCAAGGGACAAACTACTAATCTTATAAGCAATCCGTTTTTTGAAACGGACGGACGGTATTCTATAAATTTCCGTATTAAATGTCGGCGTTGGTCTAGACATGGTGTAGTACTATAAACCTATAAATGCTAAGTAACCAGCACTGCCTTTAAAGTAACCATAATGCCTTTACTTTACCATTATCATCAACTGCTTCAATTATTACTTGATAATAAAATAATATGCGACCATGATAAAAACGAAACTGTAATGGCGCCATATTGTAACGTCATAACACTAACATGCTCTTAAATAAGCAGAAAATATATGAAAACATAATTAACCACGAATCAAAGATACTTTATACTATCGAAAATGAATTAGCACAAAGTTTTTTTTTTATAAACATGATTTTTAAGTAAATAGATTTTCGCGATTACAGTTGTCTAATGACGGATGGATGGTCGATGACGTTCATTAATATCGTGGTCGCATATTGATCTGATGCACATACAGAGACAGACGGCCGGTCTGTATGCAAGCACATCAATCTATTCAAATTTGACTTTTTTTTTCAATATATTTTCAACGTTGTATCAAATAGGTTCCCGTTCGATTGGCAAAATTTGATTAGATTAGGGTAGGTTGATGTTCTGGCGTCTATACAATTCAACTCGACTAGACCGGGGAACAGTCATACCATTTGCTTCGGAAATAGGTGTGGTCAGTGTTTTCATCATACTGAGTTGAAGTTTTCCAAGTAAATCCTTTACACAAACAATAGTAGGTGTTTACCTAAAGTATTACCAGGAACTACGATACATTAGATACATAAGTAACGTGACGTAGGTAATGCCTAACAATAATCACAATTGTCTCAATAAATCTCCTCACTCGTGTCTGAGTCAGTAGGCAACTAGGCATGTAGGCATGACTCGTTTCATAAATATGTCAATAGGTAATATTGTAACTTGTGTGCTATTATATGATTCTTGCAAAGTTGCTGTCCTTGCGATAATCTATTAACTTACGATGCACTTTGCAACAAGCTTTACTGAGCTTAAAGCTCCTGCCGCTAAAATTTCGATGAGAGAATATTTTACAGTGATATCAATGGTGATAAATTATCGTCAATTATTCATTCAAATCATTTTCGTGCCAATGCCTGGCCCCACTGTCAAAAGTCACGCTAAAGTACCTATATTCATATCTAATTGCGTTTTTTTTTTTGTTTCAGGTAAGATACTTGAACGAATGATACTCGAATGTAAGTACCTACAGTGATCAAGAACTATATTGTTGAAATGGGTGCACATTTATAATCTGCAAATATTTCAAATAGTGTTCTTCTGATAATTTTTCTATACAGCAAATGATTGATTTATATTTAAATATTATGAATGCAGCGAGGACTAATAAACAGTAGTGCTAAGTTTGTGTTTCAAGTCTTTTAAACAAAGCTAAGTGACTTCTAAACACCTATTATACAAACCTAAGTGATTATTACATCAACACTTTATTGAAACGAATCATAATTGGCGTGTAACTTTAATATAAAACATTTAAATAATTGATAAATATTCCGTATAATTTTTACTGCTAATTATGAATAATTTTACATATAAAACATAAATTCGGAAGTACATGTTATACAGTTATTTGTATTTTTATGTATAGTTGTACATTAATTGGACAGATTACCATTCGCCCGTGCTCCTGAATGGTAAAAATGAATATTTTACCGATGTTGCCGCGTGGATAGATCGCGAAACGAATTCGTTCAATAATTTATTAATGTATTCATATTTTTTATTTGAAATATGATTATTATAGGTTACACATGTAAATGGAAAGTTATAGAAACAAACAATGTATGAAAACAAGTTTTCATTGATGAATATGCTTGCAATATTTAAATTGATTATTGTCTATAAAGATTACAGATTATAAGCGATGAGTATATATTTAAATCGTTGATTTGAAACTGTTGCCATTTTTTTCCCGAGGTATTAGATATGACTGTGACAAAGTTTCTACGAAGATGCTGCTGCTTACAGGCTTCCTCTAGTCCTCTGAAGGTGAAGTCATCAAGTTGACTTTTAAATCTATAACATATAAAAACCACTTCTGGTTAATCTCCCAAAAAACTAGTATCGTCCCATCAACTTATTAATAATTAAGACAAAATCTAATTCCTTGCCCCGAAATGGTGGCGTGTCGTGGCGGTCACGCGTCGTGGCACGCGGAAGAGATTGCGATCGCGCGTCATTAATCTGCGCGGATCACGCGCGGCGTGACTGTGCGCTACCCGCTCTACCTGTGCCTGCCTGCGAGCTGGATCTACTGGGTGACGGACGGTAGTCGTGGGCCACTCCTACGTGAGGCATTCAGATCGTTACAGGTGGCACTATCAACGTAACTTTAATACCATTACAATCCGACCTTGTGTCCTACGATGCACTACCACAAACCAAAATAGTTGGTTTTCGAACGAGAGGAATGAACATATTTTTAACGTTTTTACTTTAACAAGCATAGAAAGAGGATTCTAAATGACTCTTTTAAAAAATTCCGACAGGCTTCCTAAGCCTTGCTCTTTACAATAATTGTAATACAATACAAGTATGACAGATAGCATCGTGCTAGGTACAAGTCATCAGCCACTGCCGCGACTGGCGCCCGCACTCGCTGATCTTGAAGTGTCGGCCACTTATTTATTTATTGTTATTTATTTAGTTGCATTTAATTGCATTTATCGTCTACATAATACTGAGAATTGTTGCATTCCATCGTTCAGTGTATGTAGGAATAACAAAAACTAGCAGTAATGGTTGGCAATAGAATTTGACGGCCACAATAATATTGCTTTTAGTTTTTACGTCAAACTGCATTGCTATACAAACTGTCGATTGAGTGTCTTGGAGTGTATGAAAACTGTAGTTAAGTAGGTATAGTAGGTGCCTTTCTGTTGTTAGTTCTACCTACCCCTATGTATATATGTATATATTTTTTTAACGTTTGACAAAATATTGACAATATAACCTGCTCAAGAATTCAAGTAAGAAAATATAAGTGCATGCTGCAGTTGACTGGTACATTACTCGTGCTAAGATCCATGATGTCATAAAGTCTACAACTAGTATTAGAATTATGTTATCTCTTCCTGCCATTGTATTGACATAAATCACATCTTATCTCTAGTTAGCTATTTCTTGTAACAAATTAAATTATTGTACGGAAAACTTAACCAACAAATATGATGCATAGCTATCATGTATCATACATTCACGTTTTTAATTGTTTAATGATTGTCTGGTCTAATGTACCTTGAAATATTTTTAAATTCCTCATAGCGACTGAACATCTGGACCCGGTCACCTTTACATCAAACACGCATACCTTAATGTCCCAATCTCCCTAATCCCGGTCAATCGAACCCATTCAAAATTCCGTGCATTCTCGGAAATCGCGTGAAGATGTTCGTCGAAATACTTATAAAGTACGGCAATGTTGTCCGGAGGCGGTCCCATGTCCGCTCTGTCCGCTGTCCGGTCCCTCACAGGTGCATGGGCTGCACGCACGGAATCGGAGATATGCGGATGAGTTGCACGTATCTTTAGGTGATGGCAACATTGTACGGTTTGACTGCGAAAGCTTTGAAGCTTTAGACTACGAACATTTAATATTGTTTTTCCGATAAATATTTTTTGTAGAGTTCCCCAAGCCATCTGTTATATCCACCATATAACCCAGCCCGTTTGTGTTAGATTTTAGAATTAAAAAGGAGGATACAATTAGACTATTAAAAAATATATCTTCACAAGGACATTTATAATTGAGTCTTCTTACTAAATTGCAAGGTTACATGGTGATTTAAAGTTCAAAGAAAGCGCCTAAGTTATGAGGTTTTATATCTATACATATATTAAATTGAAAACAAAGGATGTACCAAAAAAGTATATTTTGCGAATTGAAGTATACAGCCTGAACGTTCGTTTATCTCGGCAAAAGAAGGACACAGCCATAAACAAATCTCTCTCGAGATCCACATAATAGGTAGTGTACCACGAAATCCATCCGTTGCGTTGCCACGTCGTGTGCACAACTGCACACGCGACTGATCTGCGTTAACTCTTCCAATCGCATGTCGCCGCTCATCGCCGCAGGACTAGTGTTTTACATGCGATTATATTTGTGTTATTCTCTTTAATGTCTTAAAATATTGCACGTTTTTCCTTTTGGGGTGGCTCTTCATTTTGATATAACAGTCTGTTGCCATGCTAAACAATGTATTATTCGTGTTTCACCGGAACGTCTACGTAATGGCTGAGAATTGTCATTGAGTGATCTTAGTCAATAGAAGTATCTAAAAAATATTCCCACTATGATGTTCGTTGCTGAATTATTTTGCTTTGCGATTGCCATCAACTCAGTAGTCAACTCTTTAAAATAGCTTAGTCATCGGGGCATCACCGTGATCGGGGGTAGAGGTACAGCAACACCATGTCTCTCTACCTTTCTCTACCTTTGATCCTATTTTTTTACAAAGTTAGATATAACTATAATTGTGACTTCAGACATTTAAGACGTATGTGTTTAAATTTCAAGCTTTCTGCAAACATGCGGGTTGATCTGTAAATGCGTTTAAAATAGCGCGGGCATAATATGTGGCCGCCGGGGCCCGCGGCGCGCGGTTTATGAGCGGGTGACATGCGACCAGCGGCGGCGCCCGCGCAGCCGTAGGGAACGCGACTAAATACCACGACGGATGCTGCAATCATGTTTGTCAGTGCCTTCGTATTTTTTTTTAATTTTCTATAATAAATACCTACTTAGTAACACTTGTGAGGGATTTACGCGGCTACCTCTGACAACTAGTTCTTATAGTAATAAACGTACATTAACCCCCGTATCTATAAACAAGTAAAAGGTTTTACTTGAGTAAATGTCATTTAATTATGAGACGATTTTTAATAAGTACTTTAATAATTGCTTGAAGTTTGAACTATAATAATATAGAATATACCTTTGCTTTCTTTTACAGTATCCACTTTGTTAAAATTCAGGTCTATTGCTTAAAAAAAATTGCACAAGTAATTGCTTAAGCTTAAGAAATTACTTTGACTTGACTATAAATACGGCTGTAAGTGTCTAAATCCAAAATCCAATTCGGTTCATCTGTTCATGCCGTTCTGACTAAATTACAAGTTTTTGGCTAAGCGTATAATAAAGTTAAATAACCTGTAAGTACCTACGGGAAAGTCACAGGCCCACGCCAAATTAGTTTTCTTGACAAAATCTATGCAACTCAGGTGGTGCCGGAAATGCTGCCTATAAATAAGCCGTATCATGTTTTAGTAAACATGGCCTTGCATTTAGTACTTTTTTGAAGTTAATTTATGAAGTACATCAAGAGCAACACCATTCACAAATCACTCTCAATGTAAAGATATAAGGACGAAATAATCAATTAAACGTCTAATATATAAGTTAGTTGTAACATGTTATATTAACATTTAAAAACTTCCTATCATCCATTAACGCATAAAATATTGATGTGTGATCGATAACTGCCTGACTTGTTGTAATCTTATTGAATTATAAATTAAACTGTTTGTTTTTTTATTAATCTACTAAATCTTGTGGTAAATAGAGAACTGAGCAAACTTGCTTATTAGAGAAATACAGAACAACAAATAGAGAACCAACGACCTACTGATGATGAGAAAAGTCATGGAACCGCGATATCTTCCACAGAACCAAGTACAGATAACGATGACAGTAATGACACCATAAACAACAAACATCCAAAACTGATAATTGAAAATCAAAAACCACTTTCAATAACCAATAAAGGTAAACTACCAAAACGGGTAAAGTCGCGGGCCGAAACTAATTTCCCGCTGCCCGCTGGCCGAAGGCCGGGCAACGTCGGTAAATCAAGAGGCGTCATGTGGACTCAAGTATTTATGCTCATACATCGCGATTAGACTTACGAAATCATATTTTATTGGCGCACTGAGAGCTCCGAGTTCCGAAGGTTAAGACACACTAATTGATTGTTTGATGCATTCACATTCTTCAAATTGATGTTTTTTTCCGTGAGAAAATTGGTAATCAATGTTTTAATGGAAACTCTAGGATTTTTGATTGTGAGACTATCAAGCTGAGTTTCGAAAACCGTCTCTACTTCTTGTTTAAACTGTTCAGATAAGTACTTGTCCAAGATATAATGTTTTATCAAAATACCTGCATGTTTTTCAAACCTAGATCTTCAATTTCAAAATCGTGTGTTTTTTTATTTGCTTGTAGTGTAGTGTATTGAGATTTGAAAGGATTGTAGACTTCACTACAATCCTTTCAATTCTCAAAGGATTGTAGACTTCACTACAATCCTTTCAATTCTCAAAGGATTGTAGACTTCACTACAATCCTTTCAATTCTCAAAGGATTGTAGACTTCACTACAATCCTTTCAATTCTCAAAGGATTGTAGACTTCACTACAATCCTTTCAATTCTCAAAGGATTGTAGACTTCACTACAATCCTTTCAATTCTCAAAGGATTGTAGACTTCACTACAATCCTTTCAATTCTCAAAGGATTGTAGACTTCACTACAATCCTTTCAATTCTCAAAGGATTGTAGACTTCACTACAATCCTTTCAATTCTCAAAGGATTGTAGACTTCACTACAATCCTTTCAATTCTCAAAGTATGCAGCAACAGATTGTAGACTTCACTACAATCCTTTCAATTCTCAAAGGATTGTAGACTTCACTACAATCCTTTCAATTCTCAAAGGATTGTAGACTTCACTACAATCCTTTCAATTCTCAAAGGATTGTAGACTTCACTACAATCCTTTCAATTCTCAAAGGATTGTAGACTTCACTACAATCCTTTCAATTCTCAAAGGATTGTAGACTTCACTACAATCCTTTCAATTCTCAAAGGATTGTAGACTTCACTACAATCCTTTCAATTCTCAAAGGATTGTAGACTTCACTACAATCCTTTCAATTCTCAAAGGATTGTAGACTTCACTACAATCCTTTCAATTCTCAAAGGATTGTAGACTTCACTACAATCCTTTCAATTCTCAAAGGATTGTAGACTTCACTACAATCCTTTCAATTCTCAAAGGATTGTAGACTTCACTACAATCCTTTCAATTCTCAAAGGATTGTAGACTTCACTACAATCCTTTCAATTCTCAATACATCAGTTCATCCCGCTATCGTGGTCCGCTACTCCGTGTTGCTGTTTCTGGGCACAAATACTGAGCTTTGCTGGTCCACAGCTCGTTTGGTATGCGACAGACAATGTCCTTCTCAGACCCATCTTTTGAAGGCAACCTTTTGAGTCACCTCAATCGATTGTGTTTCTGGGAGCACAGTATAAAGTTGTCAACATGATTTGTTAAACACCTCGGATACTGCGCTCCACAGCACCTTGGCTTATGTGTAGGTAGGTTGATTGTTTGTCAAAGACCAGATTTATGCACTACTAGCTGACCCGTGCCCACTTCGTTGGGCATTAATATTTTAACTTGTGATGAAATTATGAGTGTGGTTTGGTTTATACTTAGTGCTTTTTTATTATGTGGTAAGGTCATCAAATAAGTCCTCCCGCCCTGGGTGGGGCGGAAGGGACTGTCAGACTCTTACTGACTAAAATCCACCCGTGTTCCTTCCTATGCCCTTTACGTTCCGGGGCCACGGTGTCCTGGGTTAAGAAAAAACCGGCGACCCCAGCAGGCATTTGGCGCGAAACACGACGCGCCACCGACCCGGGCTTGGTCCTTAGTCGGACGGCGAGCTACCCATTACTCACCGTCCGCAAGCCCGCTCCGCCGCTGTGCCCTCTGCTAATCAAAGGGACACGCGTTGGAGCGTCCACACGACAGGCTATTTGCATACTGGCAAAGAGACCCCTTAGGCACACAGTGCCTAAGGAAGAGTTTTCGCATCCCAGGGTGCACCGGCCCGAAAAACTGGTCTTCTCCCCGGACAGAACTCCAGCCCACGGGCGCACGTGGAGGTTTCCTGACATAGTACCCCAGTACTTAGTGCTATGATTTTTTTTTCCTGTCTGCCAACAGGAGGGTTTTGTTCATACGTAATTGCACAACGCCATCTGTAGGTAAATAGATAAAACGTGCGTACAAAGCGTGTTCTAACGCGGTTCGTGAATGGACGGCGGCATTTTGCGATTTAGTAATTTTATGTTATCTTCGAAACTATTTAACCAATTGACATAATTTTTTGGGAAAATCATATCTCTATGATGTTATTGTGATCATAATAATATTTTTTTCGATAAGGTTTAGTGTTTTGTTGTGTAAAAAATCGTCCAAAGGCAAGTACATTGAAAAAAACTTTTTTTAACTCATAAAAGCTGCAATATCTGCTAAAATATAAAAGATAAAAATATGGTGTCGCGGACTTTATTGTAGAACTATTCAAAGCGGACATTTTTGCCAAACATTGTTTTCAATTATATACAACTGTTAAGGCAGCGCATGCTAATAACTGTGTTGGAAGAGCAATTTTTTTCCGCCCGGCTTGATAAAAATTGAGATATTTCGGCTAATATGCATGATATCTTTATAATTTATAGCCTATAGCACTCACGGATAATGTAGCTTTCTACCAATGAAACAATTTTTAAAATCGGTTCATTACTTCCGGAGATTACCCCCTACGTACAAACTTACAAACTTACAAACTTACAAACAAATGTTACCTCTTTATAATATTAGTATAGATATGGAGAATGCACAATTGCACATGTCCATTAGCTTCCGTTAGTTCCGTTTCAGAGATTCATAAGTCAGCAACACTTCCAGGCATTCTACGTACGTGTTGTACTTATATTCACCCCGCCTACGTCCACGCTCCTTTTGGTTGTTGATTTGAAGCTGTTTTTCCTTCAACATGTTTATTTACAGTCTAACCTTTAGTCTAGTATTACTGATAGGTTAGTAATCATCGGTTAAGTCCCGTGGCTGTGGCTGTGGGAGACAAAATGTATATTTCATCAACGAAACGAAGGTACGTTAATCCTGTTTCACTGATGAGAATCCCTTTATCTTTACCACTTGGTTTTCAGCATATATTGATGGGATAACCAATACTCAAACATAATGAGAGTTTAAATATTTAGATTACTTGAGAAGGCTATAATTACCCATCAGTTCACAACATTTTACTGAGTCAATTCCTATTCTATTACAAAAACTAATGCCCTGTTTCGTGTATCGCGAAATCGATTAGTATGTGGAGCCATAAGCCGGAAGGCATATAGTCGGCCTTCGAAGATCCTAGTCACTAATAGCTCGGTAATCCTCGCAGCGTGGCCATTGATTAGCCACGAGCAATAACTGGCTAACTGCGCGTTTTTGCCAAAAAACTGTGCCATCGTGAACGGAAACTCACGTTTGTCTATCATTTGGATTACGAAACTCTGTGTGATTGTGTGCAAGGAAATTAATATAATTTGTTTGTTCATTTGTAAGTCGATGTTCTTTTTTGCCTGACTGCCTGCCTACTTTGCGGATGTAGGACTTACCAAACATGGCGTTTTCTATAAAGTTTCTCAATCTTGAACGCGATTAAATGTATAAAAGCAGATTTTTAGATATTCGGGACTTCTTGATATCCAGGATTAAGTATTTGAATTTTGTTTAAACCAAAAAAAAAATTAAACCTTAGCTGCGTGTCTAGACAAAAGAATTGATACAATGGTAATTTAAAATGTCACTTACGGGAAATCTTCCATGATTATTTAATATTTTGAGTTCCCGATATTTCGACGCTGTTGCAAGCACCATGCATGATCGCGGGAGGACTATGATGTCAGTCATCATATTGGGTGTCACCACTGCGAGGATCGCCCGGAGGACACTGTGGTCGGGGGACTAATCTCATTACCGTGCCGCGGAACATAAAGAGCTACTGAAAGACACCGTGGATTTTAGTCAGTACGAGTCTGACAGTCCCTCCCGCCCTGCCTTGAGTGGGAGGACTCATTTGATGATTTTACAACGATAAGAAAAGCCCATAAGACGCGACCCTTTAAAGGTAAAATTATTGATAATTAGGAAAAGTAACGCGATACAAAAATCATAACTATAATATTCGAATTCAAGATCTTTGTGCATCAGACGATATTTATAGCGATCACTTTTCGGAAACGTCATCCAAAACATTTTCCAAGTGAATCATACTTCCTGTATTACTCATACGTTTAGAAATTGTTCGTGTAGTTAGCATTGAGGTACAGTCTTGACCACCATTATGTGTCATATTCCTAGCTAACTTATGTATAGGTAAGGTTTTGGTGTTATTCCGCAAGAGCAGAACGGTGTCACTACGTAGTATTGTTGTCACTGTGCCGCCTGTCGCAATAACATGTCCGACATGCTGCGCACTGAACGTGTTGTTCTTCCAAAGGCTGTTTTGTGCGCAGCGGTTTTTGCCTGATATAGATTGTGGTCGCTACTGAATTGAAATGTTATCGTAGGTTGTGTGGTGTTTTTACCTATTGGTGACACAGCGCCTAAGTATTTTATATCGTACATAAACTCACGCATTTGAGGTATTGTTGACACTTATTATAGATCCTGCTGCGATCCTGAATTTGTTCCTTTCCTTCGTCCACGTTCATACCTACTTGAACGTCTATTCCGATCGCTGCATATGTTAACATGACCTAGATTGAGTATTCAATTATGCTGTTCTGGTAATAATCTAAATGTTATTATGATTTTGGCTGTGCCTTTTCAGTGAGCAATTAAAATTTGCTTACCATTTTTTTCTTTTGTTAACTGGCATCATGTGTAATCAAGTCTCTCGATACTTTAATATTCAATGGATAGAAAGGGGTTAAGATTATAACAGCTTATATGAAATGACTCAGCTCCTAAATTGTACTCATGGTCAGGTCAATAGAAAACTAATAACAATAAACATAAAGTACTAAAAACATAGCTGTTATTAATATATAAAAGGCGTATAAAGGCGACGCATAGTGTAAGCGATTTAGAAAATTTCCCCACTCGGGCCAGTTTAATGTCGATGTGTTGGGTAATGGGTAAAGTTACTTACCGTGCGCTATGATGACTTAGCTGAAGATGATATTCCACTTAAAACTTCGAGCCAAATTAGTGTAGGTAAAGATTACACTTGGTGACACGGCCAATAGTGAAGCATTTGAGTATATAAGTATTGGAAAGTACATGTTTGATATTAAAATACCAGCAAAAATGATAGCATGATGGTTGTCATGATATGGTAGAATTGAAGAAGAAATTGTGTTGCATCCAAACAAGATGGTAAGGGACAAAAAGATGATGGTTCTTTTGATACAGAAAAACAAATTTGCAGATATTGGTGAACTATTTCATAAGTGGAGGGGTAAGTGATTAAAATAACGCGAATTCAATTTTCTGACAGTGACAACGTATCTCTAAACGAAGCAGTGAGAGTAGAGATGTGCGTTTGATGAAATAAATTTGGAATCTAAAGTAACGGGTACCGCTAGATACCGGATACCGGCCGCTGGCAACTTTATGGGCCAATAAAACTTTGAGTCTGTGTCCCCGCGGTGAATCGCGGTGCCGTACCGATAGCAAGCGCGATTCATTATACTCTTTATGTTTGTGTAGCGAGTGTCCCAATGTCCCTACATGTGGAACGTGTGAAAAAGACGTTACTATTTACGGGTTATAAAAAAGAAAAGTAATAGCCGTGACCAGAAATTAGCTGCATTCAGATGAAGTAATTAAATGAAGAATGCATTTGATTAATTATTATCAGAACTGATTTAAATATTATTTGATAATACCATGCACCTCGTTCTCGAAGGGTTAGATGGAGAGACCCAAGAAGGAAGAGATCTCGAAAGAGACCCATATTTTACCAATACAAGCGTTGTATACATAAAACAAATACCTACATACATATAGGTAGGTATGGAAAGTTTATCATTAACATTTTTCCAAAATAGTTTTCTTACACATTTTCAGTTTTTATAACTCTCCATGTACATAATCAGTATCCCAGTTGCGCTGCGTTCGGTACGCTCGTTTCATAAAGAGGACTATAAATTCAAGGTTATTTCGTTATTTCTGTGAGATTGTACAGCGTTTGTGGGTGATAAAACGTTATCACGGCACTAACTCCCCACAATAACTTCATACTTCACACGTTCACATCCGCACCTCGTGATCGCATTACTTCTGCTAATTTTGTTGCTGATAACACTAATTGTTCTAAAAAGGCAAGTATTACAGTAGAGTATGATAATGTTATAATATGTGATACCTTCTGACGTTTTATTTCTAGCCTGCTCTGTCTTACTCCAAGGCAAACGCCTTCTACCACTCCTTTCACTTTACCTGCGCTTCCTCCTTCCAGTTATAACTATTGATGTATTTATAGTTCCTGCACATAAAAAAAAAAAACATTTTCTTTTTAACCTCACAAAGCTTGCTTTCAAAACTATATGTAAAATAATATAAAATACATCCGGCCTGTGACGACACCTGCAGATAGCTGAGCCGGGTCGGGTGCTCGACTGGTCGCCAACCTGACCTCAAAGTCAAACGCACATAAATATACAAACTGTCCAATTTTTTGTTATTTATGTCACCATTTGCTGTATTTTTAATTAGATTTGTCGCCAAACCGGTAAAGCACCTATCACGAATTCAAACACGGCAAAAAACTTTTACAATAATTGTCGAATTAAATCATAACTGTATCTGATTACTTTATTCGTTTCTATTAAATATATTATGTTTTTATAAAAAGAAAAATACGTTAATGGTGGTATAAATATGTCACTTGCAACCAATTATACATTAATTATTAAATATAACGTATTTACAAGAGCGAATCAATACGTTTTTATGGTTTCTGGTATCGAAGTCGAGTGTCGCGACTCAGCTCGGCCACCTCTAATGAATGCTAGCTCAATGATCGTCATCGTAAAACGTTGGTTGGTTTATTGTACACCATTAGACACTCAACATGTCGCCCGACATGTTTCTTAAGCTTGACATGCCTATCAATAAATAAAATAATATCATTACTAAATAAGATAAAAATTAATCAAGGTTTATTTCCATGATTATCATATGAGAACGGAAAATAACTACGGTTATTTTCCGAGAATTTATGATTTTTAAATTCTCTTTAGGTGATTTACTTCTAATTCATTTATTAATATTGGGAAAACAGGGTTCTATATTCCGCCAAAAGACATACAAAATAATTATACTCTACTGTCATGGTCAGTTAATAAAGGACTTAGAAGATATTATAACGTAATGAGGGATTTTCTTTTTATGTTTTCCCTAGTCAATGGATAGATGGCGCTGAACTTGATATGTTACTGCAATGAACGAACGCCACGTCATTTTTTTATTTTTTTTCACTTGGATGTAATTTTGAGATCGTAAAACAAAAAGTACATGTCAACATCAAATGGCATTTTGAAAATAAATAACAACAAGGAAAAAGAAAAAAAAAAACATTTACCAGTCTTTTTAATTTATGAGTTTTTCACGCCAGAAAGAAAATGTCCCAAAAGAAAAAGAAGAGAAGTCTGTGCCTCGCACGTGCCTCGTGGATTTGTGCAAAAATGAAGGCATACATCTTTTTCCTAGAGCAACACCGTCAGTTCAAAAAGGTCTTGGAAACTACTTTTTTTTTTAAACTCCAAAAAGAAAACCTCTCATTGAAAAGCCAATACATGCTTTAAAAGTGTTATGAGCTTTCAATGAATGTTCACCACACGTTTTCTTATTTATTGTTAAGTATGTCTTCAATATGCATCACAAATCACAATGTTTACTTATTTCTGTTTAAATTAAAACAATACGGATTTAAAAAAAAATATATATATATAACAGCCTGTTTAAAATCCGTTCCTGCCATGCAACGGCATTTCCCGTAACGCGATATTCAACGGAATTTCCCGTTAGTATGGTCCTATCGTAAAGAAAGAAATATAACCAATAAAGTATAATTAGGCTACAAGGAATGCCATGGTTTATGGGAATTGAGTAAGTGAGATCTTAGCAGTTCTGCAGTTCAGAACGAAGTTTTATAGAATTATTTAAATTATTCCTAGATCAAGAATTCTTCTGATGCGTACATGTAACATAATTATTATAATCGCAGAATTTTAACGTATTTTAATAATCGCGTACAGAACATTGTTCATTCTCATCCTCCATATAATTCCGATTACACGGTCCCGTACAATACAATCATCACCACTCGCAATTACTGAACAATTTATAATTATAATTAGCGAACCTATCTCTAGAGCGTAATTAAAGCAACATGTCCGTAATTATAATAAAATCTATTTTTATTCCATCGTGTAGCCGGTAGCGGGCCCGGGCCACGCAGATCAACTGCGGCCAGCAATGTAATTTATGTATATGTATGCAGAAATGTACAAAGTGGGCGCTCGTTTACGATCACGACATCGTAATCACCGGGAGGTGTTAACAGGAATTTAACGTCCCTAATTATATTGATTTACAAGCCAAATAGTACTTCACGCGTGGCTCGGCCAGCATCACTCTTTATACTCTCATCGAGTGAACGAGAGGATTGTTCATTGTGCTGGGATTTAGAAATTCCTGCAGATGCTTTGAATATTCAAGAATATTGTAGTAAAACTCAGTTATTAACTTTGTATCTATTTATTACCTCAAATGTGCATATTTTGCATATCAATTCAAAATATTAATTAGGATTTCTTTCCTCGCAAAGCTCGCCATCGAAGAGGAGTTATCCCTTATAGTAGGCATACACCATCCTGCCTATGTGAACGATAGATGTGACGCTTGCAATTGTTTCAAATCGGCATTTCGTCCATAGACACCATACACCATAATGCCTATCGTAAAGATTGATTTGACACAACGTCAAATCTGCATCAGTGATGCCTACTCATAACGCAACAGTGGCTAATTCTACATATATAAATAAGTGGAATTCTGAAGCAATAGTTCAGTTTTGGGTTGAAGTAAAAAAAATGAAATTCTTCCGGTGGAATAATAAAAAAATTGGAATCGACTTCGTTTTTGATACCGAGTACGCCCACGAAATGCCTGCGGTTCATTTTTTAACACCTTTACCCTTAGCACGAATTATTTTATAAACGCAACCAAGTACTTTCAATGTGTTGAATCTGTGCAAAACTGAATTTAAAACAGGATTTCTACTAACAGAAAACCACCAACTTTATGTATGCCAAGAAGCAAACTACTACAGTTATCAGCTTGGACTTGCTATAGTTATAAGGTAGGAATGACCAAAGATTATTAACCATACCTACTACTACTATAATAAGTTTATGCAGGATGTGATGATACATACGTACATCAACTATTAAATGCAAAACCATCACTTACATATTCATATAATGTAATCAACAATTTGATTACGTTTATTGGTTTAAACTGTCTCACAACCCATTTCTACCCCTTAATAGGTACTGGTAGATTAAAAACATACCTATATAGTGTGCACTTTTGTCCGAATCTGTCACACTAATATAAATTAACTGAACTACAATATTCACAAGCAAGGGCCATCACTGAGCCAGCATCTTCGCTGTATCATTTTAGTTACAAGTTTTTTACACTAGTAAAATGGGTTAATTTAATGGTAATTTCTTCATGTTTACAGATTATTTTATCTTTGGACAGTAACTCTACTGAGAGCAAGGATTGCCTATTCTCAATTTCGCTGCTGCTCTGTGAATCATGCAAGAAAAACACACTGAATTATATGATAAAATATGTGGTAGTTTACCTAATATTATAGGTATCTAAAGTGTTTTAACCTTTTATTATTAAAATAAATACTTAGGGAAATATTAATAGTTATATTTTATTTACAAATCATATGATTCGTCGTCTCATCGTTCTCGTGCCCTTATTCTAATTCATCAAATCTTCTATTTTTCTCTACTCATTATGTCAGTACTCACCTTTTTAGTAAAATCATGCAAAAATAATTATATTTTATATATTTGCTCTGGCAGAGCTGCTTAGCTTTGCTTGAAATGCTTTAATTAAAATCATATCAAAATGAAAGTCGTTGGTTTTACTTTACTTACTTTACTTTTACCTATATTATTAACATTCTGTAAGTTATAACAGCATAGGAAAAATACAATTATTGTAATTTAAACACAATCACTAAATAACTATTACTAACAACAATAAGGAATAGGTATGATATTTCACTTCACTGAGATGTAAATCCATTGTACATTTTTTGTTAATCGAAGTACCTAAATCCATGATAAAGAATTACACATTGATCCAATGGCTCTCAACTTTCTGTATCAAATTGTTTGCATGAAATAATTAGGAAACATTTTGATCATACTCGTACAATACCTAGCGGTTTCACACTAGGTATATCACTGTGTCAGCTGGTTTTATCTTCCACCTTATTCATGTCTGAAGAATGGCAGGTTCTGCGATTATTTTGTGCTGATCCTCTTAGCATGTCGATGGCAATCTAAATTGAGTCGGGTCAGAATTGGACCACGCGTTTTCCATATAATTTTTCCAGAGCAAAGTCGTCGATGATGATGATGATCTCCCTTAGGTAGGTAGGTATTTTAAACGCTTCTCGATTTTATTGAAACGAACCACAAAATTTAATTTATTGAATTTCCTAACGTATTTTTGTTTGATGTTTGTTACTTAGATACACATCGATTGTTTTATTTGAATATTCGTTGTCATAGTAACCATATTGTCAGCCTCTGATTTCAGTTTTGCCCGTATTTTAATATTACTAAAAAGGTATTAAAATTAAAAATAAAATGATTTTACAATTTTATCCTAACTTATTCGTGTAGTATAAATGCACTTGTTCGTTATGCTTTCACGCCTAAACCGCTGAACTATTTTGATGATATTGGTTCGTAGACCCATCTGAAAAAAAAGTCATAATGACTACTCATTAATCGTAGTAATAGTGCCTGCAGGCAGTTGCTGGTTTTTTAATCCTACCTAGACTTTTTAAGACGCCATTCGCGCGAAAATTTTTTTTTTCTGCTGGCGTTAAAAAACCGCCGATATAGAACAAATGCATTCCCTTGTATAATAATAATAATATTCCACAACTATCACACAACGCCATATAGTCCCAAGCTAAGCAGGGCTTGTGTTATGGGTACTAGAAAACTGAAAACATACTTATATATTTTTAAATACATACTTACTATAGATAAATTACACCCAGACACAGAACAAATGATCATGCTCATCACACAAAGATTTGTCCTGGGTGGGAATCGAACCCACGACCCCCGGCATAGCAGTCAGGGTCACTAACTACTAGACCAACAGGCCAGTCAAAATCTGTTCACACGTCAGCGCTTTTAAAGTGCCAGCAAAAGAAAACGCTCGTTTGAGTCGGGGCTTACCCGTAAGTATAATAAATACTTAGTTTTAACTTACCTACCTGTTCCGACACCTTTTTTTAACCTACTTCAAAAAAAGGAGGAGGTTCTCAGTTCGGAATATTTTTTATTTTTATGTATGTTCCCCGATTTCTCGAAGACGCCTGGACTGATTTGGAAAAAAATTCTCAGGTCAGGTTCTGGTGATAGGATCCCAGGGAAAGCGAGGGTAACCTTCAAATTTTATAGGCAGATAGTACCAATTATATTATATATTTTCTAAAGCTGTTCGAGTATTTGCATCTGATAATCATCATTTCAGGTGGATGAGCTGATGATGGAAGGTACAACTCCTTAACAGTAAGGAGTAGGCATCGATTGATTTAGTTTGTGTTCGCATATCTCCGGAACTTTGAGTCCGATTTAAGTAATGCTTTTTTTTGGTGTGCGAGGTATCATTTAACTTAGGGAACACTGCAAGTTTCATCAGAATCGGTAGAAATCGGTCAGTAATTTTTGAGATATGGAATTTTATTAGCTTATTGTGTACATGAGCGATTAATTACCGGTGCGAAGATGAAGAATGATGTTCTTGACAAGAATTCGGGTTGAATATTTAAACTAAAAAGAGTTAAAAATATTTTTTTTTCAAAAAACTGTAACCGCCTTCAAAAACAACCACAATCTACAAAATTACTTTACATTCGGAAGTCGGTGGCTAAAAGACAATGAAAAGAAAAAAAAAACAAAGGCACCGACAACCGAAAGAAAAGTTATTTTGTAGATTATTTTACAATTTTTTGTGGTTGTTTTAGAAGGCGGTTACATTTTTCTTGAAAAAGTTTTTTTTATTATCACCTTTTCAATACACGATTATTTTGACATTGAAAAATTTTGCCTTTTTTTAATTGAAGTCGAAAATAAAAATTATAATAATGCAGAGAAGTGTTGCTTTTTATTATTTAGCTATTAGCCTCCTAGAGGGTTACACGAGCACAAAGCATGAAGGTTGGTTTTTGGGTAGTTAATTTCATAAAGACCTTCATATATTTATTTATTTTACAATTTTTTCGCTTAAATAATGACCAACATTTGAAAGGACCCCCTACCCTAAATAAAGGGAAAATATTTATAAAGTGGGAACACTGTCATAAATTGCGTACGCATCACAGACTAGATAGGTACGCATGCTAGACGTGGTGCGTTCGAAAACGTTTGTCTAGTAAATTAAATGTAAAATGAAATGCGGAGAATATTTGTTTTTTTTTTTAGTCAATTCTATTATATATTATTAACGTTTTTGTACAATTATTTTCTTATTTAGTCACTGAATTTGGATTAGTACTGGTTATTTTTAAATAAAAATAAATATTTGTCAAAAAGTCGAGTTTCAGAACGATCCCATATGCAGGACTCTGGGCTGCGTTTATATCCTTTATCCAGTTTAAATTTATACTGCATAGGTGTCAAACACCCCGTTTAAGTACACCGCGAGGTGAAAAATGAAGCTAACTAAAATTTAATCTGCCCCGTTTACGGTCATTCGCTGGGATAAGTTTTTACTAAATGGAATTTACTGATAAAATATTGCGACCTTTTTACCTCGCAATATTTTATCCTGCTGTCAGACTGACATTACGTTTTGTTGTTTTGTTCGATATCCGCAGTAAAAACGAATATTATTTTTATTTTAGAGAGTAAATATTATTTGTGGATTATGGATTTGTATTAAACCGGCAAATTGATTATTTGTTCAATAAACTGAGCTGTCAATTGAATTTGACAACTAACATTGACAGAAACTTATGACTCCGTTCAGCGAACCTTCGCTAGTTTAATTTTTTCCGGCGAAATACCGCCGGAAGATTTAAACGCACCCCAGCCCTGGCCACCACTCCTTGACCTTTAGACATGGCGCTAGTGTCTATTTCATTACATCAAATGCATTAAAAAATTAGTACCTAGAAATTTCCGAAAGTCATGAGTGGTCGGATTTTAGTGACTTCTCAATGATGTCGGCTGACCATAATCCCTGTATTTGTTACAGAGATTTTGCAGTATTTTACTCTACAGAGTCTGCTTTACTTTCCCAGTTTACTTAAGATTGAAAATTCATATTCAGGGTATCTTGTATATTTAAATATATTTTGCCACCGGAAGAATTTCATTTCTTTTTTTATTTCCACCCGAAACTAAACTATTTCTTCAGAATGCCACTTATTTATATGTAGAATGAGCCACTGTTGCATTATCTTGTCTTTTGACTCGGGACACTACTTGACTAATTTTGAAAGTCTCAATGTCATGATGAATTGAAATGGTGTTAGAAAAGTAGCTAAAAAGTTTAGCCACAAGTTACACTTTTTAGCTTCTTTTCTAGCACCTTTAAAAAATTAGCTAACTAGCTCTAAAGTTGCTAAGTAGGCATCACTGCTGCCGATTTGACGTTGTGTCAAAAACGATTTGATGACCTATCAAAATTGGCATGTCATGCCATCAAATTGGCATTCCACCCCCATACACGTTCAATTCTATTTGAGCAAATTGGCAGTTTTATGCCGAATTGACAAATAGGCATTATGGTGTATGGCTACCATTATAGAACCTATAAAATATATTAAGTATAACAAGAGCAGAAAAATACATACTTTGCTACAACATTGTGTTCTCCACTAAAATAATTAATTTCAGAATTACAAACCCTGGATTAGATCCAACGCGAAGTTTCCGTTCTTGGCAGAACTAGCTGCTTACCGATTATCTGATACTAATACGCGGATTATTCCACAACGAAATGAAACTCCGCAAGACTACCAGTGCAAGTAACTGGTAGCAAGTTCATAACTCGGCCTATTATTACCTGTCACTGCTAAGCTCTGCCACTCAAACTATCTTATCAGTACCTAGTTCTATTGCCCTCAATGATTGAGTATCAATGGATTGTCATCGGTCAACCTGATCATTGTCGGGTAACCGGTAGACCTAGCGATGTCCTCAATCCGAATTGACAGTTAAACGTCTATGCAGGTCTTCTTTCGCAAATGTAGATTATTATCTTAAGTTCGACATTAACCGCAATTATGCGTGATTTCATTAATCGCAAATGACAAGTAAGCAATACAAAATTTTC
This sequence comes from Agrotis segetum, assembly GCA_036375495.1. Classification (NCBI taxonomy): domain Eukaryota; kingdom Metazoa; phylum Arthropoda; class Insecta; order Lepidoptera; family Noctuidae; genus Agrotis; species Agrotis segetum. Next base: position 620,868 of record JAQSVV010000279.1, read on the forward strand.
GGTTGGAAAACATTAATCAACCTGAACGGGAGTTTTTGAGGGGAGTGAGACACTGGCGTAAGTAGGGTTACTGGAGTGTTCCAGTAACTTTACTTATGCCATACAAAGCGAACACATTGGACAGCGGTGATGTGAACGAAATGGGAGCAAGATGAAAACACAGTTTTGTTTTTAATATTTTATTTTCTCAATTCAAAGTTCTAGTTTGTGTCTGGGCAGGATGGCTTTACGCAGGTTGTTTATTTCGCAAGTGAGTGGACTAGCGGCCAGTGCTGGCATCAAGCCGCTCTATTAGTCGCCATTCGACGTAGTGACCTGTCGCCAAGGAAGGTCGCCCGGTACTGATGTCTGACCAGTATGGCCACTTATTGAAACTGGCACGTTGGCATCGAAGTGGATGGGACTGTTTGTTCATGAGGATTTTTTTAGTCTCAAGGTTTGTTTTAATCCCTTAAGTTGATAGAGTTTTTGTTTTGTATATTTGGTATGACTAGTTCTGTAAGATACGTGTCTGATCTGTGAAAAACAAATCTTATTTTAGAACTGAGGCCTTACCACGAGCTCTTAACGCGATCCAGTTTACGCTGTGGGAAAGAGACAGAGTTATACAAGTCGTCTAGCGCCATCTCTTTCCCACAGTCTAAAGACTCACGCTTTAAAAGTTTATGGTAGGCCACCTGATTGGGTTTTTGTCTTCTTCGAACACTACCTGTATACTTTACACTTTGTCTAGCTACACAGCTATTATCTTCAAAATGTAATGTGATTCCTAGACTTCATTCTTGGTTATTTTGCTTCAAAATTTGCCATGTAATTTTTACGTAACTCGATTACTTATTCGATGAACACAAGTGGCAGCCCAGTAGCGTATCCACGTTAAGTTGATGTCGGCAGTATCTCACGTGCCCAACTATCTCTATCTAAAACGTAAACAATCTGGTTCGCGTCGATTTCAACAGCAACGTCGTCGGAATGTCCCCACAAACAGGTAACATTACTGCTGGCTCGCCTAAAATATGTCTAGGCGAGTGACCGAGGTGCGAGCAGGCGCGGGAGCGGCGGCGAGACTGTCATAGACTTACTAAACCGAAATGTTGCTGGAGGTAAACAGGGCACTGTATGTGCATTATTTTAATCATACTGCATTCGTACATCTCAATATATTATCGTAAAATACAATGTTGGTGTTAATAAACAGATGGTGTTAAACCGCTACCGCTCATCACTTAACCAGCTCCTAGACTAGTGATTTGGCCCGACCTCGGCCAGCCTTATCGTCAATAACGATTTGCCAGAGATTTTATCCTTCTGCATCGTATCAGGTGTCGACTTGAAATCATTTTAGAGTTATTCCGCCATCTTATTGCCTAACATGAAAGCATCATCTTTATTTTGTAACTATGATTTCGATATGGTGGCAATTTATTGTAGAAATCGCCGATTGTGTGGAATCACTTCGCGATCTTTACGTTGGGTTTGTCCAAGATTCACGGTACCAATTTTCAATATAACTTAATTGTAGACAATTATTTATTACATGTTTCTTTATTATAATTTAACTTTATTTCATTTGCGCAATATAAGTTTATTTAAAACGTGATTAGGTATTCTCAGTAGCCTCCGATATATTCCTTAATGGTCTAATATCAATCATTATGGGGCATTTATAACGTGTACCAGCGCACGATCTAAATGTTCGCGTTTATTATGTACCTGCGCCCGCGCACCACCTATGCATTATTTTATTATTATATTGTGAGGAGTGCGAGTAGATATAGCCGTGGTTACCAGTCGTCGTTACTTCACTTATTTATATGATATATATAATAATATATGTCAAAGGGTCGGCAGAATACCAAGTTGCATCAATTAAAGGTTCTTCTACCTTATTTGACTCATAATATCAAGTCGACCGAGCTTCGCTCGGTTTTTAAAATGTCTATATCTTGGGAACCGAGCTTTTCTCGAACCTGGGACTTTGATTCATATTTATGTGTATGTCGGATGTAATAATATATATTGAACGGAGAGCCAACGACGAATTATTACAATATCAAAGCCATAATCAAACATTAATTAAACCCGCGATTACTTCATCTAATAACTCCTTATGGAGGTTGTTTTTGGCGATTATAAATTATTACGCCAAGAAATTGGTCAAGTACCAGTAAAAGTAAGTCAAGTTTTGTGCTGGCAAGGTCTCGAGCGGAGCCGCGGGCGCGGACTAGTCCCGTGTACCGTTCTTTATATGGAGATGGACCGGCTTGACCGATTACACCGATTATAGCTATTAACTACTTAAACGAATTGCTAAGTTTACATTTTTTTCTAACGCGTAATCGTTGGCGATTGAACGCATTCCGCTATTAGCTCGTAATCGGTAATCAGAGAGAGCGTTTAAAACAAATAACATTATAGAATTCCCATTTCATTCAACACGTTGCATCGACAGCTGACCAGTGTTGATGTGAGTAGACGAAGAATCAGTTTGATGACGATGGATGACTGCTGAAACTTACTGAGCTAAAATCTATGGTCAAAATATAGTTTTGTTATTTTGTTTTGTACACAAAAGATAATGATTTGCAGTTTTATGGTACAATAAATTGACGTCGTATCGCTGTTGATAAAATCTATATCGTTATTAGAAATCTTTGGTAGACAAAATCTATAAATAGTAAAGATTTTGTTTATTTTCGTGAACACACATTTTTGGTGCATATTGATCTGCGCTCGTTGAAATCTTTTATTCCCATCGATCGAAAAGTTCCTCAACTTGAACGTTGACTTTCGTTACACGCTATCTTACTACTACAAACCAGTTGACATAACTTGCAACTGACATTTTTGTTTTTATGAAATTCTTTGAATGCTACATGGATTATTGGTTACAAAGTGTCTTATCATTTAAATTTATTTTGATCTTATCTTTTCGTAATTTCCACACAAACTATAAAATCGGAACGACAGGGAAGCAAAACAAACAAATACTAGTTCAATCCAGGATTAAATCTAAGTCCATTCCGAGGCGTTTACATTATAACATTGTAAATCATTCATTCATCATACTTTAATCGAAAATAAGATCAAAAAGTGATCCTGTATGAGCTTCGATTATTGAATGAAACAGAGCGAGAAAGGGGATGATTTCGTACAGGAGTAAGAGGGATAGAAGTAAGATTACTGCGCCGTTCGATTTCAAGATCGATGCACAATAAATCTTGAATCGTCTTTTTGTAGTGTGTGTCAGGATAAGCGGTGTGCGAGTGTGTGAGAGACAGTTCGCGGCTACCGGGTAGCGGGTTCGGATCTCGTATTATTTTATTTAGTTCGCGTACGATTTATCGTCAACATTTACGGCGTCAATTGCTTTGAATGTATCGTATTAATATCAATGGAGGGTTTTTAGTTTTATTTCGTAATGGAAACTTCATCGCGCTGCTTGCTATAATTCTCTGGAATTGAAAAATGTGTGTTATTTCAGTCTCCTCGCTATTTCCATAAATGGTATTATAGTCTGTTAAACGGCAGATTGTTGGCGCTTGCTGTAAAGGTCCCTGGCATAAAAGACGATGGAAATAGGATTAGATTAGATCATGATATTGTGATTAAATAGACGTAGTGGAATAGATCTATCAATCATTAGTACTGCTACTACAAGGATCTTAATTCCGATAAACTTACCACGAAGTTCTTAATGCGATCCAGATTTGGCTGTGGGAAAGAGACAGAACTAGACGATTTGTATTGCTGGGTCTCTTTCCCACAGCCAAAACAGGATCGCATTAAGAGCTGTGAATTGTGGTTTTGTGCTCGCTTTCCCTAAATATTTTTGCACTGTTAAAAATATTGAGTTCCGAGTCTTTGAGCTGAGCTGATTTAAAATAAAATAAAGTGCTTTTATTAAGGCATCATCTAGTAATAGTTGCAGTAGAATCGTGCCTCAATTGGGTATGTACACTAGGTAACCCTAAACATGTTACATGTATCATGGAACACGCACAGAACTCGACATTGGTGATGGATGGCGTGGTCCCGTAGATACCCTGCACTCACTCTATCAGGGTACAGTTGGTCAGTGACAAACGAGCATACAGCTGAGTAATTAAAACACCCATCAATCATACAGTGACGAAATCTTTGGTCAGCTTGGTGACCAAGATTGGGTGTACCACTAGTCAAAATCATATGTAGGTTGATTGATACGAATATTTTTCTGATTAGTATTGTTTAATCACATAATGGTAGTAGAAATTATCAACTTCTGTACAAAACAAAAGAAACTCACAACCGATGGCTGTATATTTACTTATATTAATTAAACAGCCTTCTTTCATCATGTACTCGAAGTATTGTACCACAATAAGCTGAGTGTTTAATTACAACATTTTTTGAAGTCTATCCATATTGTTTTTTTTTTATTTGAAGTTATTTTATATCTATGGAATTAAGTTTTGGGCTTTCGCAAGCTTTTTTCAGTTTATTGGCTGGCTTACATTAATCAAATAATGTCGCGTGAGCTTTGAATTTAATTCAAAACCAAAATGTTCTAAACCCAAACATTACCGAAGTGAATGACCTCTTTTTTATAAACCCAGTTCACACGATTAGCAAATATAATTAACAATTAATCAACACTTCGGACAGTTAAGGCATAAATCATAACATTACCATATCTATACCATGCTATTAATATGTTTGTCTTATGTATTCATTGACAAACGCGCCCTCTGAATTATTAAAACTGAATTAGACCACACATATAGAATTATTTAACATAATCAGTTGGTAAAAAAGTGTTGATATATATCAATATGGTATTGATATTTTGTGCGAGTTATGATGAATGATTCAATACATTTTTATGTATTTTTCATTTAAAAGTCTCTAGTTGGAATAGTTGTTGGAGGTGTTGGCACTTTAATGTCCATACATCAGAGGTTTTCAGTCCGTATTGGTCTGCTACTGGTTATGGATACGTATTACCTAATATTACTGCGGTATCTGTACCATAGGCTTTAAAAGCACTAGATTATGCTTTAAGTCTAAACTCAAACAGTAGATACGTCACTAACAACATAAAATTACTAAGTTAACTTTATAACATTATACACTAGTCTTTCACACAATTTATAATTAGGTCGACATCCTGCCTACCTACAAAAGATAACAAAACTGTTAACTACTGGACTATACTTTACCTTAGTTATGTATTTATTCAATAAGTGAACACTATTTCTTTTAGAATAAATAAAGAATCTTTAAACCCAACTAAACGTGGAAACGAAAAGTTACTATACGGCATCTCCTTATTTTAGTGAAGTTTATTTCAGAACACAATTCATCAATATGATAATTGATAAAGGTTTAATTAAATCAACCTGTATCATAATCATAACTACTACTTCAACAACAGCTAATAGAGAGAGATCTCAGTGCCCCAGAACTACGTCATTTTAGCAAAGATGAAATTTTGAGTACAGTATGCTTACTTACTATAGTTCGAAAGCACGCCCTTCCACAGGCAGCGCGACCTAAAGGTTGATAAAAACCTTACTCAACTACGTCATGTTAGCAAGCCTACATTTTACATGATACTAGCTGCCCCGGCAAATTTCGTACCACCTCAGAAATAATAAAAAAAAAACCTTTTAAACCTTCCCTGGACTTCTCGAAATAATTCAAAACCAAAATCAGCCAAATCGGTCCAGCCGTACTCGAGTTTTAGCGAGACTAACGAACACCAATTGATTTTTATATAATAGAAGAAAAAGAAGATTACTCCTGGTACTATTTCAAGACCTTTTGTAAGTTGCCATAAGAATAAGACATCAACGACAAATCCGTCCACAGCGTCAGTGTCCCACGACTTGTGACTCCGATCAAATTATTCAGTGTTCTCGTAAACCAAATGATGAAGTATAGGGAGCCATACATTCGATGTCATCTTCCAATAGTTAACCGCGGGAAAGTTAAAGGTCGTCCCATAACCCACACGTGGGAAGAGAAATGTAAACTCACTTTCACTAAAGTTTAACTGTAATTTTGTGTTGACATTAAAAATATCACTTTGTGTCGTAAAAATGGGATTAGTTTAGAAACCAGCTGTTTTGTGTCCAATACTGATTTATAATAATCGATTTCACGAATTAGCTGATATTTTCTTAATAGGTAACGGTTGATCACCAAACTATCAGATTATAATGATTGAGCATTGTGGGAACCTCTATTATTATTTTTTATTGCTTGTTTTGTTCTCTTCATATTATATTTATTGATGTTTTAAGAAATAACAAAAATATATACAAACGAGAATATTCTTAATAGACTTACTGGAAAAGCCACTTTCTATAACAATTCGAAGTCATTGGCAAATGCATCTGGAGAGGTTATGTCGTCTATGGTTTTTTTATACGGTCGTTTGACTTACTGTCCAATAGCCGAGCCGAGACAATGGAATTTCTAACAAGGTTATAAGTAAAAATAACTGTTAAGTTGACCTTCCCTGATCCTACGTTACGCTTGAATGTTGTCTGTAATTACTTACAGTTACATACTAACATAGCCTACTACTTTATGACAGTCACAGACGGACAGGTATCGAAACTAAGGGTTTCAGTTGAGTCATACTCCACACGGCAGAAGCTACAGTAAGAGAAATAAGAAATGTGTCATAACCGTAGAAGGTAAAAAAAACAGCACTTGTATTAAAACTGATTGCCAGGAGCCACCAAGTATAAATACAAAATTTAAATCTCCAGTCTTAGAACAATTTTGATTTAGGCTGGTCAAGTTTTGCTATAAAAAAGTCCGTGCTGCGACTTTGGCTTTCTATATCATATTTAATTTAATTATCCCTTAAGACGCTGACAACCGCTACTGAGCTGCGCTGTTTCGGTATTTTTAGCCACGCCCACTATTTCTCCGGTATCGCAGCGCCATTTTTAAAGAGCGGCTAAACAATGAACTACCAAGTAAGAAGCAAAGGACGCGATCCATAACGACAGCAATGAACCAATAGATGGCGCTCTTATATATTTTATTCTGTATGAAGAGCTAAAATCAGATTAGATAAGGCGATTAAAAAAAACGAATGTATTTTTTTATTTTATTTATAAGATACTGAATTTAAAACAATATAAATGTAAAGAAAATAAAAACAAACTGAACTTACAGTTGTACAAGACAGTATTATCTTTTTTTTTTATTTACATAGGTTTTTGATTTAAATGTACAGTTGAATCCGTTTATTACATCGAAGGGAAATAATAAACACGTCATACTAAGCGGACGTCATGCAAAGCATTTTGTATAAAATAAACAACCTCCTGTTTTAGTCAGTATGTAAGTATTTATTTTAATAGAGAGAGAGACAAAATACAACTAAGTCTATATTATCTAAAAAATTCTCTGTGTAATTCGTCATAATAAGCGGTTGGTCATTATAAGCGGAGTCATAATAAACGGATTCTACTGTAAAATCATCATCATCATCATCAGCCGGAAGACGTCCACTGCTGAACAAAGGCCTCCCTTAGACGCCACGCCGAACGACAATTCGCCACTTGCATCCATCGGCTGCCCGCGACCCTCACGATGTCGTCGGTCCACCTAGTGGGAGGCCTGCCTACGCTGCGTTTTCCGGTCCGTGGCCGCCACTCGAGAAATTTTCTTCACCATTGGTTGTCAGTTCTGAAAGCAATGTGGCTTGCCCATTGCCACTTCAACTTGCAAATTTTATGAGCTATATCGGTGACTCTGGTTCTTCGCCGAATATCCATGTTCCGTATTTTATCCCGCAAAGAAACTCCGAGCATAGCTCTTTCCATTGCTCGTTGAGTGACTCTTAGTCTCTCGCAAAGACCACGTTTCAGAGCCATACCTATGTCATCACTGGCAACAGACACTGGTTAAACACCCTTGTCTGGAGACATTGTGGGATTCTCGATGATACTCATAAGATATCACGTAACATCCCAAACGCTGCTCATCCGAGTTGGATTCTTCGGGCGACCTAGACCGGGCAAAAAATAGAACATTTAAACTTGCCAGAACTTTATTCAACACTAAACCTACCTATGAAATTAATTTTAAAAAAAAATCGGTGTCATAAACGAAAGTTAAACCCAGAAAAAGCAACTTCTGAAATCAACGTTATTTTGCAATTTTTTTGGAAGTTGTGTCTATTTGTTTTGTAAAAGAGTTTTTTTTTTTCATTTTTCAGTTGTGTTATTCCACTTCTGGCGAAACGCATTTCGAACAAAAAGAGATTTTTTGAAAATCCGTCTAAATATGACGGAGTTATGCTCGAACATACAAAAAAAAAACTTGAGAGGTGTCAAGGGACACCCGGATGGAACGAAGTTACTGTATACACCCAACAAAAATAATCGTCGCGACTCCACTCCACTTTACTCCGCTCCGCTCCGCTCCATTCTTTGAGCTCTAGCACCCTTTCGCAAAGCGCGATAAGGAACTTCGTTCCAAAAAGTGTCGTGACAACTTTTCGTAAGAATTTTTTCCGTCTAGCCCCCTTTCACAACGCGCGATAAGGAACTTCGTTCCAAAAACAATAATTCGTATTGATAACCTCCTCCTTTTTGAAGTTGGTTAAAAATACCAAATCTCGCACGATGATTTATACATAATATACATAGAGTGGGCAAGAAACAATGGACAAAGCTACTAGTATTTTCCTATAAGTCTAGTTCTAAGAGAGTCATAGGTCTATGTAAATTCGATGGTTTATCACTGGACTTTCGGTTTCGGTCATAATATCAGTTCACACCGAGCCGCGACGCGGTGCGACGTGACGGAACGCTACAGATATGTATCTTATCATGTAGTAATAAATTTAAATTTTGATAGCAGTTTGCTAGTTATATATTATGAATAATACTTTTGTGAATAAGTACTTGTTGCACTTACTGGTGAAAAACAAGTTCGGAAGCTTCACCTGCTTCTGAATTGTTCGCCAAACGTCTCTTTTTACTGTAAGGAAAATTAATAATTATTTTAAAAATGTAAAAAAAAAATACGAAAAAAATGCAAATTAAATTGCGTAGTACTTAGAAAAATTTTAAAAGAATATCAATTCATTTTTCGAAAATGCAACCAAGATTCGAACTCGTTACTTGTTTCTCGGAATCCACTGAATTACCACTAGACCAACCGAGCGTTACGTTAGATGTTGAATTTACGCTATAGGTGGTACAAACCAGCCTTCATAGCTTTTTCTAAAAAAAGAAAAAAATGACAAAATACAAATTATTTTTTTTTTTTCAAAGAAACGGTTAGCTTTTACTCCCTAAATAATTAATTATACATATTATACAACTATAACAACAACATTATTATTTAAAAAATACCTATATATACATACTATAAAAAACTAAAATTAAAAGTAAAATATTTACAGAAATAACTAAACAAAAACTAAAATTAAATTGCGTACTAATAAGAAATTTTAAAAAAATGAAACCCAATCCAATTTTCGGAAATTCAGCCGAGATTCGAACTCGCTACTCGTTTTTCGTGATCCACTGGATTACCACTAGACCAACCGAGCGTTACGTTGTACGTTGAATTTACGCTATAGGTGGTACAAAACAGCCTTCATAGCTTCTTCATATTTGTTCATAATTTTATTCTAAAGTTTTGTCAATATTACAAAATAAAATGTACTTACTTTACTACTTCCATGAGATGTTTTTGCTTGTTGGTATATAAGCGCTTTTTTGCTGGCCTCCGATTTTTTGGCTTATTTCCCATTTTGCACATTTTTTAACAACTTAGAACTTTATTTTAAAATTTTAAACTTATTTCCTCTATCAATGCCAATTTTTAACAACTTAGTGTAAATACTTTTAGGAACAAAATAAAATAGGTAAGTATTAGAATGTTTGAAGTTATCAAACATCAAACGATGAACGGATAACGGGGCAAAGCGACAAGCGACACACGTCCGTCTAGCAGCGCGTCTATGCGATCACTGTCGGATTGTATACGTAAGAAAGAGAAGCGTGATGACAGGACGTCGTAACGTTTTACAAACCATTATTATAAATTAATAACTTTTAAATAAGTTGAGTAGTCAAAAATAAAAATCAACTAAGCTCTGTATTTACATCTGATACGTTAATGTTATAAATTTTATCAATGTACGTTGATGAGTAATGCAGATTTTTTTGTTTAAAGATCATTTTAAGAGGTTAGTTTACAATTTTTTTGTTTCGAGAAAACTTTTCAAGATCGTGTTTCGAAAACAACAGTGCTCTCAGAAATATGTTCAAGATAAACATATATTTTTTCCACTGTCAAAAACTGTATAGATTTGGCAAAAAAATTGTTTGAGATAAGCCAATTTGGGTGTTGTCAGCGTCTTAAATTGGAAGATAAAGCTTCCCCCAGACACGTGTAACGCTCATCAGCGATTAAAGGTAAGTGGTAATTGAGAATTAAGATAATAACCGTCGCGGTCCAGCCGTAGTCAGGACAAGCCGACACCGTCATTTATCGCATCAATCATCCAAGATGCGCTTTCTTTGCGAATTTATAATAGCAGAGTGATTGGTAAAGGGTCATTTGATCGAAAAAATACAAGGAAGAAAGCTGTCTAGAGAGTAGTAACGGTTTTATAACTTTTAAAAATTATCCTTGTGTAGGAAGCGGGCTCTGACTTCAACAATTTTAGTTAGGTTTAACTTTTTACATTATGATTACATTTTTGAACATTTTATCAAACAAAAGTGTCTTAAAACGTTTAACCTTGCGAGCCAAGTCAAACTTGGTCTACTCATCTTTCTTGGCTTTCACGAGATTCTCGTCAAGCGGTATGATTTTGTCAACAATCATTGCGCGCCTTGTGATCGTCGTCGTCTATATCAGGTCAGTGACATTGATGATGGATTCCATTGATCTCAGTGCAGTGTGATATTGCCACTTTGCAGAACTGAGTCGGGCACATACCCGTATACTGCACTGCCGATTCCACAGTTTTAGAGAAATTTGCTGATGGGTAATCCTGGCTACAAGGTACTTCTAGAGTAGTTATGAGACGGGGTCACCCTGAGAGTCGTCGCGGGACTATTTTATCAGGTAACCGTCGCTCCGGAATGTAAAAGGCTATTGAAGGACACCGTTGATTTAGTCATTACAAGTCTGAAAGCCCCTTCCTCAGGTCTTGCTCCGGGTGGGAAAACTCATAGGATGATTATAACACGTAGAAAATGGTTTTGATGCTAAGTTACGACTTCTGATTAGATTTTGAGCAATCCTAGTCTCAATACATAATTATATGAACTTCAGGAAATCAGGACTAATTATAATTCCTTGAACCTTTTTTTATTGATACGCTTAGGCGAATGTCAAAGCATCTTAGTACTCAATAATAATATTCGAACAGCCATTTAACTGCAATGTTTAGAACAGTTATCCTTTGATGAATTTTAATGGTTCACCGAACAACATAAAGGTACCAATAACTACAATCCATATAAGGAGAAACGTTAGTTAGTAACATGTCAAATACTGTAGTGAGCTTCGCATAGAATAGCCCTCGTGCTCTAAGGAAAACTATTAGGTAGCTAGTAGTAGATGGTCAGTAAGTAACCAGTCGCTAATTGCTACCTACACCAGGATTTATGACGATAAAGTATTGCTAATTATCGCGCTGGACATAAACTACCGCAATCTATGTGTGTCGGATAACTACCAGCTATAATGTCCGCTAATTATCCAGATTAATTATTTGGTAGTGACTATTTGTTTGTTTGTTTGCATTATTAGTTCACCATGCGTGTGTATTGGAAAAACATCCTGAATAGGTTTTATCTGCTTCTAGAATTTAGTTTGTTTTATGTCCAAGAATGCGATGCAATTGATAATAATAATAATGCGATCGATACGCCGGATTAATTCACCTCTCCCTGGCTTATTGAACACATTAATCGTCCAACAAACCACAGTGCTCCAACAGCAATAATAAACAGTAATAAATGCTCCTCAGTTTCGCCTCTCAACGTTTATTATTAGCACTAGTCGCTTTCGGCCAGAGGCGGTACCAGGCGACCAGAACACGACGGAGCTACCGTATAATGCTATGCGAAATTACTCCCAGCTACTGGCTTTCAGAAAATTGCCAGTCAGAGCAGAGTAAAAAGGCCGCAACTACGAGACATCGTAAATAAACTTCACAAAAAATATATAATACGTCCATTTACGTCATATTCTAAATACCGAACACAAAGAAACGTGAATGAAACGACTTCGTCCACCATTGTGTTGGTAGCTCGGGTCAGAAAGTTGGACTTTAATTTAATGATAGAAAGGTACAAATTGTATTGGGAGATGTAATTGACAGATGGACTAGGTAACATGCCATCTCAATAGCAACACAAACATAGCGAGGTGCATAAAAACAACACTCGAGACTGGGTGCGCGGCTACCAGGCGCGCAGTGCGGCGCGGAGGTGGCCAGTAGCCGACCGGTCGGGTAATGATACCACTGCCTTTTAGGGCGCGTGTTATGACGGCCCAGCGGCGAAGTGTGGATGCGACGGACATGTAACTGTAAACGGACCCTGAACCTAGATAACGGTAGTATACCTACTTGATACTCTTTTTGGGATAAAATATAGTCCATTTTTAATACCTAGTGATGAGCATTCCCAGAATCGTTATAATGAATCATTGTTTTATAAAATTAGGATATTTAAAACCACAACCCACTCGACCAATCAATAATCTATTATTAATACTAAACACTACCTCACACACACACACATACACACACACATGATACAGTAGACGCCAGCAGATCAACCTACCCGAATCTGTATATTTTACCAATCCAACATTAAACCTTCATTTATTGTGATAACGTTGAAAATTATTAAAAGAAATTTGTCAAATTGAGGTATGCAGTTTACTTTTCTTCTATTTTATTATCTAAATTCAAATTAAGTGAATTCGGACTGGAAATTATAATTGTAACATATTATGCCAATTGCGATATTCCTATTTAAGAAGAGCACAGGGAAATTAATCAAAACCGTTGCAATAATAAATAGCATTTAAAGAAAACAATGAAGAATCGTATCCTCACAAAGCGAACGCGAAGGCCCTTCGCCATCCAGTTTGTCGACTCTCATTAAGACCGCAGTTAGTACATCTGAGTTTTTCCATCAGTTGACAGCGCAACGAGAGCTCTTCGGTGCTTATGTAGTCCTGGTACACAAGCCTTATCTAGCCGATAGCTATGATCATAGATAACTGTATCTACGTCTATCTTTACAAAAAGACGGTTAAAAGAATTTCAGTTTTTTTTTTTGTATTTTTAAACATTCTCGATACTAGTATTATTGAAAATTATGTTCGTAGGTTTTACCAGAATGGCAAGTAGAACAGGCCACCTGTTGACTCTCGGATTTAAAGATTGCATTGTGCAGTGAATAATAAAAACTTGTTGCAATGAAAAAGGAACCACCTAGTAGGAACGATTCTAATAGGACGGTCTTGATGTTGAATCTTGAACTAGTTTTTGTGTCTTTAACTTTATGAATTCTAGCTAGCCAAGGCTAATGTTAAGATTTATAGCTATGATTTTCCAGTTAATGTTTTAAATGGGTCCCAGAAACCAGATTACACTGCAACTCGATTATCGATTAGCATTGTAGTTAATATATTAATTACCTCACATCAGTTACAGTCAAAGGAATTCAACAATAAAGCCCACAGCTACCATTGACTAAATTGTTTTATTGTATCAATGGGCCAACTGGAGCACAAACAAATCTGTAGAGTTGATCAAAGGTCCTTATTTTGATGCAATAGATAGAAACAACTTTCTTGCAAATAGGTACATTATTTGTAGTTGCTAGTCTAAAATAAATAATAAAAGGTATGACTTGAAATGTAGTTCCATTAATTTAGCGAAGCATTTGAGTCGTTTCTCAGTGTAGAACAAAAGCACAGTTTTTCCTGCGCGACTGATGTTATGTGACAACGAGTTCTTATAAGGAAGATCGCGGGCATTTTAATGGTCATATTGGTATCCAACGGACGGCGCTTGTTAGCACTGTTCTTGTATATTCTTATTTTTAGTTTAGTACAAGAAGTCTAGCTTATTTTTCTTGTGTTATCAACAATTGCGTCAACTACAGTTGTTTCTCGTTTTATGATTTTGTTGTTTTCTGTTATGAACGTGATGTTTACATCGAAATTGTGGTAAAGTAATCTAAACGTTACTTCTTTGTACCATGTAGTCCATTTGATCAAGATACGGTTAACTCAAACTCAGGTGTATTAGAAGCAGATTATCATCTTCTATCTAGATTAGCGGCAATCAAAACAATTTAACATCGCCGAGCAGATTAACTCCGAGAGTTGCCAGATCCAACAAAAGTTTATCCGTTGAAACTTTACCCTTTGTGATAAAATAAATTTATTATCTTTTTTACATTGTCGATAGTCTTGTGGTTTGTGTCCATTGATTATTATGTGGTTCTGCAGGGTTGGGTTGAGATACCTACGTCCGCTTAAAAAGGATTCGAACTTATAAGGAATTAATCGTCAGTATTGTTCACAAGTTAATCGCCTTTAAAGCTTTCATCATCGCGGTTAGATCAAGCCTCATTACACTTACTTTAATCGTGTAGCTCTAAGCAAAAGGTAGCAAGGCATTAGTTCAATAGATTCGCTGCAAGAATACTTTTGAATGTTACCGCACTTGCAACACTACACAAGTGCATTACGGTAACTCCCACACACCTGTTTATCTCTGCATCGCACAGATAACGCACCGGCCGAGCACAGAGCCCGATCAAATGCATTTCTCTTGTAGTCTAATAGGAACCGACCTTGAGCCATCGGGAATTCCTATTGAATTTATTGTAGAATGGCGCTCGTTTAAAATAGAAGCTGTGTTCGGCTGTGGGAAAGTGTTGCGTAAGCTTGAGTTTCTTCTAAATTGTGTGTGTATGTTGAAAAGCCACTTGTTGTGTATGTAATCCTAGTAAATACCTCGACGTTATCGGATTTTACTAAGCTTCGTGTGGAGTTAGCTTTTTAAAGGTAAAGGCAAATATTAATGCAGATTCATAATGGCAAAATTAATAAGTATAGCTTTTACTTTACTTAGCCTGTCATAACTTAATTGATAACTTTACACCATTTCACATGTTCGTACAGAAAGTTCAATCAAAATACCACACAGCTACAATAACGAGTTTTGGCATAACTCCTGAGCAATAAGCGGTAATGAGCAGCCAACAAGTGGTAATAGTCGCGATTATAAGCGCAATCAGCGCACAGTAATTCACTACACTGCACTGGCTGTAAACAGACCGCACTGAAAGATTGTAAATAAATATATTGAATACTCAACTGCCTGAGTTTGCACTGCTCGTCAATATGACTTTTTTGTGGAATTCTGTTGGAGTCTTTTAAACATTGCTCGATTAGATTCAAGCTAGAGTTTTTGTTATGGCTAAATTCTTATTTAAATTAACTGTCACCGATACGTCACAACAATCTGTTTTGTCGATTGTCAACAAAATTCACATAAGCTCCCGATTATTCTTGGACATATCTCATATCTAATCACTCACACACTACAGCATGTTCCTCAGATCAATTCCCATCCCCAGTAATTTTATTTCTTCCATTCCTCTAGGAAGCAGTAGGATTCTGATCAGAATAATAAAGCTCTGGTTCTAAATTTCGTTCTTTAAACCTCAAATCCACTGCATCACGATCTAACATCCCAATAAGCCCCAAATACACTTGGTAGAATAAAAATCGTGCATCTAAAATCTAAGAGCTTCAGTATCGCTCGGTGATCGTCGTGTCACGAGCGGACTTAGCCGAACGTCTCTATACGTTCGGGCAAGTTCGCGGGTAATTAGCAAGTGGCCTGCGCAGGCGCCGCGGGAGACGATCTCCCTGATAACCAAGCTATTTGCTGGACATTATGGGAGCTGGATATATTGTTTATTTTTTGTAGTAAGAGGTTTCTCTTGGAGTTATTGTTATCGTTCTGGGAAACAGTTCATTTATTATTTTGTAAAGTATACGCAGTATGCCTTAAGGTATCAACAACTAACATTACTAAGCTGAAATGACGTATATTTAGTTATTAAAAATACTTATTAAGTTAACATTCAGCCTGTCACACTAATCCTTAGATAAACAACATTTCATTATCGTCATTATGAGCTCATACTTTATAATAAAACGTAAAATTCAGCTGGTTATCCCCTTGTCGCAAGTTGTCAACTGATAGCAGTCACCAATTAACTGCATACGATGCTCACACGGTGTCTTGTCCTGATCCAAACGACGTCCAACCACGTCGATGTAATGTGTCGCCGGTGGCTAGCATTGGAGCGACGCGGGCGCAACTGTCGATGTCGCTTGTAGGCAAAACGACGGCTTAATTATGATAATCAAGTGCTAAATTATATTTGAACTAGCATTTTGCGATAGATAATTAGTAAATGTGTCTGTAAAATTAAAATAATATTTACAGTAATGTATTCGTAAGCACTTCACTTTCTTATTTAGGAGCTTGGTAATATTTTTTTATTTAGAGCTTGGGAGAAGGACAGTGCAACTTATTATTATACCTATCAAATATACATTAAAAAAAAAAAACATTTAAATCGATCGACTTGCGGAGGAGTGCAACCACAAACACGACATTTTATTTAATAGATTTTAGGAAAACATGTAAGTCTGTCTCATTGTGAAAAAATACTATTATTAACTACTCAGCAAGCGCAGCAATATACAACATTTTCCAGACAACTTACTGTGATCTTTAATCCCATGCTACACTTATCTTCTATACATTTCCGAGACCTCCACTCACCCACTAATCAAAAAGACCCAAGTAACTAACACCTAAATAAGTATAAAATATCTAAGTATCAGAGTCACGACCTATGGCCTCTGGGAACCGGCCGTTAATTCCTATCGGAATCCAATCCAAGGCGATTAAAAATTTTGTAGTTCAACACTTTTAAAGTATGGACTGGGTTCAGTACGTTGGAACAGGGAAAATATATTTTTTGATTTTATTATAAAGATAGAGATTCTTGTTAGACTTTAACCGTGTGAGTACTTGTATTGATCTCTCAACACTTTTAACATAAACTATTTTTTTTATATTACAAGTTATAGAACTTTTGACACAGGAAAATTTAACGTGTGTTGCCATCGTAAGGTTATCTATAAAAATCACTTCATTCCAATAAGAAATCATAATGTTAATCAATTAGAAATAATAAACGTCATATTTTAACTATATTGAAAATACATACAAAATACGTACCTACATTCCTTTATTCTCTAAATGTATATACTATTATGGACTTTTAATCTCCAAGATTCCGCACCACGAACCCAAATCCTCCATATCGCAGAACACAGCTTTCTTCCATTAAAATTCATCAGCCGAGGTCCTCTAAGCCTGAGATAAGTGTATTCATACGTTTTTTATTTGCCGCTTCATCCTCAGGTTACATGCGACACGGAATAAATTAAGCTACCGGACTTTGATATCCTCAGTCGGTAGTTGTGTCATCATTATATTTATTGGTCTCTTTTGTTTGAACTGAAACAGCTCCGTTCAATACTTTTATGGTAGCTATTAACGTTTTTGTATCAGATTTTCGATGATAAGTTACTTGCATACTTTCTTTTAGTTTTGGGTGCTACGAATTTATTTTTGAATTTGACCGATCACAATATCATTTCATGACTGGATCCTAAGCAGAAGCCATGGTCTAGTGTTTGTCTGTAATATATTTTTAATTAATGAATGTTATCTTTTTATCTTACTTCAACCCACTCACTATCGGCCCAGTCTTTCTTATAAGACATCGCGTGCCCATCCATCAATGATACCAACAAATCTTCTGCGCAACATAAAATTCACGCTTCCTAATCACTGGATCATAAAATACTCTATAAATCTCGTAGCTAGTACAGCACTTAGTTTTCAGTGTTAGCGGCGGTGCTAATGAAGAGGTTAATTAGGGCCTGTGAACATAAGTCCTCGGTCGTGGGCCGCTTATCTGCAGATAGCGATATCACGCACCGGCCGTATGGGAACGTATAATAACCAGCTAGGGAACAATCCCAATGTATGGCAGCTTTTACGTGTGGCTCAAGTATGGTTGGCAGTGATATACAGTAATCTAATCGTAATTGCTAGTTGATAAGTGTAGATCTGATGCTCATTAGAACTGATGCTATAGCTCGTCTAGGTATGCAAATAATTTAAATGATACAGTTACTACTTAATCTGTCTATGATGGAGGTCTAAAATGATCTCAACAACCGGTTCAAAAGCTAAAGCTTAAGTACGGATAAAAAAAGACTATTTTAAAATTACGGCTTACATTTTTCATCTAATATATCTAACGGTTCCAAAATTCTCTCCACAAGAATTTTAATACACCTACTTCTAAACAAATGGAAAGCAAAGCAGAGCGTAACGTTAAGTTCTAATTAGATAACTATCTGGACAATATATCGCTTCCCCGAGGTGATTGGTGGGCGATGAAAATTTCACGGTAGGCAGTAGGCTAGCCATCGAAATTATTTTATTGACGGAAGCCGGCACTCATTAAGGGGCTACCGGGCGAGCCGCAGCGCGGTGCTCGACGCCCGGCCACTCACATAAACACCGCCTATCGAACCCAATACAGCTTCTGATGCACAGGGTGCTCCGATCAATTTCCAATTTAGCCGAACTCCTAGCGATCGATTGCCTGAAGAACTATCTGAGCCTGAGTGAACTGTATGAGTTTGTTGTAAGTCTTAAACTGTACGTTTTAAACATGTCTTATGAATGTTTTCACGTCAAGCTGCATACATCAGGTAACGTAGACCTCTACATGACTATGACCGAGACTGATTCACAGAAATACAGTGATTTAAAAAAATAAATACTCTTCATACTAATATCTACTTATTTAGCGAGTATGTAAACTAAAGACTTCAATCATTATAAGAAATCAAAATTAAATTATTTATATCAACTTCAAGTAGACTTTTGAATTGTCAAAAATGATACAAAACTACTACAGTCCCAGTCATAAGATACAATCACTGTGGAAGTACTGTATGGTACTATAAGGTACGCTAAGGCACTTTAAGGTACTGTAACGTACTTGGCATCACCCTGTACATGCAGGGGACGGGTGGCGCGGAGCGCGGAGGTGCGCGTACGCCGCGGATTGAGTTAAATGTCTCCTTATCTCGCCCCCTAATGGCCCCGGGAACATGTCAATTCATCACACGCATGTCTCACACGCTCTTTTCTAAATCAACCTTTTTTCCAGAGTCGCATTCTTTTTGTTGGCGGCGGTCACGACGCTGATAGCTCGTGATAGCTCGGTGACACCACTGACAACAAATGTCCGATTTTTATGTCTTCAGATAATAATATGTAAATTATCGTGTGTTTAGCGAAACAAACGACGCTGTAAAAAGGTGTTGGTGTGAGTTTATTCGGTCATAAAAAGATCCGCAAACTTATGTTAAATAAACACAACTGTAAAATCTTTTAGTTTCACTTGGAGTCGAGCTTCAGTCTTTTATTATAAATTCCTATTTGATATTTGTTCTCATTTGCGTAGCAAAGTCGATGTTTATCTCTCTTAGTGGTTACAGTTTCCAACATTTTAAAACCTAGTAAAGCGTTTTAGTTGTGCTCATTTTTCCTCGGAGGATATTTCCACTTTGGAGGCTCTTTATAAACTTCTGTGGCGTTTGTTTGTGACAGTGGTTTGTTTTATTGTTCAGATTTAATATAAAAGGATAAAAAGTGTCGGTGGCAGCGGAAGCCGCGACTAAGTCGCTCGATAAGTGTGAGAGCCGACAAAGGCACTAATACGTTTAGGAGGCATTATAAATCAGTGAGTCGAGTTATCACCGGCCGACAATTAAGATGTCGACCATCTGAGGGAACGGCCGGCTGGCACGCACGGCGGCACGGCGCGGGACCGACGAGAGGCTTTTTGGAATAACCTCGTCCATTGCTTTACTTGTTGTTAACACAGAAGAAGCATCTTTGGAAAACTTGCCATGGAACCACAAACGCCAACTTGATTCAACTCTCACCAGTAGCACCGAAATTATATGTATATTAACGTATGCTGTACTTATCCATGACGTACATAATTATACATACACGACGCTTAAAGCTTCATTTATCAAACAGTAACAAGTACTAAAGTATAAGTCTTTACCAATTGGTTTTTATAACGTCTCAAAATCTCATATTAACGAGCAAATTTCAATTATATTAATTAATGCGTACATGGAGCCGCACTATTAAAAGACGCTGTAAAATGTAAATAAAATTCAACGGCATGACATCAAGTTAGTAATCCGATTAAAAAGTTAACATTCCCAATCAGATTGCGAATACTTAGAAGTTCGTAGTAAAAGTTGGTGTAACTGTGAAACCGAAAACTTTCCAAGTTGTTCGAGGCGACTATTTTGCAACAAGAAAAAGGAAACAAATAACACGAGTCTCGATAACAACACTCGGGAATCGATTTCGAGAGTAACCATTTAATTATTTTATCGATAATCTCGCATCGAGTGGCCAGCAACAAAATAAGAAGAGCCGAGAGTAATCGTCGCTTAGGCCGACGCCCAGTAGCCGGCGGCGGTTGCCGGCCGATTTTATCGTCTCATAACAGTCTCGATTTATAAGTATCGATTATATGTATCGATCCCTTGATACGATGCGTTCACGGTCATTTGGCGCGTTTTTTTCGCTCCGCTTGGAACGATACATGTTCTCTAAATAACAATTTTGTTCGATAAGTAATTAATAATGGTTCCTTTTTTGAAGCAACTTTTATTTTTAAGAATAAATAAATTGGCTTGTAATTGTAAGCACTCGTGTATTCCAACCAGAACGGTTGAACTTAAAAAATGTGCCCTTCCTATGACACTACTTATGTGTAGCAGATACCTAATTTTATTTAATTGTTCTTTACAAATGCCTTCTGATTCTGTTGGATTTTATTATCTATCTGAGATTTAAGTTATGCCGCGTTGACACAATGCACGCCATTATTTTTTATAGCGATTGTATCACGAGAATTAGTAAAATGTTTTACTAACCGTAATTTTAAATTGGCTTTGGGCTGTTCGCGGAACTTTGCACTCCACCTTTGTGTGACAACAAAGTCTATTGAATGAAATGTCACTGAAAACCATTGTTTCGTAGGGACTAGCCGATATTTTAAATTCTAAAGAAGATTATGCATCTCTAACAGCTGCTTGTTTTAACAACTGTTCTGTAAGTATGATTTGCCCTTACTTGCTTTACTGAAACAGTAATCTTCGATCGATCGTATCTGGCTGTTCGACTCTACAAATTTTATTCTTAGACCAGTTTTACTTATTTTTATAATTATTTATCTGAGGGGATCAATGTAATTCCTTGCAAATGCTTGCGGTGGGACCCAACAGTTGTCCGGATAACCGAACAGCAATAGGCATACTGTCAAGTCTACAATCATCAACAGTTAATGATTTATTGTTGACTTGCAACAACAAAATGATCTAAAATGAAATGTGTTAACGCCATGCCTGATAGAAAGGGATATACATCATGGTCTAGAAGAGTAGAAATGCTGATCAAATGAACAGATATCAGTTACCTACCTGTCGCTCGTCGTATCTAGTAAAATTTAATTATGGCTGCAAAGCTGTTTTTTTAGAGAGGTGAGATTTTCATGCGTCCTCATTTTATTTAAGTGTTTTTAATGATCAGTATTCAAATCAAAGCAACAACAATATAAATTACATGTTAACCATTTTAAACATTTTTTAGTTATCCCAAAGTTCTTCTGTACTTAATTTTTTTCTAGAAGTAGGGACTAATATTAAGTAGTTGTTCATCGTTGTTTTTCGTGACTTTTCCTAATCCATAATTAAACATTACAAGCTGTTCAGCAATAATACCATAAACATCGATTAATTCTAAAAATTAAGTAAACCATCACAATCGATTCTCACGATACATTTACAGATTAATCTCTAACGATCAATACTCTCGAACTCAAGATCAATATGGGAATCAAAATTAACGTGTGGAATAAGTTCGGTGCCTTAACCGAGGCAGTTTGCCATCGCGTTATGAACATATTTAAGTCGAGATTCAATTAAAATTTGACATGAATACGGTATAAAGTAGGCAGGTTATGTGTCGGTGGGATTATCTCGTCTGTGTTACGTCGTGTCGTGTCGTGCTGTGACGAGACGGAGGCGTGACGACTTGCTATGCAGTCTAGTGTTGTGTTCCACTTCATAGATGTCTGTAGTGTAGTGGACTTATTAGGATAATTAATTTAATTATGGACAAGCGATGGGTAGTTTTTTAAGTTAGACAATAAGTTAACGAGTTTAATAAGAATAGATAGTATTATAGATAGATTAAAAAAAATACTGAGAATAAAAAAAATATAGATAGAAGTAAATCGTGTGCAATTACGTCTTTGCTAGAAATGGCTTTGAAAATAAAACCACAATTTCGTTTAAAAGAAACTTAATGCATGAAAAACTGAAGTCAGAGACATATTTCAAACAACATGATTACTTAGCCTTATTTTTAATAACAAAATAACTTCAAGATTTAAATGGTAATAATAACAGCGGTCCAAAAATAATTTCCTGGAACCATTTGTTTGAATTAACAACAAAACTTTTGACAAATAAAAAAGCTTATTTTGGAAAGTACGGAGTTATAATAGGTAGGCTCGGGCAATCGGCTCCGGGCCAATTTGTAGGGCAATTTGCATAACTTAACCCTTCAATGGTAGCTGTGACCAAAGTGTACGTTTATTGGAGCAAAAAACTAAAACACAAGACACGTTACTGTTTGCTGGTGATTTCTTTAAGAACTTTCGTGAAAGGATGCAACTTAGAAAAAAATATAAAATTAGTAACAGTAAACAGTATGATGTATTTTTGGAATGTTAGATTTGAATTCAGAGTCGGAATAAAAGTGTAACTTTAAACTGCTGCTTATCATTTCAATCGTAATAATTGAAACACGAAATATCATTCCCCTTATAAATTAGAAAGAGAGGTGATATTTATGACAATAGCCTTAACATTTGGATACAATTTTCGTGTTCATGAATGAATGGAGATTCCATTATAAATAATCGTCAGGTTGTTTTCAACAATGACAAAAATAAATTATTACGTGCTCAACGTTTAAGAAGTAAGATCATTTTTATAACACTCCACGGGTATATCAAAATTTGTAAGTAAACATGAATTATTTAACCAGAAAAGTTAATTACGATAGAAAATATTCCCCATACAATTATTGAATCATGCCTCTGCCATACTAATGGTAATGTGAATATTATGTAAAATAAACAAACCCAATTAGGTATAATGAGCTCGTTAAATACATAATTTTGACAGCTGTAATGATGTGTTGGTGGTTCAAACTTAAAGTGGTATCTCACTCATATGGAGGAATTAGTAAGTTCATCACTTATTAAAGATGGAGTTTTCTGATTACCTACGTTCAATGTACACTGTTCTTAAATAGTATGCAATGTAAATATCTTTAGACTTATGCTATACAAGTACCTACCTACTTACTGTTTATAAATCCGTTAATTTGTAACTAATTCTAGAAAATGTTTATAATTGTATTGCGCACATAATAACAACGTGTAACTAGAAACATTCTGTATAAATTGCAACACTAAGACTAATTAAACTTTACGACACAACTTTTTGCCAACTCTTCCCCTTTGTCCGTCAGTCCGGGTGTTACGTCACAGCTCCGGTGCCGACAATATGACCATTACATTATTTGTTTTGGGACAAACAAAAACTAGAGCATTGCTTTCCGAAAAAACATGCCGCGGTCATTGCGACCATTATTCACAAAAAAGGGTTAATATTTTGACATGTTTGCATAGGTAAAGCAATGTAGTTGTTATTTTTGTTACTCACAAAAAGAGAAAATGTACCTAGGTAAGTAACGTTTTATAATCAATTTTATTATCTTTATTTTGTTTTGTTGAATAAATATTAAATTATACTTAACTTTATTGACAGTAAAAATTAAAATTATCATAAATAATAATTTATGTTCTCTCTCTCCCTCGCTCTGTACTAAAATATTCTACTTGAATAAAAATACGCAGTTAATTTGAATGTTATTTCTTTATTATTCACTCGTAATTCTCGTTTATAGAACAATAAAGTCATACGCGTAGTACAAATAAAACAGCTATCTGACTTCATAAAAAAATAAAATGCTCATAAAAGACACCAACGGTAACTTTAGACAAAACGTGGACAGTAGTCCAAGGAAAAAATTGTAACGGTCTCGTTTTTTAACGTTCGCTTTACGAACCCTTTAACAAGAAATGCCGTTATGAACAAACAAAGCATCCCGAGACGTCACGGCCACCGATAGATTATGCAAAAGCCCTACAGGGTCTTCCTATTCAATGTATCAATTCCCAGGCACTATAAAAGGATCTCAACGGCAATCGATATTCAAGGAGATGTCATCTTGTTTGAATATTCACATATTTCCCATGAACGCGATTGAACCGAACCAAAGGGTTGCCTAGGGTGGATGCGTCTATAGGCAAATTCGATTATCTCCCAGCATTCTCACGCACATCCCGCGGGTCCACAATAAATCTTTGCATACAGTGCATAATAAAAAAAACGCTATTAAAAACGAACTATCTGTGAGACGCTCCCTACCGAATATGCATAAGAAAGGAACCGTACACACCCAAATTATACGCCAAGGTGACAAGTGCTGGGACCCATCAAGTATCACAATAGCCTAGAACCCTTTGTGCAACTATCAATACGGAACTTTATGCGCGCGCGGTGCGCTTGCAATTTTTTTTCTATGAGTTCGCATACCTGTAACCCTCGCGGAGTTGTGGGACAGTTTATTTGCATTTTTTTTTATTATTCCTTTTCAAACAGTATCTTAACCCTATTCAGTAATGTCAGGGGTTAGGTTGCACTTAATATTCAAAAAGGGCAGGTACATTTCTCTTAATATTCTCGCATAAATTATAGTCAGGTACATTTTGCTCTATTGTGCACTGCAAAAGGGGCCGCGAGCGAAAAGGTGTAACGCCAATTTTATAGATTTGCTATTCTGTTTTTTAGGCCAACGATCTAAAGTATGTTTTTATTATATTGCAAGATCGAACTTTAATTTTTAATCTACCGTGCTAGCGGATCTACGACATTTCACTTCCTGAATGGTTTAACCCGTTTCTTTTGTAAGAATTTATGCAAAAAAGCTTCTACCCATCCTATTTTTTTATTCAATAAAATTTAGGGGCTATGCACATTATGCAAATGCGCGCATAAATTTTAATGTTACAAACGAGGAGCTGCTTTTGAAAAGGTTATCTTATCCAGTTGGCGTAAGGCACAGATTTGTTAGTTCTCATCTCGTTGTTTTCTAAAGATTATAAGTAAGTATGCAATTTTTTTCATGTGCTCCTCCGTTGAGAAATGCGGTTCTTGATGTTTTTTTTTTCTCAGGACCGGTGAAGAAAGAGTCTACCGTTAGAAGGAGGTCGAATGTGTGTTACCTTTTTTATTGTGTAAGGAGTGACATATGAAGCGGGACCCTGGATTTGGATTAGAATATGTAATTACTTCCTTTACGGTTTTCGGAAACGGTTGTTTGGGCCGTTATTTAGTGTTGCCACCTTTGCCTCGAACGTGAGGGTCGCGGTTAGTGCATCGTCTTTATGTTATCAAGGAAACGATTTTTGTATGCTAATCAGTTTGTTGGAAGTAGTAGGTTTTGTTGTATGTGATTGGATTCGGAAATTGAATTCTGTAACGCTGGAGATTGCTATCTGGTTTGACAAAATTTGATTATAATAATTTGTGCTGCACATACTTATGGGGAACATTGAAACTGTACTATCTCTAATTAAAATCCATAGAAAATCAGTGATGAGGCGATGAGAAATAGTTGCCGTTCATAATAGGTCCGTCAGTTCTGAACTGAACTCATTCTAATTTATTAAATACACCGTTAACGTTTTGTAAATTATTATTTTCCCTTATTTTTATGGGGAGCTCTACTTTTTATTATAAAAACCCATTACCAATAATATTAGCCGACAAAATAAACAAACCTCGGGACCGTTATTAAAAAAAGCTCCTACTGAAGGGCGGTGCACTGATTGTTGTCGAAGGAACGCTTTTGCAAAAAACCACACTTTTTTTTGATAAAAAATAAGTTGGTCCCTTTTTGCGGCCGAGTCCATTGTCTCCACTCTATTGTCTTGGCGATTTGAAATATTTTTATGCTTTCCGGATGACGATAATGTTTTGGACTTATTTTTCGATAACTATTATTTAGCGAATTTATTGTTTGTGTGTCGCAGGTCGCGCTGCCATTGTTTTTGTACCGTGGCAGTGGGTAGGCAGGAGTATACACATCGATTTTTATCGTTTTAAGTAGCAATTTGTACACGGATGCCGCCGGCCGACGGCTTTCATAAAATTGCCTAATTTCACGTTACGTTGACAGTTTTGTTGTTTTCCAATTTGATGGCTGTCAGATAATTCCGTGTTGAACTATTTGTGTTTACAAAGCCTTAGCTGTACCATTTTTTATAAAATGAAAATTGGGAATGTTGATTACAGATAACAAACCGTGTGTTATTTAGTGTGTGACAAAAACTAACGGTACGCTAAACGATTGTTAATGTAGGCTTTTGTTTGAAAAATATATGTTCTATTTTATGAATGGAGGTAGTAGTTTGTTCGGTTCTATTTTACAGAACCATAGATTTAAATTTTAATTGGGCGATTAATTAAGATATATTGCAAACAAACAATTCGGTTCATATTTGCCTATATCAAAAAACTAATAAAAGAAAATATTTATTCCGACCATTACCTTCCGTAACGCAGTAAAAAAATCGAGCGGCAGCAGTGAACTATGTAAATCAATTCATAATAGTATCATCCCAAATGTTTGATAGTAAAATTAGCATGATTGCGCCGGCGATGATTTATTTGTAAATTATTCAAATTGTCGCTCATTGATACCAATCAATGTGTTTTTGTCCAAACGCGACACATTAACATGAGAATGGCAAAGGTGTTGCCATCGCATGTAAATAATATACGTGATATATTGTTTATTGAATATCGTTTAGATACAGCTGCCGAACGATCATCTATATCCAATAATAATAGTTAAACACATTCATAATCTAAAATATAATTAATAGTTCAGTTTAGGTACACGCCCGTACGCCGTAATTTGCTTATTAACATAAATTATGATGTCTAAATAAATGGTGAAATTGTAAGTTTACGCAGAACTTTTAAGCAGGAATTACCTATTCTGATATGTCTCTTAAAAGATTATTACTGTAATAAAACATGTCCGTACGTACGGGCATTATTAATATTATAAAATTGTAACATTCTTTTTTTGTTTCTTTTTTCTTACGTTTGTTAAATAAGGAACAAAAAATGTTACAATTTTATCCGAGTAAGTATTAATAAATTTGCTAAAGTTTATTGACTATTATGCAAAATAATTGCTGTAATTACTGCGGCAAGTTGATTAACAGCCCCGCTGTCATGTCGCCTGGAAAAACCGACCGGAGTGAGTACTTTGTATGTATTTACTGTGGAGGCATGTGTATGAGATAGCAATACATAAATCGCATTTTTTTTTATGATTAGAAAAACGCATCGTCACACCTTTACCAGGTGCTCACTAACGCATTACCCGGACAATTAAACTGAAACCCGTAACCCGTAGTATGCAAATATATAACCCATAAATAAAGTCGCATTTAATACTATCAATAGTTGAGAAACGCTTGTTATTTATATGTTAATAACGCGTAACCCCGGCGAGGGGTTACAGACTATCGACTACTTATTTGTGACATTGAAGGAATTCCAAGTGATTTGCAATGCAAAGCAGGCATCGTTTCCGTTCGCCCTGCTATTGACAATCGATGATTAACTGAATGCTCGGCTTTTTGTTATTTTTGCCTTGTAACGTAACGGGGCAGATGTCGCCGAGTGTCTCTACAGCGCCGCTAGATGACGCTACTTGTGTGATTTTTCTGCACGCTCGATACCACCTGCAAGGTACTGTATAAGAATTGTCCTTGTAGATTTTATTATTTTCATATTTTAGCTATGTCCTCAATTTTCTACCGTTTTTTATTGCGTTCATCGTGAAAAAAAACATACTTTATTATTTTTTCAAAGACAACAATTTTTTAAACATTTTTCAGACTAAGAAGATAACCGTCATTAACCATGTCCAGTCGTTAAACGCAGTTATTTATTTTATTAAGTTTTTTCCCGAGTAGGTACCTAATATGCGGAAGCGTTTATGTCAATTACCTGAGATAGCATTTACGTGCACAAGTGGACAAGGGGACATGCTTCGAAGATATTTAATCATTTTACTTTGTCTCTAATTAAGTAATGATACAGAGCTTTTATGAATATCATTTATAAAAATATGCGGTTACGTAAAAGGGTAATTTTATCATTATTGATAAAAGTTTAACAATAATGCAGTGTGAAGCCTTCAGGTGAGTTGATCTATTTTCCTCACGGAGCGTAAAATAATTAGTGTAGTGTCACTTAGGTCGTGATACAGACCATACTGGATTCATTCTTTTAAAAAATCTTCATAATTATTTTGTCTGACATAATACCTACAGATGATTTACTGTGTTTCAGTCATCAAGCTCGTTATGAGCTCGCCTCCTCAAGCATTCCTGCCTACATTCCTCCCACAACAGCCCGACAGATACATGGCCCAATGTATACAGATACATGGCACTATGTGTACGGATACATGGGCCAGTGTGTTCAGGGCACGCACCACTGTGTACAGCGATGGTAGTGGGTGATTAGTCATACACACGCAGCGTTATGTCAGCCGCCCGTGTACTATTGTCACCGGCTGCGTCTGCGCAGCGTATATGCGTGGATGTCAGAACGCACTGGGCATATTTGACGTTACCATCAGGGAGGCGATATGGTGGTATTTATACTCATCTTTTGATAAGTCTAGTCACCGATAATGTTGTTATAATGAAACACATTGTAAACCTTTCAGTGAAACAAAATTAACCATAAACTACAAAGCGGGCCCAGTGCAATCTGATCTTTTGACATGAAAGAAAAGTGTTTTTGCAAAAAATAGCAAAAAAAAATGCTAATTCATATATTTCTTCAGACAGAAAGAAACACCTGTACTACACATACCTGCATTTTTTTCTCAAAAACTATGGCAAGTGTATTCGCATCTGAATATTTAAATTTGCCAAACCTAATTTACATCCTACTAAGCCTGTTTTAATCACACCCATCACCCCTTTCATTCACAGTATTCATATTTATTGTAATTTTATCTACCTCTTTTGTAAAACTGCTGCGTTTTTTCATGCGCATGCGTCCAAACGCACGAGACATGTTATTTTTGTCACATTGTCATTACACCGGTGTTCCGGCCAAATTGCAACGCCGCGATGCCACCATGCATATTCATCGCTGTTATTGTCTCATGCCATATTGTGCCCACCTTAGACATGTGCCAGCTTAACCAGAGCCCCTCAACAACACACACGACCATTGCTTACACCTGTAAGATTATAGGCAAGGGGAAGGGAAGAAGGTCACGGCAGTCTGGTCTTCTGACACAAAGCGTTCATAAAATGTCAAGAGAGCTGGTCTGAAAGAGTGAGGCAAATGAAAGGCAGGAGTTGTTAAGTTAATCGCAGTTGTTTTGAAAGTGAAGAACTTGGTGGTCAACAGCATTAGGTGATGCTGTTTTTGGCTATTAAACCTTCACTGTAAGTGAAACAAACCTGTTTTCTCTAACAACAAAAAAACTTAAACAGATTTAGTTTACTAGAACATCTTAATTTTTATCAGCCATTGCTCGAAGAAATATATACTTACTTTCGAAGTCTGTTATAGAACCAACATTATAAATAAACTGTATTCTTTATAAGTTTGTTCCAAAACACTACAAGGCTTTCTTTAATATAAATCTAGACGTTTTTGTATAGACCTAAGATGCCGTAGATCCTAAATAATGATAATATCCGCTAATCCAGTCGAAGAACGCGGCTATTAACATGTATACTGTATTATTAACGATATAATTGATAGCGGTGAGCCGCTAGCTCTCTCCAACTTTCGCAAAAATCTATTAAATATCTCTAACCGGCCTGACCCGCGACCTCCTCATTTTGGGAGCTTGTTTATAACTAACGATACGATTTGTTGGACGAACACACATAAAGTTGAAGTTTTTTTTATATTTTGACATAACCGTCATTCCTAAACCTGATATCTTCTTTTAACCTTTTAAACATACAGTTTAAAAGCTTAAATGTTTAATGTTAAGTTTAATTTTAAGTTTAATGTCTCTTAAGTTTGTCTCTATTTGGAATAATGCATAATAAGTAAACCAAAATATTACGATAAATGAAATAAAGTAATACCTTGAAGACCATTAAATTAACCATTCACTTAAAAATCCACCAATCGTTTGCTCTAAACAGCTTTATCACAAAAGTCCGCATATATTTAATAAATTGAATTAAATGATGTGTATTATTTTTCTTCTAACTGTATAATATCTAATGGCGTGTCACGACTCACCTTCTTAGCTATTTATACCGACGTCTTAGCGTGATGATGTTGTTCACCACCATGATACACCTTCACGCAATTTTAGACTCTTGTGACTTTTGATAAAGAAGATCTTAACATAATAATCGCTTGATATAAGAAAGAAAGATCAATAAAGAGATCAATGTAACAAATGATTGGGATTAGTGAATAATTGTATGTGATACATTGGGTTAGTTGTGTAATGCCAGGCTTTGATAGATAAAAATTGAGGCATATTGACACAGTTACCACGTATCATTTATCAGCAACTCTCTTCTCCCAATATTTTTACAATGCAGATCCGCATGAGAATAAAACCCTTCCCAAACAATTCCTCGTTTTCTCAACACTGACTGATCTATTTAGCAAATATGAATACAACCAATAAAAATAAGCACTAATAATTGCAAAAAGCACACGCAACTGCTTACACTAAGTTTTCGGTACTTTTGTCGACAAAAACAAGTTGTGCAAATTAATTGTTATTACAGTGTTGCATGTCACCTGCGCGGTGAACCAGTGAAACCCATTCTAGGCCAACTGGATCTTCTGAAGAAAAAAAATGAAGTTGCGTGGTAAAATCCATGTACTCACATACCCCTTTTTGTAGCCTTCCTTGGTTTTAACGCATCACTTCATATCGATTATATTTCTTTGAAATTAGTTTCCAATGTAGCAAGTACTTTATTTTTACGATCTGGGAATTGTGAAAAAAAAACTCCGCCTATCTGTCTGTCTGTCTGTGTTTTGTTAGTAGCTGACACGGAATGTGATGATGTATAAACCACGTACAATGAGCAGTTATAATTAATAGGCAATAGTTATCACTTCATTTGTTTCGTGATTTAGTGAGCGCTGTTTTTGAGAAGCAGTACATGGAACAACTCGGAGAAGACTTATTCCATGCAATAACTATTAAAATAGTTTTTAATTATTAACGACCATATATTGTAATGACACCTAGAAAAAGTAGTCGCGTGGAAAAGGTGCAAGCATATTCACAATAAACAGTTACACTAAGAAACGCTGAAGTATACCCAAATTGATTGTAGTATTACACATCTTAATGAAAACCCATCTTCTGTCTTGTGGCAACCATTCTTCGTTTCTGTGGACTCTAATAATGAGTATCCATTTGAAACATTATAAAACATCATCATTGAAGCTCTAGTATTCAAGTTTAAGTAGCATAAGTTTGTTACAAAAATTACTTGGTAAGTACCTAACCATTTCAACATTTCTGTGTAAAATTAAGCCCTTTTTTATGGAGCGTTTTACCCAATGCTATAATAGTTCAGCCGACAGAAACATTTTTCAGGTGTGTGAAACTCACCGTTGACGTGGCTGACCGCGAAACAGTGCCGTGCGCCTGCGCAGTCGCGGCAAAAACTTCGTCACGCTACACCGAACTGCGACGAACGTTTTTGTTGGGCCTACTTTCGTTAACTATTGTCTAGAATAGTAAGACCTGATAAATGTAAGTACTTACATTTATCAGGTACAGTGCAAGTTGTTGGTTGAGAAACTAACGACTGGCAAGAAAATTAAGGATCTATGTAAGACGTATTCGCATTTACAATGTCCTCTATTTAACAGCGATTTCAAACCGGATTGATTTATGTAGTAAGCTTTTCAGTAGATTTGTCCAATCAAATTTTTTGACGTTTCCACCAACATTGCTTTGATATACTTCTATATTTCCTAGGAGCTCTGGTTTAGAAATGATTATTAGACAAGTATTTTTGCCGAACCCATTTGAACCACTGACTTTGGTATTGTTATTTATCCGTGGCATGTCGCAATGGAAGTTTTCCAGCAGGAAACATGATTACCACACTCGTACGCTATGGAAATATAATGCTAACATTACGCAAGGCGTCAATAAATTTCAAAACAATTGAAAGCGACAGCCACCACAACCGAATGTCCTTATCCGACGTTGCCAAATGGGAACAGCACTACGTGACACGCTATGGCACGTATGGCCAATCAATCACTTGGCAATGGTGAACGACCTCACTATCCTGGCAACAATGCCAGGGCCGGTGACGTCACGGCGGCCATAGCTGCGGATTCAATACCGCGCTAATATGGCGTCGCTGGGACAAAGGAGGAACGCATGAATTTTAAAGGAGCGCCTAACTAAATGATCTGCTGGTACAAATATTTTGTTAGTTCACGCCTTTATATAGTGACTGCGGTAATGTTGCAACGCATTAGCTTAGCTAAGTAAGCACCCATATGCTTATTACGACCTAAGTCTAACAACAGAAATGTAGTACGTTGATCAACAACAAATTACAATTCCTACGTACAGACAGTAATTTTGTCTTAACTAAACAGAATTTCATTTACGACGATTTTCAAATGTAATCAGTGCCATAAACGATTACTGTACTTTATTTAGTCCTTCATTGAGCATGATGAACAATGTTAACATATTTGTATCAAAATTAAACTTAAACGAAACATAAATTAATACTAACTATAGTGATGCGTCTGATATCAGTTTTTCAGACAGTGTGGCGTCACTTGTTAGTTTGATTTCTATTTTCTGTATTTGCCATCCTTTTGCAAAGCGCACAAAAACCCGCCATATGATGTGCTCACTGACAATTATGTGCACTTGTCGACTGATTGACGCACTAATGGCGGCAATTATCGACAACGCGATAATTGTTATCGACACTCGCCGTCTATGCTCGATACTTTCTAAGAGCTGTCATTGATCGCCAGGAAATCGAATAGTCTAGATTGCTCTAGAACTTTCCGTACTTTTTCAAGCAAGTGTAAAGAAAAGCAGCTTTTAAAACGTCACGTTCTCGAGAGTCAAGCCTCCTGCAGACAGACGCGATTATCCGCGCGTGGCGACATCACTGATACCGCGCGCGTTTCCTTGCCGCATTGTTGTTCACATAAGAGCGCGCTACGCGGCGACACGACGGGACACGATTATAACATGACGCGGCGCGGCACTGCAGAGCCAAGCCCTGCCAAGAGAAGTGAACCCAATCGTAGTGCATTTAGAGTGGAAATTACATTGGCAACCAGCGCCAGCGCGCGCGGAACGCGGCGTCTCCCGCGCGACAAATTGCCACAGAAATATAAACTCTAAATGTACTACAGTAAGGACACGACGCGGAACGGCCAGACTCGCTCGCCGCGCGGCACGCAGCGCGGCACCGTAGAGCCACGCCCTGAAAAGAGAAGTGAACCCAATCGTAGTACATTTAGAGTGGAAATTACATTGGCAACTAGCGCCAGCGCGCGCGGAACGCGGCGTCTCCCGCCGCGACAAATTGCCAAAGAAATATAAACTCTAAATGTATTACATTAAGGACACGACGCGGCACGGCAAGACAGACGCGCCGCACGACAAGAGGCGCGCGCCGCGCGGCGCGCGGCGCGGCACCGCGGAGCCATGCCCTGCGAAGAGAAGTGAACCGAATCATAACACATTTAGAGTGGAAATTACATTGGCAACCAGGGCCAGCGCGCGCGGAACGCGGCGTCTCCCGCCGCGACAAATTGCCAAAGAAATATAAACTCTAAATGTATTACATTAAGGACACGACGACGCGGCGCGGCAAGGCGCGCGCGCCGCGCGACAAGACGAGCGCCGCGCGGCACCGCAGAGCCACGCCCTGCAAAGAGAAGTGAACCGTCGCAATAATAATATTAGAAACGCGATACGCCGCGCCGCTTCAGTGTGAATAGATATGGGTGTTTTCATAGAAAATGGACTAAGTAGGTTTTTCCAACAATCGCCACGCGCGATTAATCGCGTCTGTCTGCAGGAGGCTTCACAATTTAAAATAGTATTTACTTTGAATTGCTCTTAGTTGCTAGGTATCTGGATTATTTTTATGTATGAATAGTACTCGTAAGCGCACGCAGCAGGTGAGCTTCACTAACTTAATTAGTAAGAAACATTTACAAAAGTTCAGAACTTAAAATGTTATCTCAGAAGCGCGTGTTATCAAGTGATGAGCTCACAATACTAAAACAAGCAATGACCACTTATCTGTAATGTTGACAATATTCTGCTCTTACAGTCAGTACTAGTTTAGTGCCATTAGCACAATAATTTCTCTCTAGTACGTTTTCCCATTTAATTTCATTACCACATTTAACGGCCTTTTTTATCTCGTTCACTTTTGTTGCTAACTGTACCCGGGGCATCGTAATGAGCCGCCAAGATAACGATTTTACACTAGACGAAGACATTTAGAAACTTTAAAAGAACAATTTAATTAAAATATAGAGAAATAGAATTAAATATGACGGTATATTCGGGAGTGCGGTAGATGCGCGTAGATTAGCGCACGGCGACCCACATGCGCATGCGCAGAACACGTGCGTTATGGCGATAACGCGGAATTACAAGTTCCATTGTAGAAATTTTATAAAGTTAAATATAAAAACCATTCGAAAAACAGTAATGAGTGTTGGGCCTACTACTTTCTAATTGTTCTTTCAGTCTGAAGTAACGAACCTTAAAACAGCAAGTTAATTATAATTCTCAAGTTAGTCACAGATGGGTTAGCTCGCGACGGGTTAACTATTTTAACGAATCAGAGGTGTACTACTTGCGCACTTGCTCCGCGGTGCAACATTCACAACTTTTTACACGCCTCTTGCGTCTACAGCGGCCATTTTAATTACTTAAAAGCGTTCTCTTTTTCGGTTTGTAACGGCGAGCCATAGTTTTACAGTTTTAATTGTAGTTTAATGGTAACTTACAGATAGCACATCAGAAAAAAGTAGCGAAACTAGTGACGAGACGGCGCAAGAACAATAAAAAATATAAAATAATCCTCTATGGAGTGGAAAGCGGCTCATAGTAGTCTGTTCAAGTGGCTAGTTCCACGTCGATAGCTACCACTCTGTTATTACACACACTTGACGGCGAATCTGGATCCCACATCAACGTTTTTCAACAACAAACTTCTTATACTTAATAGTGAGGTATTATATCTACACCGGGTTGCACAATGTTTCTTAGTTCTGTGTCTCTGGCATATTAACACTATTGTTTCAAATAACATAAGGCAAACAAAACGATTTGATTAGTTTTAATTCATGCAAAAACATAAGCGAGTAGCACTCGACACGTTTACGTAATGTTTAATACGATAATTACAACTTGCCGTACATAATGAATATAAATGAGAACTGCTGCTTTTCATTTGCTGCACGAGTGTTACATTACTGCATTTGCACTTGAGTGATTCATTTCTACCTACAGCTAGTAGTCAATGTACAGTGTACATTTGCGATAGATTGAGATAATCTGTGTATTTATTCAGCATGCTAGTTGTGTATGCGTTCGATTCCTTTAATTGCGTAATGTAATTGCTGGTAAGTATTTATTTATCTGCGGAGATCAGTTTCGTTTTAACGCTGACGTTGACGATGAAAACAATGAATATAGTCAGTTGTCAATGCAGGCCGCCCGCAGTGACGCACGTAATAGGCAGGTCAAATACGGACACGATGATTTTTTTGGTCGTTATAAGTC
Source organism: Agrotis segetum (assembly GCA_036375495.1). Taxonomy (NCBI): domain Eukaryota; kingdom Metazoa; phylum Arthropoda; class Insecta; order Lepidoptera; family Noctuidae; genus Agrotis; species Agrotis segetum. Next base: position 657,121 of record JAQSVV010000279.1, read on the forward strand.
GTCAGAGGTAAGTCGTCAGAAGGAAGTCGTCAGACGTAAGTCGCCAAACGTTAGTCGTCAGACGTAATGCGTGAGCCTTAATTCCTTCGATTTAAATCTTCATACGTAGTTGGATAGAAAAAAGTCGTCAGACGTAAGTCGACGGACGTAAGTCATGAAACGTAAGTCGTAGGACGTAAGTCGTCCGACATAAGTAGTCAGACGAAAGTCGTCAGACGTAAGTCGTCAGAAGTAAGTCGTCGGACGTAAGTCGTCGGACGTAAGTCGTCAGACGTAAGTCGTCAGACGTAAGTTGTCGGACGTAAGTCGTCGGACGTCGGTGGTCGGACGATCGTCGTCCGACTTAAGTCGTCATACATAAGTCGTCTGACGTAAGTTGTCGGACGTAAGTCGTCAGACTTATGTCGTCCGACGTAAGACGTCGGACGTGAATCGTCATACATAAGTCGGCGGACGTAAGTCGCCATACATAAGTCGTCGTAAGACGTTAGTCGTCGGACGTAAGTCGTCGGACGTAAGTCGTCATACATAAGTCGTCGGACGTAAGTCTTCAGACGTAAGTCGTCAGAAGAAAGTTGTCGGACGTAAGTCGTCGGACATTGTTGGTCGGACGAACGTCGTCCAACGTAAGGAGTCGGATGTGTGTCATCGGACGTAAGTCGTCAGGACGAACGTCGTCGGACGTGAGTCGTCATGCATAAGTCGTCGGACGCGGGTGGTCGGACGACGTCGTCCGACGTAAGTCGTCGGACGTGAATCGTCATACATAAGTCGTCGGACGTAAGTCGTCAGACGTAAGTCGTCAGACGTAAGTCATCGGACGTAAGTCGTCCGACGTAAGTCGTCGGACGTGTGTCGTCATACATAGTCGTCGAACGTAAGTCGTCAGAAGTAAGTTGTCGGAAGTAAGTCATCGGACATGGATGGTCGGACGAACGTCGTCCAATGTAAGGAGTCGAATGTGTGTCATGGGATGTAAGTCGTCAGACGTAAGTCGTTAGTCGTAAGTCGTCACATGGAAGTCGTCAGACGTAAGTCGTCAAACGTAAGTCGCCGGACGTGAATCGTCATACATAAGTCGTCGGACGTGAGACGTCATCCACAAGTCGTCGGACGCAGTTGGTCGTACGAACGTCGACCGACGTAAGTCGTCGGACTTAAGTCGTCATGCATAAGTCGTCCGACGCGGGTGGTCGGACAAACTTCGTCCGACGTAAGCCGTTGGACGTACGTCGTCATACATTAGTCGTCAGAAGTAAGTTGTCGGACGTAAGTCGTCGGACGTGGGTGGTCGGTCGAACGTCGTCCGACGTAAGTCGTCGTACGTAAATCGTCATACATAAGTCGTCAGAAGTAAGTTGTCGGACGTAAGTTGTCGGACGTGTACGGTCGGTCGATCGTCGTCCGACGTGATTCGTCGGACGTAAGTCGTCATACATAAGTCGTCAGAAGTATGTTGTCGGACATAAGTCGTAGGACGTAAGTTGTCGGACGTGGGTGGTCGGTCGACCGACGTCCGACGTATGTCATCGGACGTAAGTCGTCATACATAAGTCGTCAGAAGTATGTTGTCGGACGTAAGTCGTCGGACGTAAGTCGTCATACATACGTCGTCAGAAGTAAGTTGTCGGACTTAAGTCGTCGGACGTGGGTGGTCGGTTGATCGTCGTCCGACGTAAGCCTTCGGACGTAAGTTGTCATACATAAGTAAGTCGTCAGGCGTAAGCCAACGGACGCGGGTGGTCGGACGCGAGTGGTCGGACGAACGTCGTCCGACGTAAGTCGTCGAACGTAACTCGTCATACATAAGTCGTAAGAAGTAAGTTGTCGGACGTAAGTCGTCGGACGTTTGTGGTTGGACGAACGTCTTCCGATGTAAGTCGGACGTAAGTCGTCAGACATAAGTCGTCAGACGTAAGTCGTCAGACGTAAGTCGTCATACATAAGTCGTCAGAAGTAAGTTGTTGGACGTATGTCGTCGGACGCAAGTCCTCGGACGTGGGTGGTCGGGCAAACGTCTTCCGACGTAAGTCGGCAGACGTAAGTTGTGGGACGTAAGTCACCGGACGTAAGTCATCTGACGTGAATCGTCATACATAAGTCGTCAGAAGTAAGTTGTCGGACGTGGGTGGTCGGTCGATCGTCGTCCGACGTAAGTCGTCAGACGTAAGTCGTCGGAAGTATGTCGTCGGACGTAAGTCGCCGGACGTAAGTCGTTATACATACGTCGTCAGAAGTAAGTTGTCGGACGTAAGTCGTCGGACGTGGGTGGTTGGTCGATCGTCGTCTGACGTAAGCCTTCGGACGTAAGTCGTCAGACGTAAGTCGTCATACATAAGTCGTCAGAAGTAAGTTGTTGGACGTATGTCGTCGGACGCAAGTCCTCGGACGTGGGTGGTCGGGCAAACGTCGTCCGACGTAAGTCGGCAGACGTAAGTTGTCGGACGTAAGTCATCGGACGTAAGTCGTCTGACGTAAGTCGTCGGACGTGAGGCGTCATACATAAGTCGCCAGACGTAAGTCGTCAGACGTAAGTCGTCAGAAGTAAGTTGTCGGACGTAAGTCGTCCGACGTTAGATGTCGGACGTAAGTTGACGTGTTATACATGGTTAAGGACTTGTTTACTTTAAGTTGTCGGACGTAAGTTTTCAAGTGAATATCGTCCAAAAAATTTGTCGGCATATCAACACAAAAATCGAAATTGCCAATTTTTATACTTATTAGAGCAATTTTTAATTGCAATTAACGGACGTAAAACACAGACCTTGAACTTAATCGTCGGATTTAAAGATATCTAAATAGAAAAATATAACCTACTACTTTAAAATTGTTGATTAAATCAAGCACTTTTTTTTTTTAGCGTGGTAAGTCGTCGGATGTAAGTCCTCAGACGTAAGTCAGGTCGGGAGGGACTGTCAGACTTCTACTGTAAAGTCGTCGGTCCTTCAAATCGTCGGACGTTAGTCGGTCGGACGTAAGTCGTCGCGACCCCGGCAGGCTTTCGTCAGAAGTAAGCCCCGTAAGATGTGACGCTCTTTGAGACGTAAGTTGTCATACATACGTCGCCGTCGACGTAAGTTGGTCGGACGTAAGTCGTCGGACGTCGTTGTCCGCATGTCCCGCGCCTACGGTGGCCGTAAGATCATCTTGGACGTCCGTCGCCGGGCGCCTACCACTGCGGCTGGGGCGAGGGAGGACGCTGTCCTCTCTCGCTCGCGGCCTGCCTCCTCCTTGAAGCATAAGTTGCCTCGCAGAAGGAGCTGACGCTTAACTCGTCTCGCCCCGCAGCATGGCCGTCAACCAATGCCGGGCGCGAGAGGTCTTGCCTATCGCAGCCGTGAGGACACGTCGTAATTTTCAAGCTGGCAGTCTTGCACCGTATGCTTACCGTGTCCTCCGGGCGATCTTCGCAGTGGTGGCAAGGCGTCTCCTCCTTCGCATCAGACACATTCCCGAAACTTCAATTATAAAAACAAAAAATACATCACCTTGATCTTAATCCTTTCCTATTAAAAGATATATAAATAGAAAAATATAACCTACTACTTTAAAATTGTTGCTTAAATCAAGTACTTGCTATGGATATTATATTTGTCGTCTGTTGCATTTTTCCACGATTTCCGACATGTTCTGAAACTAATGGAACTTCACTGGGCGCAAATATTGTCAGTTAAAGAGCGCGTGCGCAGCGGCCGCGGTTTGTCATGCGCACGCTCGCTGGCGGGGAACTGCAGACCTTAGAAATAAAGCCAAGTAGCTTTCATAAAAAAGAGTCATTAGTTAGCGACTTTTTTTAAACATTGAATTTTCAAAGAGTTTAATTTGAACTACTCAATCATTACGAACTATAGCATATTTTAGTGTTTTAAAACGCGAATGTGTGTAAATATTAAACAATCATTTTTGCATAATATTTATTTACAATAAGTCGTTGTATCCTATCCCGGTGAAATTTTCCAAATCAAGATATTTTTCTTCACATTAACTACAATCCTTTTCCATAAAAATGTATGTACCGTAAGTGTTATCATTACAGTTGCTGAAACAAAGTTGAACATAATTATGATGTACCATAAACACAATAAAACAAATCCATATATCAAAAGCACCATAGCCACATAATAATAAATGGAGCATAAACGCAAATAAAACGAGTGCCATAAATAAATAATTGCATCGCTGACAGTATTCAATTAAAGGTAATTTCTCCATCTAATAGTTTCGTATGGCTAGCAAACTACGGAGTACCTTGAGGCCCTGGGCGCGCGATATTTCACCTCTTGAAGTCTCAATGCTAACCGGCGATACCGAGCAGCAATACCGACCAGCTACTGCACCGCGCCGTACCGCACCGCCGCCGCCGTGCCGACCGACAAACCTGCGTTGTTTACCTATTAACTAGTTAGTATTATGTTCAACTCAATATTATTTAAATTATTAATACTGTAATAGATATGGCGAAGTTGAAACTTGTGTTTGTTTTCGCTTAAAATCTCGTTGATAATGGTTAAGGTTTATAAGGTGATGGACTGAATCATTCATTTGATATACATATACCTGGATTATGGAGACTTACAAATAACTGAAAATATTGTAGTAATGGTAGACCCCTGCTTAGCCCTTTGGGGATTACAAGAACAAGGTTTTGTATTAAGCATTAACCTTTTATTAAAAGTAATAAAAATAATAATACATTTTCTTCGATCCGTCAAATACTGTCACTGGAGTCGAATCTCCGTTCATTAGACATCAACGCGGTGCCTGCACCTGCACACGTGTCTAAAATCGCATGCTATTAGTAATCATAATCGCACATGCAAACAAGCGCTATTATTTCACATTTAATGCTTCTCAATCTAATCACATTGAATTAAAGTTTCATTAAAACCGATTTTCCAATCAATTCAAAGAGTAGGTAGGCAAATAATTACTGTTATGTTAATGTGATTTACAATTTAATTATTTTTGTAGGGCATGTAAAATGTACTTTAAAATAATATGTGTAATTTTGAACACAACTTTAATGTCGACTACTTATAATTCAGTTGCATTGGAAAAAGTCAAATTTAAACTTTTTTAACTTTTAGTATCGTCTGTTGTAATAACAGTAAACTTGATAACGATAATTGTGTATTCAAATGTGTGTGTCTGTTATTTTATTGGATTCATAAAATGTATGACGTATCGCGTATGTAAGGTCATTGGTGCACTTTGAACCGACGGGATCAAGTGCCCAAGACGTGTTAAGTGACGTTTTCAAGTGTGTAACGTAATGTAATATAATACTATTATATACACTAACTGCTGCGAGACCACTAAACACGTTTCCACTTTACATAAAATATTTTATTTACTTTCATAGCATCGTTGACCTATAAACGTGCAAGTGGGTACATCGATTGAATTTATGTAAGAATTAAAAGAGTAGGAATTTTAAGCATAACATGTAAAAATATTCAATGTAGGTACCTATATTTTCATATTCATCTCAGTATTAGTACTATTCTTACTTGTAGCCAATTAAACCCTACATGCGTTATCCAACAAGATCCAGAAGTCATACAGAAGCTGAATAAATTCAAGTGCGCGCGACATTCTCAAGCTATATCTATAAAGGTGCGCACACGCAGCGTCAAGGCGATCCGCAACAACATAAACTAGCGATCGGGACCTGTTCTACCGATTGAGCACTAAATAACCAGACACCGGTGATTAGCACTAAATAACTACACACCGGTGATTAGCGACGGTGATTTCAGGTATTTAATACTGATATTCAGATTAAGCTGGTTACTCTATTATTTAACATCAGAAATAAAACAGGCAATCAGGTCTATCTCAGGAGCCAAATGGTTGTAGTTGATGTCTTGTTCTTACAAAATCGTTAAAGAAAAGAAAACTTACGTACATATTTTTGAGGTTTAACTTCATGAAATATAATTTTTCGTGTAAATACTTGTTAAATGTTTGTTGCATAACATCACACCTTACAGGCGAAGGATTAGACTGGGGTGTACATTATCTCACACCCACATTTAGCCAGTTACGTTTAAGTCTCATGCAATAAGGGGCGATCCTATTACCGTCATCCAGGCTCACATCCTGACTCCATGGTTGCTACCGATGAATTCGTGATGAAAAACCCCATGGAGAGATGACATGGCAGCAGGTGCATACAAATGTAAATTAATACTGAAAAAATGAAATCAAAAATATGTAGATTAATAATATATACATTAATATTTATTTATTTATATATATATACACATAGAAATATACGGGAAAATATTTCAAAAATAAAGAAACTACAAATGCACTTCTTATTTCTAAAAGAAACTTCTTCCAGGAGACCTGAGAGAGAAGAATTTGAGGTACCTAGAAGATAAATTGGTGTGTGGGAACAAAAAATGTTTTTGTATTAATACAAAAATTAAATTAAATCATTTTTTTTATAAAAAAACACATAAATAATATTTATATATAAGAACCTATTTAGGTAAGGGTAACTCAGTTCGGTTGTCAAAACTGGTGCCACTGATAGTTTTAATTTATAGAATTTCAAAGAATTATTTATTAGATAGTATTGTAAAATACAAACAGGAAAATGTAGTTTACCGGCAGGAAACCAACGAGTCATAATCAAAGTATTCCAGTTCCGTGTATAAGTCTTACAGGCTGGTCGGAGGACGCTCGGCCATCACACGTTTTCCTTTCGTTTCCAACCAGATAGCGATCTGACGACAAATACAGGTACTCGTAAGTACTGCCACAAATCCTCCACGACCAAACACGTACATGAACACTAAGAGCTACATTCAACAATTATAAGATTATAAACTAAAGACATGATTTCTGAAATGCGTCAATATAAACGTGATCTGCGAAAGTTTTTCCCGATATGCCACGTCTATGTGACACTCTTCGTTAGTTATTTTGATTATTATTAGGTTAGTTACTTATGCATTTAAAAATAGAATGTAAATATTATTTGAATTATAATAAATAAAACTTGATTTATTTCCAATTTTAACCAAAACTTCGGAGTCGTTATTAAAGTGCACCGGGACGAATAATACACTTTGAGGCTTAGACATTTTGGGAACTGGACATTTTGACACCATTAGACATTTTGAGAGTTGGCCATTATGCATTTGAACGGTATGTGGAACGAGAACTAAGAAAAATTATCCTAAACCTTTCCGGAAAGTGCATGACTTGCGATGTCATGATATTTATTTGGTAATCGTCGAACCGTCATTTAATCTCACAGAAAAAGTAAGAGATTCAGCGAGTAGTCTGTTCTTGCCATAAACAAAATGATTAAAATCCGCGACGCACACGTTTATGCGTAAAATATTTAGTACGTACCTACTTGCGAATGGCAGTCGCAGAACAGTAATGATTTCATTAATATATGACAGCTATTTAATAGTCAGCTGATCTCGATGGCCGTTGGCTGATATGCAATTGAACTACCTCCTTGTGATCCGTCATTGTTGTGTTAAATGAAGATTAGCTTTTTTAAATAACGAGAAAACCCTGTTTTTATTTCGTTTGCGTTTTAATAAAAAAAATTGCAGCCCCGGCAATTACTTGATTTTGCCACTTTGCGGCTCTTGTTACCAAAAGGTTGCCGACCGCTGATATAAAACAATAATTTTATTTTATTTCTCGACGACCTCATGAAGCGACTGCATGACGTCAGCGCTACCTGCATAATATTTATATATCTTGTAGATTTCTTAGTGCAACGCAAGCCCTATTAATACGACAAGTTGATCCCGAACCATCACGTTTGCTAAACTGCATGTTAAGGTCTGCTTCGCTTTAATTTTTTCTGATTCCTGATATAACCCTCTTATTCTTAAGGATCCCTAAATTGTTTCAAGACTGCCCATAAATTCAACATTACTCTTATCATCCACTTCTCAGTATTAATCAAAAGGAAGTCTACAGCTTATCTCATTCATTCTCCTGTCAAGTGTTTAGTTCGTTTATGTCGTATAACAACACCGCATTAACCCATTAAAGTTTTATAGGTGACGCCTCTCTGCAGGCGTAGCATGGCGCCGTAGAAAGGGGTTTTGTCGACGCAAGAATAGACAAAATGACAGAACGTAGAAATAATTTTAGCGTTTTAAGCATGTTTAAATGTAAAAGATATGGAAAATAAACGTTCTTTTCTTCAATAGTATAAGAATGGTTTCATATTTGTGCAAAAAAAAAAACGTCGATTTGTGTAGAAATAACTATGAAATAACTTTGTCTTTTCTTGGTAGAATAGAGATAGAATCGCCATGCTACGCGTGCTGCTCGTAAATAAGCGGTGATGCAATACGATAATAGATACTTTCCAGAATGGTTAAAGTCCTTATAGATTATGATTTTAATTGTAGTCAGGTATACATTAAGGAACACTCAAGTTAACTTTTGATTTCTCTTACTGTTCAGCTGTAACTGGCAATGGCATGGTCATATCTGTCGCTATTGGTAACCTAATTTGATCGAGAAACTTTGACTTTTTCGTATAAGAGACTTTATTTCTTATTCTTCGTAGTCAGACCACTACAGTACATCCTCCGTTCTTCATTTAGAAAGTGGAATTCTTTTAACATAACACTAAAATTCTATGAATCTATTTACAGAAAAAATAAAAATCACTGTAATCGGTTTAGCACATGCACAAAGAATGGGAAATCATCAGCCAAGCTGATGCAAGAATCAAACTCCGTACCGTGCGTAAACCAGTAGCTAGAGTTCTGCGCTCCACTTTCTGAGTAGCCAGGTGTTCTGATAGCAAGTGGCTTATACGATGATCACATAGTCGCCGTGTGCCTGTCCTGTCGTAATCGTTTGTTGCTCTAAAAGCTGATTATAGTCGCTGTGACATAGTGATTGAAACTCAGATTTGGCGACAGTTGGCTATTTAGATTAATTCGTTGAAGATTAGATTTCAAAACCAACTAGGTTGAATATTAAAACGTATGAAAATTATATGCAAGCCATCGTAATGTTTGTGTTTATAGTGAACCTATTGATGCTATCATTTACGTAGATGATGATGATGTATGCAGTTTTCACTGATCATTTATACAGCCAAAGAGAACTCAATTCTTATCACACTCATGCTATTATTTCGTGCTCAATGTTGTCACTAGTACTAGTTTTATCAAATTATGTCACAGTTATCACTAAATGTTACGGCGCAACTGCAAATCCTGCATTTCAACAATGTCTGAGGCGTAGGTCCGAGGCACACGAGGCGCCTTTCTAAAGCGCGACCTTGCGCAGTCATCGCGCGCCGGATTAATGTCCAAGCGACAGATCGACGCGATAAGGCGGCCCACTTCCATCAGTGTTGCCAACAACCAGAAGAATGCGAGATAAACTCGTGCTGTGACAACTTGTAATAAATAGCGAATATTTATAATGAATGGTAGCCGTGAGGTCGATCGTAAATAAAAACTGACGTCTTCCCGTGGGGGTCCTTCAAATAACTTGTGCGCTAGCTGATACAAGATACGTGTTGCAGATCTTCTCAGGCTTGTATGAACACCAACATAGAGTGAGTGAAGGAAGGACATCAACGATGGATAAGTTTCGTGCAACAGAATAATAGTGAAGGATAAGCATGACTTTCCTGTCATTTAAGAAACTACAACTTTATTATGGTACGACCACCACCATTAATAAGGTTAAAACATAAATCCTAATCAACTTGTCATCAGTGTTACAGCTCCGTCGCCACACCTGAACTGGTCTCCCTTTTAACGTGACGTTGTGCCCAATTACAGCGAGTTCCACGTATCACAGAGCTGGCTGAGTTGGTGGTATTCAGCGTTTGGCACGTAATGGAAATATGCGCGGAATTCCGGACAGTGTCCGAATTAACTGGTCGCGTATTAGTAAGGTGCGGTCGCTGATTTGTAGGTATCCTACATGGCATGACAGAATAACTGGCTCTTGTAGATTATTGTTTTTTGGCATTAATCTTTTTAAACGACAGACATTTTTTACAACGATTTTGATAAATATTAATAGTTTTATAAGAAATCCAAATCTGCTGTCATAATTATTTAAACGTTTATATTGTACCTACGTTACTGACTAGTTTTTGTGTTTTTCATACTTAAATAATATGTAGCCACTGGTCTACTAGATAGGACTGGTCACTAGATAAGCTTCAAATATTCTTTTTTTTTTCGCAAAGATGGCAATCTTAGTTTAATTTCCTGTTGTTTGCTAATGACAGGAACCGTTTGGAACAGAAGCTACGGCGGCGGCGCCTCTAGCGCCCAAATAGTCAGATTGTAGCATTATGTTAGGTCGACTTGAATTGCCACTGACGCGGAAGGAAATACACAGTATCTTTACAACAACGTCACCAATCAGTCATATTTATCTATCAGCGTGCCACCCCGCCACCTCCCCGCGGCCGCACTACTATAGGCTGGCCATCAATCACCACAAAGCCGCCTCGACAGCTGAACCTCAGTGCACAATAGCACCACGTCTGCCCACCCTCGGATCAAAGGGGATGCAGTTATTACATTTTAATTATACCAATATGATTTTGAGGTGAGCAATGATTTTTCATTAAGGACTTCAACTATGAAGCCCGGGGTGGGAGGACTCATTTGATGATTTTGCCACGTTAAAAAAAAAAGGACTTCAACTATTAAATTGATTTTTTCACTCTGAATATGAGATTTTCCTCTCAATTCTATTATGGAGCTTTACACTAATGAAAAATCAAACAACTTCGTTCAAAAATCGTGAATACTGTCATTATTGTGTTAGATTTATTGCGAACGTATGTAAAGCATTTCTAATATTCGTTTAAAACTTTTACCGTTCTTAACAGTATGTTATCTGTGAGTAGATAACATTATTATTTTTCAATGATTGAAAATACAAGTTTAGGCTCACCATTTAAATTAAGCCGTCATCCCCAGACACTTTGACATCAAACTGCAGTTCAAAGACCTATCGCCACGTGTGAGGGTGTGGGCAGATTCATCAGCGCTGATCGATCATGTTATGACAGCGGCGTCCGCGCTTTGTTGCAGCGCTGAAGGGTTCAACTACCAAGTGACTACAGAACATTGAACATAGAAGAATGTACCTATGTGACAGTTTGAACAAAACATACAAGTCTTTCAAATTCTGCCTGCGATTTTACCACATCGATCCAGGTGATCTATAATCAACCACTGGTGCACACAGGTCTCTCCTCACTCTATCACCGGCTATTATATACTCTTATCCAGATACAATATGCGTATAAACCAAATGATATCTATCCTTGTGTTTAGCAGAACTCTATATGATAACATGTTTGTTACATTTCTACTTGTAAAAAGGTATCAGACATGTAATTTTTCTTCGCATATTAAAGTATGGACTTTTGTATTTATAAAATTCATCGCTACTTTCAAAGGTTCTCGATAATGTTAAGCTATTGATTTATGCTTAAAGTCAATTTAATCGCAATCATTATAAGAGAACTACGCAAACAGTGTGACCATAAAACAATAATGAACAGTAGTTAAGTGCAATAAAACATAACTACGTGTCGCAGAGCAGAGGTCAGCAGTATTACGAGTGCTACCAGAACTTGTTATAATTTGATTCATTCGCTGGTAAATAAACTCAATCAGTTAGTCAAACATTCAAATGTATGTAATGTTATGATGTAGTTGACATGAGTGAGATGAGTGAGCGACTTCGAAAAAATGTGTCAGTTCTACATTTAGCCAGGGATTTAGCAGGGTTGATAGAAGCCGTGTTTCATTACATTGTAAAGTTCATAAGAACATGTTTTATAATGCAGCGAAAAAAGATATCATCCTCATCAGGCTCCTAAACACATTTTTTGACAGCTGCATCGTTCCAAATGCAAGCAGAACAAGTTCCTTCAGAAAAGTGAGAGTAATGAGTTGAGAATTACTGGAACGCATAATAGCCCTGTAACAGAGCAGTTCTCGTCGGCAGTCAGAGGTCAGCTCGTCTGGACAGCGAATGATTCATAACTCAACTTGGTTTGGAATCAATGGACAGAAGTTCCACATTTCCTGAAGAGATCACACTTTTCTGTCAGGGTTGTGGGATTATTCGAATTCGTTACTGCGGCTCTGGAATGCAGAGGGAAAGTGCAATGAAAAAACTGGGTGAGTTTTTGATATGAGAATCTGCCCATCGCGGGCTTCAGCGTAGCATAGACCGTGTCAATTCTATAAATTTGGATTTTCTAGAAGTCGTGAGACCTACCGTCAATACAAAAGTGACATAAGTGCTTATTACTAGCCTCCTCTCGAAAACTCTAGTCAGCACCCGTTACAAAATATTTCGATGGCACTGCAGTGATGTGCTGTTTTAAGTATAAGTTAACAAAGTCTGGACCTTCTTTATTTTAGCTTGATGTGTTCACTTGATTCATCAGTTCATTATGCCAACTAAGACTTGAAACACTCTTGTAATTAATTCTATGAAACTTAATAGATTGTTTGACTGTTCATCTGTATAATTCCTAACTGATTAGTTTCACCAGTGTTTAAAAAAACTTGAATGCAAACGTTTCAAGAGATGAGGTAACGGTTTAATAAGTTTATTATTTTTCCTCGTGCAGTTTGTTTGATAGATTTATTGCTATCCCACGCATGATGTATTAATACTTGATTGTAACGATTTCGAAGAATATAAGAGACTTCATGACATAGAAATATCATTTAAAAAATAATAAAAGGATCTTCGGCACGCACAATAATCTATTCTCATGGAATCTTCCGCAAACATTTCTCAGGAAAAGAAAGTTGTTTGAGTTATTAATGTTATTTAATTTTAAAAAAATATATATTTAAAAGCTCTTACTTAAATGCATATTTCACTCTACTGCCACACTAATGCCAAATGGTACTTTATAACTCTGCGGCTTCCACATCTAATCAACATAATTTTAGTTAACGGTAATAAATACCAAACGAAACTGTTTTCTATTATTTTAAACCACCACATCCATACAGTTCTGCGCTCCTGGTAATGTATTATTGAGGAGTAGGGCAAAGCTTCAAAAAGAGGGATTTGTACGACAGATCCGGACGATTGATGACCGGATCACTGATACCGCCTTGCTTATTTAATTCCAATAGTTCCTTCCAACTCTGATGACCTGGTGCTGTTACAAAGGGTGAAGCGGATTTTTATTCGTTTTTTATAGCTTAAATTGGTATGGTCCACAAGGGTCATGTGTCTATGATCGAACAGCCAGCCCTATTGAAATGAATGAGGATCCTACATTAATAACTACTTTATTCATTACAGCCACCACCAGCCACACAAGAGGAGACACATAATAGTACATTACTGCCGCGGCCTATAATGGCTACTTTGCTGGTCGCGCTGATGATGGCCGACAGCGCAGCCTAGCGCAGCTCCAGGCCGACACAGCGCGGTCAGCATGCACCACTTGATGGACGAGCTGAGATAAAGGCCGAGGCCGGAGGCCGAGGCCTTTACAGTGAGGACAGCAAGGGCTGCATGATGGCCAAGCTGGAAGGCCTAGAGCGTAGCTAGGCTAGCTCGAGGCAATCATAGCGTGACCAGCGAAGAGTCATAATGGGCCAAGGCTTGTATAGTGCTTTACTCAAAAATGCAAGTACCTAACCTCAATAAAACCAGCAAGTGATTTAAATAAAATACATATAGGTATTAACTAGAAAATTAATTAAAATAACAATATGAAAAGTACAGTTACTAAAATTCAACACCGGGTTTCCGGGTTTCATATTACTTACTAATAGTTTGCGATAATTTTAATGCGGTGTTTGACTGTTAGGTATATTTTCTTCACTTACTTAAAGCAAAAAAAAAGTCACTAAATAAAAATTAAAATTTCGCTGAACCGCGCTTTTGTTACTTCTTTGTTTTTTTTTTTTAAATATGGAATACAATCTTTTTGTGCCTACCTCTTTATATACAAACAGCTGTGTTTTAAATAAAACCTTTTTGCATTTGTTTTTTTAAAACGTTGAAACGTCAAAATAGCGGCCGGCAATGTATTGCCGGCCTGTAGAGCGGCCAGCAAAAACATTACTGGCCGCTCCTTGAAACACTCCGGCAAAGGCGACTTTGCTCAAACAAGGTTGTCAAAATAATGACCACATTACATGCATTTTTGAGTAAAATTAAATTACACAAAACCAAAATGATTTAATAGGTACTTAACGAATATTAAATCTTAACAAGAAATCAAGAACAATACGATAGTAAAAATAAAACAGTGAGAAGATAATTATAACATTAAATTGCTCTATTTCCGTCCTAATGTTCAAAAGATTTTTGTCACACGATCGCGACCTACGGTAATTAAGGATCCAATATGCACAAAAAACAAACAATTAATCGAACACCGGAAACATAAAAAATCCACTTGTTAATTATTAAAATAACGAAACAAGCCATAATTGCATTTAAACGCATCGTGAGGTACTTATAAAACGTATAAATGATAGAATGGCATTCGATTTTGGCTAATTGTCGAGTGACCCGGGGTCGCAGGTCGGCGCGTTTGATTGGATCGTAATAGTTCCGTTTTAGAAAGTTCTTCATGTTTTGAAACCCATTGGTTTTTATCATGTTAATGGCTCGTGTTTTACTTGCTTTCAACAAAGTTGCAATCATGGTAAAACCGTATAGGTCAGTCTTAGTGTCTCAATGAATCGTAGCACTATTTCAATATCTATACTGCTGGCAGCGGCTAGCGTAAGTACATGAAAAGAACCTCATGGCAGTTACATACACAAAATAATCATAAGATTTATTGACTTTGATAAAAGGACTCGTACCATAAAAATTCTAATGCTAACACTGTGTCACTTTTCTATCATATTAGTTATCGCTGATAAAACTAACTGTCCTAATGTCACTTGTGTACTAGATAGACCCTGTGGTCCTATTTCACAATAAATAAATACATTTCCTTTCATAATAAAGGAGAGTCAGAGAGTGCGGCTAACATCTTAACAATAACTTCGTATGTTAGAGGTAGGTATTTGCTTTTGTCACCTATTTCATAGTTATTATGACATTTATAATTTAGGAATTAGCTTGTTAACGCGCCTATCAGGTCGCCTTCCAGGTCAAGGCACCCATTACAGAAGTTATTATCACTCCATGCGTTTTCATTACCACCAAGTTCATTACCAACTGATTGCAAAGCAGCTGTGACGACAATAATGACATAATAAAACAAATGCGTATTATTAAACATTTTCTCAGGTTTAATGTCAGCAACAATAAATGATAAATTGTAGTGACCTTCATTGCGATGTTATTTTCTCTGGGAAGTTTATTCAAAGTGAACATTTCTTGCTATCGGTGTTCACACGGGGCGCCGAGCGCCGGCGACGTCCTCCAGCGTCGTGACGTCACGTCAAGGTGTTTCCTCAGTGCGCGCGCGCAGCAACAAAGGATACGCCACTATATGCTCGTGCGCCTGATACGAGCCGCTTCCGTGTTTTACGTATATTTGTTTGGTATTTTTCCTATTAAGTGAAGGAAAACTTGATGGACTAAGGATTTCACGTTTTGGTCAGGATGTGGTCTTTAACACTGTTTTGGTGACTTTTAGTGCTTTGTGTACCACAGTTGCAGGAATGTAGAGTTTTTGAAGATTTTTTAGGTTAAGATTGATTTATTAAATGTTACCTTACGGTTAATAAAGAATACCTATTACCTAATGTAATTTGATCGGGCGGCACAACTTGAAAAAATTCTAAGTTTTAACCTGGTAACAACTATCAACTGACTAATTTTACTTTTTTCACCAATTTGACTAATAACAGCTATCCCTTTACTAAAGCGTGAAATAAACTTATCAATCTTGATCAGCCCGGTATCAGCTGATCTGAGGTCATTACTACGCTACGGAGCGAGAGCACGTGGGAAATTATACATTCAAACAATGGACACTACGATGTTATATGTAGATAGCCGGCGGCGATAACACCACTAGGAGCTCCGCAGATCATCTTGCTAACACTGACCACACTTTTGTGGTTTACGAATAAATATACTTTCCTAATTAAATAAATGACCACCATTTAAATTTTATAAGTACAATAGTTATTCGAAGAAACGAGGGTGTAAACTTTGTGGTTATTCTGAGTAGTTGGAATGACCACAGAAATGTGGTTGATCTTTTACACAGAAATTATGTAATACCTACTTACTAAAACTTTCTTAAAATTGATAGACTGAAATTAAGGTCTGATGAACCAAAATTGACTTTTGTCAATTTTGGTACTCAATAAATATATAAGTATAAAACATACTGTATAAATGTTTGTAAATAGGTTGCAACAAAAAAAAGGAAAAACAACTACCTAGAGTTTTGCTAGATCAATCTTAACAAAACGTGACCACAGATGTTTTAAAGAACTGGCCAAGTGTGAGTCGGAAGAACGTAGATTAAAGTACTTTTTTATAATATTATTTTTTTACTATAACGACAACAGAAATGTACATCATCTGTGAAAATTGTAACTGTGTAGCTATCATTGTATATGAGATACAGACAGACGGACAGCGAAGTTTTAGTAATAACCCTAAAAAGGACAGTGTGAGTTTAATTTTATCTCTGTGTGGACATAATTTCGATAAAAATATTACCATGTTTTTTGTTGCTATACCTGCCATTTATAAATAATTAAATATGTTGTGTTGAAAATGATTTTGGTTATTTAAGTGCCACTCCTCCGTTTTTATTGAAATTCTTTTAGATCGATTTTATACTCAGAGACTTGTCTTACGCATCCGTGACTAACCGATTAAACCATAAGAATGTGTATTTTATTCAGACACGTAAACAGCAGACAAATAACATCTAACAGAATCCCAGTTTGAACACTTTTCCATGGCACCTGTTTAATTTCCGTGTATGGGAAGCAGTTAACACGTTATCATCCGATCAGAATGTCGCATCTCGCATCGGAACAGTTCGGTCATCTCCGCCGCTGTACGGTGCGCGGCCGCATAAAACTTTTAATTGCCACAATTATGTAAGAGAATTTATTTGGTGGCGTTACAAAGAGCATTGTGGCGGAGTCCCACGGTTTGGGACACGTTCCCTCGCATCTCGTCTGATCCTTATCTCTCGTCAGCTCTTGACCTTGCCTCGGGCGTGACCTTTTCGGCTTTTCTCACAATACATTCAAGCTATCTGACTACCGAATCGCTGGCATTATTGATACTTCCGCCAAACTCGGATATTTTTGATCCACGTATGTGAAGTAGCACAAACAATGAACAGTGAATGCAATGTAGTTATCAGACCTTGTATAAAGACAGTATTTGCTTCTTGGTAAGTCTATGAAATGGAATATGCAATGCACGCTCAAAATTGAGTTAGATTCTGGACCACCACTCCTTAACCTAGTTTCTTGATTGAAATCTTTAAGATATCTGTAGTATCAACTCGGATATTGACCAGATTCGCTACGCAAATAAGGCTAACGTACAAATTTGTGCTGTGTACCGTAAAGGTAAGCTTAATTTACGAGGCGTACATATTGACAATATTGATACTGCCTAAAATAAAATTATGTCTGTAGCTCTGGCTAATAAGCGAGTTGTTTATTCACCAAGAGAATCATTCAAGAGGTGCAGTCGCCACTAAATTCTGTCAAATCTACCAGTTTCCATATCTCGTCGATCATTCCGAGAATATCTGGTATCGGTCTATAATCATCTCACCTCTGTATCTGTCGTGTTCGGATGGCAGCGCGCAATAAACTAATGCATTTAAGGTACATTGTCGCACGCCCGATACACCGAGCATTGACGACGAATCGAGAATTATCCTATCTCGCCTAATCGGGTCTTAGTACCTACACAATTCTGGCCTTCACACACGACGGGACATTTCAAACCTTATTTCTTGGTGATAAGGTTGCGGGTGAGTGGGTTGTCGTGTGTGACAAAAGGATTTGTCTGCAGCGTTTAGAAATAAACGATACGTTGATTGCGTTATGTAAGTTGACGGTTTTAGTTTTGTGTGTTGTCATGTTGTGGGATTACTGAGCTGAGCTTTTTTATTTACTTAGCGATACGAAGGAGACAATCGATGTTCGAGTGGATTTGTTTGGTTCAGAGATGATGATTATGATAGTGCAAAATATTGTTAGTTGTGGGTGAAACCTTGGTTAATCTGTAAACCTATGAGAAATAAATATAGTGGTATATTTTCCAATTCTACTTCAAGATCTGTACTAAAAAATCCATGTTGGCACAAACCATTTCTGGGCAGAAATGTTAATTAGGACAATTTATCACCTATGGGCTGATTTAGAATGAAATCTCTTCCGACCACCTCCATCACTTTCAGCCTCTCTTAGCTTCAGCAATAAACCAACAGCCTCTTGCGCAGTAAATACATAAAGATGTTTATCGAGTGCGATATTTTAAGGCTGCTATCTTAACACGGCTCATTGTACGACAATTTGTTCGCTGCTGATTGCTCTCATCGAGATTTAGTGTCGTATTAACTTGTATACTTAATTTTGTTAATCGTTTGTGGCAGGTTTGAGGAAAATTTGGTAAGGTTATATGAAGCATGTTCACTAGCAAAGGTCGAGCTTTACTGCAGATACCAGCTGTTCTTCTTCCTATATATCGATGGTACGTTTTATGAAATTACTTGAGTTCAGGTGAAGTCTTTATTTATACATTTTTATGATCTAATTGTAGGTAGGATAGGTGCTCCGGAGATTACTGAGAGAGTTTTTGGAAAGGCAGTTTATTTTACGTAAGTGTATCCTGCTACTTTCTTGATAACAGCACAATTGATGTAGAACAGTAACGTTTTTTGGGGTTAGTTTTACAATGAAAGCCTGGAACATAAATTACACTTCGAAATAAATAACCTTCATTGTATATAGGTTATTTACGCTTCAGGTAATCTGAAACACTAATCACTTTGAGATAGAACGCTATTCATGTCTCATAATTATGTACGAAAAATTCGACAATAATCAGCATTTTGACAGTCTATGATGATGATTTTTTCATTCATCCCGTTGAGGATAGGCAAAGGTCTTAGACCATACAGCCTGGTCTGTGATATTTTGACGGTCGAATTTCGCAATAACTGTTGATCAGAACTATGACATATATATGCTTTTCGGAATCCTCGTTGGAAGATCTTTCCAAATATAATAATGGTTCTCGGATTTATTACACTTTTAGTTTTATTCTTAATCATGTAATAAATGTCATAGACTCCCTTTACACATGCGCCTCGCTATTCATACGGATGTGTAAACGCACCATCAGAATTGCGTTCCGTTCCAACTCGTTGTGGCTGTCTATGACCACTGCAGTCATCAGCGTTTAAATATTTGTTATTTTTATGTGAACTACATAAACTCGACAAGGGAGTTATTTTTCCTGTCACGGATGTGGTAGAGTGTCAATTAGTTTATGCTGTTTTAAAACTAGAATTAGAAAAATAGTTAAAGCATTTTCAATGTCAACATTTCGTGTGGAACGGACCGTCATCGCTTCGTGGTCGTCGATTTCCGGATGGGATCGAACAGTCTGGAAAAAAGGATGGCTTGAGCAAGTTGCGTGCCGTCGGACTCATCTACACGACGCCGAGAAGATGGCGGAGCTGAACTGAATATAGCGCCATGATCGCTTCTCATTTCTCCTTGGGTTTCTAACTTCAAAAACTACAAAATATGGCTAATCTTTATATCCCGATGGATGATTAGTCAGCGTCAAGGTGCGTCATCAGCCCTGATTTGCTCGATGACAATTTTCCGTACCGCGTGCTCCGTGCGGCAGTCCTAAAACTTCCGAAGGGAGGCCTACGCGGCGGGCCTTGTCCGCTGGGATAGCTTTCCCAGTGGACGATCCCAAGGATCATCAAAGCCGTTGCCAGCCGGGAGATTCTCCGTGTGCTCCTGGTCGACTTCGCGGGAGGTGCCCTGCGCCCACGACGTGGTGCGCCGGCAGATGGCGTTCGTCGAGATCCTGGACGATTGACGGCCTTAGTGGTCGCCATCCCGTCGTGATGCCAGACCAACTTCATCGCCGGCGTTCTGCTCAAAAATCCATGGCTTCCGAGGCCACATCGTGAACGTGTGAGTGCGTGATCGTGGTACCACGTAAGTCTCTTGTATTCTTTTGGCCAAACTAGAGTCAGTGCGCGTTTTGCATATCACAGGCACCGATGCCCGTCCTCTTTCTAGAACTTTCTGGTCTCAGGATTTTGCTACATCAATTTCCATAATCTGTTTATAGCTGTATAAGTGTTAAATGTTGTAATATACAGTTATCGTTTACAATGTTAATTTATTCGTTTTATTCCAAATGAATCACCCATAGGTTCCCTTTAGACAAGAGGTCCTTGAAACAATAGCCCAATGCTGAAAGCCGAGAGTTTGAAGGCCTACTGTTTTACTTTTCAACTTGTAACATAACGGTAACTTTTACAATCCAATATTCTTTCTTTCTTCTTTTTTTTTTCTTTTTTTTTTCACACCGTTACAATGGCGCCCGAACATCTATTATATTTATAATCTATGGGATTTATTTGGAATATTTCTTGTCAATAATTTCAGTTTAGTATTAATAGATTGACATTTTTCAACACATTTTGCATGTCTAGTACATTGTTTTCACATGTCATGTCAAGTCTTACAGGTTATTTGGAATTGCAATAACATTATGTGCCGTATCTAAACAGTGAGTGCATGTTTACATTCTTATCAGTGTAATCATCAACAAAGCAACATTCCATGCTAATGTCAAGTTGATAGCAGTTGCAAACATAAAATTCAAAGAATATTTGTGTACTTGCAATAATAATTTCAATTAATAAACACAATAGTCACTTGCTACACCTTATGTAAGCACTGTTTAGTTACAAACTATTATTTTGATTTAAAATTTTAAAACTTTTGTATTTGTGTCCGTCACAATGGCAGAACCACTTGAAAAATTCCAAGGTACAGAAGGTAATAATACTTCTGATAATGAGGATGATTCGCAAAATGTAACTTATAGACGTAAGGAGGCTTTACAGTCTGCAATGTCAACCACATCCCGTGACACGAAACATAACCCACCACATAGTCAATCGGCTCCAGCAGAACACTCGAATGTCGTAACTTATGTAGTACGTGACGACAATTTCAAGTCGTGGAATTTAAAGTTTACCGGTGACTCAAGCATTGTAGATTTTTTCTTGCGAATAGATGACTGCATGCGCACTAGAGACGTACCTGAGCAGAAAATAGTGAAATGTTTTTCAGATTTCTTGAGCGGCAAAGCACTCGATTATTATAGGCAAATTAGAGACTCAGTAGTCACCTTGGAAGATTTGCAAAATAAATTCAGAACATTTTTCTCATCCTTCGACAGTGATTTTATTTCTGGAAAAACAGATTAGGGATCACAAACAAAACTTAGGACAACCATTGCATATTTATGTATTAGATATGCAAACTTTAAATTCAAGACTAACATTGCCCTTATCTGAGGCTACTTTAATAGAGATTATAAAACATAATTTATTACCAACATATGCACAACTGCTAGCAGTCAATGACATTCAGACCATTGACAGATTAATAACATTAGGCAAGCGTTATGAAGCATATGCAGTTACCACACCAGGTAACTCTTCCTCGAAACCTATCAAGGGTCAAAAACAAGTTACTGTGGTCAACACTCAGTACAAGAAAAAGGAAACTTTAGTAATTACTTGTCAGAAATGTAAGAAATCCGGTCATTCATACAAACAATGCAGATCAATTCCAGGCATTGTATGTTTTAAATGTGGGACAAAGGGAGTAATCACATCGCGTTGTTCAAAATGTAACCCACCCACAGATACCCACCCTGTTCAAACTAAAAATTCAAAAAACTAGAACGTCCAGGAGTGACTGCTTCTTGCTCGAATAAACAACATCTGGGTACGGTGACTCCTGGTTCATCAAGTGAAAAATTAGATAACAGGATTTTTGTAGAATTTTTAATTAAAAACATACCTTACATAGGACTTTTAGATACAGGTGCAAACCTCTCCGTCATTGGTAACGGATATCATAAACAACTTTTAGATTTTGGATTTCAAATAACACCAACAAACTGGAGCGCAAAGTGTGCCAACGGGTCACAAGTACAAACAATAGGAGTAATGACAATACCAGTAACATTTAGAAATAAAAATTGGGAAATAGCATTTATGGTCATTCCAGAAATATCAGATAACTTCATATTAGGTATGGACTTTGTACATCAATTCGGCATTTTAAATTATTTTAATTTCCATAGCATAGAACTTGTGGGAAAAACTGAAGATACACACCCACAAACTTCAAATAAGCTGTGTGGTATAACATCAAAAAGTGAATTATCACCATTAGAAAATATTGAATTAGGAAAAATAATTGATAAATTTAAAACCATTAGTACTGAAGAAAAAGGATTAGGAAAAACTAATATAATTGAACATAGGATAGTAACAACTGGTTCGCCAATAAAACAAAAATACTACCCTTTATCACCAGTGAAATTACAAGCACTGAATGATGAAGTGGACAGAATGTTAGAACTAGGCGTGATTGCACCATCAAAATCACCTTGGTCAAATCCAGTTGTTATGACACCAAAAAAAGATGGTTCACTTAGATTCTGTTTAGATGCTAGAAAACTAAATGACGTCACTATTAAAGACTCCTATCCATTGCCTTATATATCTTCAATATTAGACAACCTTAAAGGCGCTCGTTATCTATCTTCAATAGATTTATCAGCAGCTTACTGGCAACTACCACTCTGCGATTCAGATAATTTAGACGGTAATGGCACTTCATGTCAAAAAACCGCATTCGTAGTACCTAACAGGGGACTTTTCGAATTTAAAAGAATGCCTTTCGGTTTATGTAACGCCGGTTGTGATATGCAACGTTTGATTGACTCACTTTTTCAACATAAATATGGTGAAAAAATTTTTGGGTACTGTGATGATCTCCTTATAGCCACCTCTTCATTTAAAGAGCATATTAATATATTAAACGATGTTTTGGAAACATTAAAGCAAGCAGGTTTGACAATAAATTTTAATAAGTGTGAATTTTGCAAAGATGAATTACATTACTTAGGTTATGTTGTAAGTTCAAAAGGTCTGCAAACAGATCCAAAAAAATTAGACTGTATTAGAAATTTCCCTAGACCAACTACAGCTAGACAATTACGTGCTTTTATAGGTTTATGCTCATATTACAGGAGATTTGTAAATAACTTTTCAACAATTATAGCACCAATGACAGCATTAATCGGTAAAAGAAAAGGTAAAGAGGCAATAGCTTGGTGTAGTGAAGCAGAAACATCTTTCATATCACTTAAAGAAGCTCTCACTCAAGCACCAGTATTAGCATGTCCTGATTTTAAAATACCATTTCAGATTCATACAGATGCTTCATCGGTTGGCATTGGTAGCGTTCTCGTTCAAGAAATTGACGGTATAGAGCATCCTGTAGCGTTTCACTCCCGTTTACTTTCAAAAACAGAACGAAATTATAGCACAACTGAGCGTGAGCTGTTAGCAGTAGTTGATTCAGTCATACATTTTAGACCTTATATTGATTGCAGCCACTTTATTTTAGTAACAGATCATATGTGTCTTAAGTGGTTAAAAACACTAAACAACCCATCAGGTCGTTTAGCGCGTTGGGCTATGCAATTAGCTTGTTTCGACTTTGAAATACGTCATAGGAAAGGTGCTCTGCACGTAGTTCCTGACGTGTTATCAAGGGCAGAATTCAATGCAGTTACATTTACAGGAGGTAATAATTCAGGTGATGATTGGTACAATAAATTATTTAAAAATGTACAATCAAATCCAATATTTCACAAAAATTATCAAATAAAAGATAATACATTGTATAGATTCAGTAAACCTTCTTCAAAGTTACATGAGGCAAATTCTTGGAAAATTGTCTTACCTCAAGACATAGTACAGGAATGTATAAAGGAAAATCATGAACTCACCGCAATACATCCTGGTACATTTAAAACTTTAGCTAAAATAAAAGAAAACTATTTTTGGAAGGGTATGAATGCAGACGTTAAGACGTATGTGTCTAACTGTGAAAAGTGTAAGGCTTACAAACACTCAAATGATGTACCACACGGACACATGACACACCAGAAACAAGTGGAGCGTCCCATGCATACACTTTCCATCGATACAATTGGTCCTTTACCTAAATCATATTCCGGACACATTTATATACTTTCAATTGTAGACATTTTTACCAAGTATTGTTGGCTTCATCCACTTAGAACTGCAACCACAAAGACAGTAACTTCATTTATAGAATCAGAAATTATACTAAAAGAGGGCACACCATGTGTCATCATATGTGACAATGCCACTATTTTTCAAAGTAAAGATTTCAAGAATTTCTGTACAAAATATTCAATTCCAAAAATATTTTATAACGCATATTATTCACCACAGTCAAACACCGTTGAACGTTACAATCAAACCATTCAAACTTGCTTAGCAATGTTAGTAGAGGAGGACCAGCGAAATTGGTCTAGGTTCCTTCCTCAAATACAACTATTTATGAACACTACTATAAATTTAGCAACTGGATACACACCATATTTTCTCGCCAGAGGCCGTGAAATCATCTCTGATGGTTCATTGCACACCTTAAGGGGCAACGCACCACAATCGATTGATGATATTCAGCTCGCAAATAGGAACGAAAAAGCTAATTCCTTAAATGAACTCGCAGAAATTTTCCAACGTGTAAGCAGCTCGCGCTTTATCTTCTAGTGAGAATCTAGTGAAAAATTGCTCTGCTGCTATCCTTAAACACATAGGTTTGTTACGTATATTTTATACAACATTATTTGACACCTTAAGGGGCAACGCACCACAATCGATTGATGATATTCAGCTCGCAAATAGGAACGAAAAAGCTAATTCCTTAAATGAACTCGCAGATATTTTCCAACGTGTAAGCAGCGCATTGACCAAAGCGTACAAACAGAATGCAAACAGATATAACCTGCGTCGCCGTGAGCTCAGGCTACGTGTGGGTGATATCGTGTGGAGGCGTAACTTTGTACAGTCAAACGCAGCAAAGTTTTTCTCAGCTAAATTAGCACCAAGATTTATCAAGTGTAAAGTAGTTGATAAACTATCTGATGTTGTTTACCAATTAGAGGAAACAGACACAGGAAATATAGGAAAGTATCATGTCAAGGACATAATAAAAGTGCCAATATGAGTAAATGGTGTTATTTATGCTTAAATTTCAATTAATTGCACAGTGTTACACTTGCACATTATTGGACAAATTTTTTTTGGAAAAAAAATTTTTTCTTTACTAAACTGAATTGCTTTTGTATCAGTGGCTCTTAGCAGCCCTGGTCCCATTTATTTTTTAAAGTCAGTTCAGAATTTTTTTCAAAACAGTTAAAAAAAAAAATTTTTTTTTCTTAATAAAAAGGAAAAACTATTTACTTAACTGACTTATTTTTTATATCAGTGGCTCTCACTACCCTTGATTCCTTTTATTTTTTTGAATTCAGTTCAGTACTTTCTTCAAAATAATTAAAAATAAGTTTTTTTCCCCTTCAGAAAAAAACTATATGCTTTACTAAACTGAATACTTTTTGTATCAGTAGCTCTTGGGAGCTCTGATTCCTCTTATTTTTTCAAATTCCGTTCAGTACTTTTCCCAAAACAATTAAAAATAAGTTTTTTTTAACACAAAAAAAAAAAACTATTTTCTTTACTGAACAGAATTGTTTTTGTATCAGCGGCTCTAGATGGCTCTGATAACCTTCATTTTTTCAGAATCGGTTCAGTACTTTTTTCAGAACAATTGAAACAAAGTTTTTTATTATAAAAAATAAAAACTATTTTCTTTAATTACCTGGATTATTTCTGTATCAGCGGCTCTTGATAGCCCTGATCCCGTTTATTTTTTCAAAAACGGTTCAATACTTTTTTCAAGACAATTGAAAAAAAGTTTTTTTGTGGTATTGAGTTAGGACGTTAACTCACAAACATATTCGCACATTGCTCGCTTTGAATTGGGTGACGACTCATATTCATTTGCAGCATTGCCTGTCACTCCAGTGACGTACTAAATATAGTTCCCAGTACTGTTTCGCGACCAGCACTGTGGTTATTATATTTTGAAAATCTAATATTAAGATATGTTATAACTATAACCGTTAATAGACTAGGATTATTTGATAACTTTAATAAATATCAATAGTTCATAAGTTAATACACAATTAGCCAATAGTTTAGTTAGCATATGCATAGGATTAAAAATGCTTAGATTTAAAAAATGCTTAGATTTGAAAAAGGTTAGGTTTAAAAATGCTTAGGGTTAAGAAATAAAAATTATAATAAGCTTATACCTTATATTTACATAAAATTATAACTTCATATCTAGTTAGTCGTTTCAATAGCTGTAAGAATAATTTTTTTCCTCTGGGTGGAACGGCTGTTTTTTCCGAGAAGAGGGGTATTGTAGCAGCTAGATAACATATCCTGCTACTTTCTTGATAACAGCACAATTGATGTAGAACAGTAACGTTTTTTGGGGTTAGTTTTACAATGAAAGCCTGGAACATAAATTACACTTCGAAATAAATAACCTTCATTGTATATAGGTTATTTACGCTTCAGGTAATCTGAAACACTAATCACTTTGAGATAGAACGCTATTCATGTCTCATAATTATGTACGAAAAATTCGACAATAATCAGCATTTTGACAGTCTATGATGATGATTTTTTCATTCATCCCGTTGAGGATAGGCAAAGGTCTTAGACCATACAGCCTGGTCTGTGATATTTTGACGGTCGAATTTCGCAATAACTGTTGATCAGAACTATGACATATATATGCTTTTCGGAATCCTCGTTGGAAGATCTTTCCAAATATAATAATGGTTCTCGGATTTATTACACTTTTAGTTTTATTCTTAATCATGTAATAAATGTCATAGACTCCCTTTACACATGCGCCTCGCTATTCATACGGATGTGTAAACGCACCATCAGAATTGCGTTCCGTTCCAACTCGTTGTGGCTGTCTATGACCATTGCAGTCATCAGCGTTTAAATATTTGTTATTTTTATGTGAACTACATAAACTCGACAAGGGAGTTATTTTTCCTGTCACGGATGTGGTAGAGTGTCAATTAGTTTATGCTGTTTTAAAACTAGAATTAGAAAAATAGTTAAAGCATTTTCAATGTCAACATTTCGTGTGGAACGGACCGTCATCGCTTCGTGGTCGTCGATTTCCGGATGGGATCGAACAGTCTGGAAAAATGATGGCTTGAGCAAGTTGCGTGCCGTCGGACTCATCTACACGACGCCGAGAAGATGGCGGAGCTGAACTGAATATAGCGCCATGATCGCTTCTCATTTCTCCTTGGGTTTCTAACTTCAAAAACTACAAAATATGGCTAATCTTTATATCCCGATGGATGATTAGTCAGCGTCAAGGTGCGTCATCAGCCCTGATTTGCTCGATGACAATTTTCCGTACCGCGTGCTCCGTGCGGCAGTCCTAAAACTTCCGAAGGGAGGCCTACGCGGCGGGCCTTGTCCGCTGGGATAGCTTTCCCAGTGGACGATCCCAAG
This sequence comes from Agrotis segetum, assembly GCA_036375495.1. Classification (NCBI taxonomy): domain Eukaryota; kingdom Metazoa; phylum Arthropoda; class Insecta; order Lepidoptera; family Noctuidae; genus Agrotis; species Agrotis segetum. The sequence continues at coordinate 684,815 of JAQSVV010000279.1, forward strand.
GATCATCAAAGCCGTTGCCAGCCGGGAGATTCTCCGTGTGCTCCTGGTCGACTTCGCGGGAGGTGCCCTGCGCCCACGACGTGGTGCGCCGGCAGATGGCGTTCGTCGACGATCCTGGACGATTGACGGCCTTAGTGGTCGCCATCCCGTCGTGATGCCAGACCAACTTCATCGCCGGCGTTCTGCTCAAAAATCCATGGCTTCCGAGGCCACATCGTGAACGTGTGAGTGCGTGATCGTGGTACCACGTAAGTCTCTTGTATTCTTTTGGCCAAACTAGAGTCAGTGCGCGTTTTGCATATCACAGGCACCGATGCCCGTCCTCTTTCTAGAACTTTCTGGTCTCAGGATTTTGCTACATCAATTTCCATAATCTGTTTATAGCTGTATAAGTGTTAAATGTTGTAATATACAGTTATCGTTTACAATGTTAATTTATTCGTTTTATTCCAAATGAATCACCCATAGGTTCCCTTTAGACAAGAGGTCCTTGAAACAATAGCCCAATGCTGAAAGCCGAGAGTTTGAAGGCCTACTATATTACTTTTCAACTTGTAACATAACGGTAACTTTTACAATCCAATATTCTTTCCTTCGGTGCAACGAGTTTACAGACGATACCTAGAGACTGGAGCATTCGATCGCCGTCCAGGTACGGGCAGACCTAAGGCTATATCAGCAGCAGATGATCGTTATATTCACCTTACTGTTCTGCGAAATCGCCACCTCAACGCAGTTTAAGTCCAACAAAGTCTGCGTGACGAACGCCAAGTGGTCATAAGTTCAGATAAAGTCAGAAGGAGACTTTCTGAATGGAACCTGACACCAAAAAGAGCTGTAACAGGCCCAGCATTAACGGTAGCACACCGTCGAGCACGACGTGAATTTGCTCGAGACCATAGGGATTGGACATAAGAGCAGTGGAGTAATTTACTCTTCACTGATGAGACCAGGGTGAGTCTACATAGAAGTGATCGACGTCAGAGAGTATATCGTCGCCCTGGAGAACGTTATTCTCAGTGTTGCATCGAGGAAACTGTTGCTTAAGGAGGAGGATCTGTAATGGTCTGGGGCGGCATCTCGTTAACAGCACATACAGCGTTAGTTTCATCGAACCGACGGGCCGTACACGTGGACTGACTTCTCATCGCTACATTACTGAAATCCTCGCAGACCATGTGGTACCTTACGCAGGATATATCGGACAGGACATGCAATTGATGCATAATAATGCACGGCTCTTAAAAACGACTCTTCTTTGTAAAATCCTTAATAAACACTGAAATGTTGATTAAACCCAATAAATTTCCTTTCATTTCAATCACCATGAAACGCACTTTCTGTAGGTACAACTTTGATACTTGTGGGTTTTTTAGTTTTTGAGAAAATCGAATTAATGCCTAGGTAGCGGGTGGCTCGGTTTATTTGCTGTCCAGTGTATAATAGAACGGGAAATAAGTTTGGTGTGCAATGATACAAGTCGCGTTTGTGGACGATTTTGATGATTTTTTTTGTGTATATTGATATTTCTTTAGTTATATTAAATTGAACTAAAGCTTAAACTTATTACAATTACGTGTAAACTGAGCTATCTCGATTTATAATACTTGACACATTTAATAATAGTAACATGAACTTTGTGCTTGTTGATACAATTCGATTTATATTAAGTGACACAAAAAATATCATAGAATTATCAATTGTGAAAAATAATATAAATCGAATTATATCGCTTGAGAATAAGCAGCACTACATAACACCAACGTGTCAAATGATACAACTGAACATGTATCAAATGATACTTAAGTATTCTTAGTAATGTGTTTGGTTCATAATAATATAAATGAATTTAAATCGTATTAGTATGGGATTTTTAGGAAGCAATCAATCCAGTGATCGTTGTGAAAAGCAATACATGTCATGTTTCGTCATGCCACTTCTATCTCTTTCTGTGACGGCAGTCGCCGCATTGAGCAAGTGAGATAGGCAGTGGTAATAACGCTCATACACCAAACGGCCCATAAAAAACGTACTAAATTAAGATATCATTCGGATATTCTAATTAGTTTTAAAGTTAGACATTTTAATTGAATTTTATCTAAGCATTTGTTGCCAATATGGAGACGAAAAGTGGTCATAACTTTTTAACCGTAAGCATAGAATACCTAACCGTAAGTCTCAAAGGTACAAAAGTACAGCGCGGTGGCAATGGCGAATCATCCTGCGACTCGAAAAAAATTTAAAAATCAAAGTGCAAATGTCTATATATTATAAAACAATGAATGTTTATGTAGTACATTTTCTATAAATACACATCTGTATAAAGGCAAGACGACTTGCCGTATTTGCCGAATTTCCGCTGCAGAGAGTTAGTCAAGCATTTTGATGGAGTTTTAAAAGAATACCTATAAGTAACACACAAATTATGTTTCAAATTGTACGTTACTTTTAGACGAATTTTATTATGTGATTGTGTAGAAGCTCTTGTGTTTTTTGGTATTTCAAGTCTGTGCTAGTTTTAACTTGACCAAAGTCTGATTCGCAAGAATATCAAGTAGGTCTTTAAATAACTCTAATTATAAGAATAAGCAATACATCACTCCAATTTCGATTTGCGCAATGAAAAAATCTGCATAACCTAATTATTTTCTATCAATTTAATGTATTTTTTTTTTGGTTGCCACATTTTTATGAATTTTAAATGTGATCTGAACTAAAAATAATCAACGACTAATGTCTATAGTTACAGTAGATTTTAATGTAACTTTCTTTTATTGATTCATTAGTCTAAAGTCGTGAAAAGATTCTGTACAGTTTTAACTAATTTTTACATGTTTACAGGCTACGCTAAATACGAATTGATAAGTAAAAGCCATTAATAAGATTTAGTTTTTAAGATTTTTGTAACGTTCCAAATTAACAATTCTGCCCTCATTGAACACAATATTAAAGGCACTTGTTTAGTTTTTTTTTTCATTTGTAAAGCCGGCATTCTTACTGCTTTAACGTTTTGTGCTGAGATTCGTGTACTAAATGTGCTGAATAACTGGTAAAAATACGTGATATCTTTTGTACGAGTCTGACAGTCCCTCTAACCCTGCCCTGGGTGGGAGGACTCATTTGAATATTTTACCAGGATAATTAAAAAAAAGTAGTGCCAATGAAGTAGCAAAAATCGACAAATGAAGTAACTGATTATTACTTTTGCTTGACAACTCACAATGTTTAGAAAATTTCATGGTGTTTCTGAAAAAATTAAGAACGAAATCAAAATTTAAATAAAGCAATAGTATCGTCGTATGGTAAATTCTTGTAACAACAAATAGTAACATAAGCTGAATTAAACGAACTTGTACAGGACACAAAAATATTTTCTTGGAAAATGAGTGAAAATTATGGTAAACTTATCGGATATAAATTTTCGGATATAAATTTAATTAGAATAGAATTATAATTTCACAAGCTGAGTTGTCTTGTCCTTAGAAAACCACTGTTTACGTTTCCCTTTGGACTCTTTCTAGGCAGTTTTAGCAATGAACATCACGGGAGAGTTTCTATCAGTACATCGTTAACATGGAAAATGATTTCAGAGCAACTTGAAGTTCTCAATGTCTATGACTTATTGCAGGACTGCTTGTAGAGATGTTACAGAAGCAGAAGAATATAAGAGGAAATCGAAATTACACATGATATTTTCGTACTTAGTGTGTCAAAATAAATTCTAAAAGCTAAATTATCAAAAGAATAATAAAATGTTCGAAATACAAAGACATTTGTGCACTAGTGTTATTATTCTAGACCCGACCCGTTGTTTTTGTTTATGTAAAGTCTTTCGTAAACTGGGACCGTGCGCTTCTGGTCCTGCGGGTTCATTTGACCACATAATTTAATTTCTGTATTTTTTGCGGTTATATAAAATTTGAAAGAAATCTATTAGTTGAAAGTACCAACGGTTGGTATACATATAATCAAGTGCTATTCAACACGGTTTACTAAAAAGAACTGTGATTATTGTGATCATAAAACTAAAAGATTGAGTTCTACTCCTTGACTATACTTAAATTGGGCAGTGGGTGGGTCCATTTCATCAAGGAGTCTTGTATTGGTTAAGAAAGTAATAATAAATAGATTGTTTTCATTGAGACTATTATTGACTTCATTAAAATACTGTTAAATATAAAAATTAAATTTATCATTCATTTACACATTCATTCACCCACTTTTTAAATTAAACTAGACCCTGATTGAACAAGTATATGTGACTAATGTCCTACTATAGAAATAGAATTCAACTTATATCACTTTACACCAAGAAAGTTTTACATTTTGTCTGGTATAATTAAAGTTACATCATTATACACCACTACTTTAGTTGTATTCAATAAGTGCAAAGTAATACAAGTGATGATTTTATCATTGCACATAATAAAGACATAGTAACGATAAAACCTCAATGTTTTCTACACAAAATTAGTTCTAGTGTTTTTACTATTTGTAGCTCAATTGATACCAAAAAGATGTTTTAAAAATACTTGTATCATTCAATATTGATGAGTTTTATAATGTGTTAAATGATACTATTTGAGTTATATCATTTTACACTTAGAAATAAAAATGTGACTAATGATACAAGTCTATTTTTTTTAATTATCTCAGATTCTAATTACTTTTTAATACAACCAAAGCATATACGACGTGATACTAACAATTTCCAACCGAAAACAGTTAAAAGTTCAGAAATAAACCAATCAATAAAAAAGTTATGGCCATTTAAAAAATGCAAAACTTTAAATCGATTTTTCTCAAAACTAGGTTTTTTGACTTGTACCACTTTTCACTAAAGGTACAGAAATTATGTTGAGTAAAAATAAAGAATTTACCATAATTTAGCTGTTTTTATAACACGTCAAGTAGTAAACACATTAACTGCTACACAAGGTTGTTCCTGCACTTAATGGAACTCGATAAAACTGTGTGAATCATAAACATGTGTAATTTAAGCGTATACTGTGCTCATCGAGATACTCATCACATAACCGTCAATGAATGCTGCGTTTTTATGAATGTGCGCTTGCGCCTCCGCCCTGCGTCCCGTGCCCCGCGACCAGCGCGTCCCCCCCCGCCCGCGCCCGCGCGTCACGGGCATCATTCACACTCACACATCAACACTATTCAGAACAACATTTAATTAAATCACAGACGTCTTCACAACTGTCAATTATGCAGCGTGCTATCAAGATCCGACATCAGTTGAACTAAATAATATTATTCAAATAACTATAACGTTATTAAACATTACAAAAAACGGTATGACGTTTCCGATAAGCTAATTGGTAACAACAAGCATCAACAGATCGAGATGTGATCAGCAGCGCACTCGGCGCTAACGAGCGCTATCAGCGATCTATTCAAATCGCCGGCGATTCTATAAATATTAATAATATGAAGCGTTGAGCAGCATTACGTATTCACGAATTTGTTTAATGGAAACACAACGATTGTTGTCTTGTTTTTATTGTGCGGAGAATGTGCGCGTGTGATCTCGCCTCGGGTCATGAGAATTGTCACTACAGGGTGCTCTCTATTAGTGCAATATGAAACACAAGAAAATGCATGCCTACATTATACCTAAATCGTGAATGTTACTACCGATACAGAGTTTTAAGATACTTGTTTGATTTAGCTTCGATATAATTGACCTTGTTTTGCAATTACAGAGTTAACTTTTCAGATTCCTCATTAACGTCAAGTCCAGTAACAAGTTTGAAAAATTACAAGTGAGCAAACTAGTTTTACAATTACCTGTCTCGTTATCGACTGTCACCACACCTGATTAGCGATAAATCGATATTAATCGCAGCCGTGACAGTCGAATAAATATTTAATAGAAAATTCGAATTGTCAACGCGAGGTCAATTCTGCAACCCGGGTTACGAATGAAATGGTAGGTGTATAGTTTGAAATGTCATTGCCGGCCGCTCGAGATAGCGGGCCCAAGGAAACGCGTCGCGCCTATGCAGCCGATAGAGATGTTAGTGGTTACGTAATGGCGTTTCGATAGGCAGATAGCAAGCATTGTTCTGTATCCCAGATAGCGACTCAACTGACGTAAGCTTGGCGCAGGGTTAGCGCAAACAAACTTGCCAAATTTAACATACTAGGAAAGTTTTCAATGCCAATGGTCCGTAATTTTTGGACGATTTTGTAACTCAAATTTTATCAAAGATAACATTTCCAGACAGGGGCTTCTCTCAAATCTTTCTATACAAATCTTGGTTATTGGGCATCAATAACATCAACATCTTCAAACGAATTCTATCTTTTGAATTTTCTATCGAAAGATATGTTGAAAACTAGAAGGTTGAACTGTTTATATTTCTTATATTATGATTGCATACTCAATACAATTTATGATCAAATATTGTTTAATTAAAAAAAAAAACTTATTTATTGCTTAAAAAGTTTTAAAACTTTGTTTTCATGCAAGTTGTAAAAGTATGTTTTTTGAGGTACATAACTGTTTTAACGGTTACGTAATGCTAGAATAGCTTGTTTATTGCAGGTTTGGTAACCCTACGCGTTTGGGACATGCGTGGGCGCAGGCAGCCCGCGACTCAGCCAACACAACCCCGCTCACCTTGAACGTTAAACGCTAAACCTACCGGAGCTCGGTGTAAAAATATCACCTCCGCATCTAACCATATTATAACACTATCTACCGATGAATAGTGTAGCTAAATGTTGAAGTGACGACCACGGCATCGATCCCCATGAAGCCGGCAGGAAGGCTGCCACATTACTGCCCCCCCTAAGTGCACACAAACGGAACAGCCTGTATTACTACGCCTTACGAGTATTTGTTTTAGTAATGAACATACCGAGTTTTAAATAATAAAATTTATTCATAAGCCGGCACTTACCATATTTGAGTGTGCGAACCGCCGTCCATATGTATGAGTGGTTAAGATATTCTTATTTATGGGTCTATGTCAAGGTCGTTTGCGGCGTTTAACTGTGGTATCATCACTTAGCATAATATCAAATTATTTATTCGCGCCGCGCTAAAACTGTCTGGTGTATGTTCAATTTGTAATTCAAATAAATTCTTAGCATTATTCCCGAGGCAAGCGGCTGTCATAATTGTAACGTGCGAGATTTTTTCCTCTCGCTTATTTGAATAACTCGCGATCAATTAGCATGCGCGCGCGCCGCTTATTGTTGTTATTAATTGTTTGATGGTCGCGCACAGACAAGGGGTGGATGCTCAGTTTAGAGTGTTTCCAGTATTTTACATAATCCGTTCAATCATTCATGGTGTGTGGTAGGTTAGTTTTCGTTTATGTTAATGTGGTGTTCAAATGAGATCGTTGTGGTAATGCACTTGACTTACACTTCATCAAAACAGGTGTTACCGCTTCTGTTGTTTCCGGTGCATACCTAGCTGTTTTTTTTACTTGACTGCGTCAGAAGGAGGGTAAATGTTCAAACAGTGAATCATTTAAAACCGTGAATCATTCAGTATCGTGTACCTCCTCCTCAAGCACCTTAGTTCAACGCCTTACCTAATACCTATGAGATCCTCTAATTACTTTTTCATCCCCTTCGTACCGTCCACCTTTTTGTAAGTAAGACATCCATGTTAGCAGTCGCGTGCACGTCGCGTCGCCGCCGCGTCGTCGTCACGTAACCGCGTGTCTGGAGCTAATTTAGCCTGATGAAAACGTCAAATGGACATAATTCGCTCATTTAACATATGCGTGTGCAGTTATTACATAAATATAATTTGGTATGCTTAGTGAATAATTACGATTGCTTTACTTTTGTCACAATTAAAGTAAATAGCCTGCTGATGTTTATAATTTCTGGTATTTTGAAGATATTGCTTTGTAAGTTTTTTTTTTTTGCATTTTCTTTTTGGTACCTATAAAAAGAAACTGCTGCTACTCGTTAATGATATTAATTCCCGTCCAATGCAATGTTAGGTACCTACAATATTATGTAATGTTAGGTGTATACTTAGGTACGCAGTTCCACTGTTAGGTAGTTAAGTTACACTGTATTGCTCTATAATACGCAAAAACTGTCGTTTTTTTTTTTAATTTCAGTTGTATTTGGCACTAAGTCACCGATGGGGTCATCTTACCAAGAACATGCCTTTTCACACTAACTTCGCATAAAAGGTATTAGTATTGGTAAGTTACGAGTATTTATGTAATTATTACACAATTTTCGAACTCTAAAACAACATGTAAAGCCTTTGTTAAACGCATTGGATTGGAAAATAAAGCAATCCTTTATTTTTAACATACGCTTGGGGAATTAGGTAATCGACACCTTGTTTCTGTGAGTGTGCCCACAACCTATATACGAGTAGCTAGGCTGTCTAACTAACACGAGTAGCAAATTCGTACATTGAACAGTAAATTTTCGCTCTAAGATAGTGGCAGGTCGACTGCGCCGGAGTCGTTGAAGCGTGCTTCCTTGAGCCAATTAAAACAAGTCCGACATGCCTTGCCTCCCCTCCCCTCAGTGCGCAGACGTTGATGCCCCTTCCCCCCTGCGCCTGCGCACTCGCCGCCGCGACGACGCAAAAACACTGATAACAAAGTTGATAGCTAGGTACTCCGCAAGGTGATTCAAGAATTGATGGATTCTGCTAGAATTCATCAATTGTTATGTATTTTGAGAAGACGCATCTAAGCCTACAATTCTTTGTTCAGTGAAGATCTGATGATGAAGTGGTAGCTGTCAACCAATCGCTTAAAAGGATTTTTTGCTTGAAATTCATAATAATTATTTATCTTCGGAGCTCGAAAAAAGGTACATTAGGTAACCTACCGCAATCTGTCAAATTTCTTTAAGAGATTGATTTTCAACCTTATCTTAATACTGGAGTTAATGTTCGATTGGTAAAATTTGACGAACTCGGGTAGGTTATTTTTTTAAGTCGCTTTAATTTCTTTTTTGGCAGGTAGCATCATCACTAGATTTCACAGGGAAAATAATAGTTAGGAGGAGCAATCACAAAACGAATAATTCAGCATTGACGATCGTACATAAATTAGCAGCCTACGTGTATTGTCATACTGGTACAATGTAACACATTAGGCGGTTTTCTTCAGCGCCATTCACACTGCAGTACTGAATGAAAGCTGTACTGTAACACACATAACACACAAGCCGCGGTTTTCTGTTGAAGCTTAAAGCTTTTCAAAGAGTAACTGTTACTCTTGTCATTGTCACCAATGGCAGGCCGCTCGAGTCCAACGTGTCGGACTTGGCTTCAAGTGCAGTTCATCATAACTGCTGAACTATTGTTTACTGGAGGTCCCACATTTCCATGACTATACCCATCTTCATTTCTGCTGACCTCAAGTTATATGTTGTAACCTCTCCTCTCCTCTATAAGGCGAAACTACGTTCACATGAGATTCAGTTGTAAAACAAATGTGAAATGTCCAATACGAAGCGTTCAGCCACGGCCGACTAGTTTTTTTTTAATATTTTTTTATCTCGTAGGTTATAACCGTGGTAGCGGACAGCCAGCAATGTTTTAGGTTTATCTGCGTAACGGGTGCATAAAGATGTGGTTTTCATTGGTGTCGCGATACAGCGCGGTAATTACGTCCGGGCCTGTCCGAGGTGGCGCACGCGGGCTTTTTCTCTAAATGCATTTCGACACCAGCAATTTATACTACCAATAAGAAAGTTACAAATCTTATAAAACGCTAAGTAAAGGTACTTTTTGAAATCAGTCGGTTTATAGTACGCTCTTTCGGAAGTCGGTGGCAAAAGTCAATGAAAAAACATAAGAATCAAAAGCCACCGAAAGAAAAGTTATTTTACACTTTTTTGAATTTATTTTTGAAGTCGGTACTTTTTTTAAAGTTTTTATGATAGCATGAATTTGAAACTAGTGGATTTGTGATGTTTTATACAAAATCTTCAGCGGGTGAATTGTTCGTTAGTTCAATCAACGTCAGGTTAATTTATTGTGTCTTAATTGGCCGCAGGTGAATATCAATCTGTAACTGTAGCGCTTGCCCGCAGCTTCCGTAGCACGAAGTATTCATCACCATCTATGTATATTATAATTATGTTCCAAATGGCAGTGTTGAAACACACATTGGTAGATTCAAAAATTTACTAAAACTAAAGATTAACCAATAAACGAGCTTTTACAGTAATATATCTATTGCGTAGGATCACTTGCGATAGGCCATGTTTATAACAGCGTGCCGTTGCTACCTACGAGCTACGGAAAGAAAAATTGTGAAACTGGCCCGACTGTCTGCCCATAGTGCTCACAGAGGGCCATTGAGTAAAGGAAATTTATGAAGCCGTAGGCCGAGAGCACTGGACCAAAGTAACATTTTGTTGAATTTAATGCACTTCTTAAAACGCATTTCGATGTCATTGTCGTAGAGTGAAAACTGAATGTTTTAGAAGGGACGTGATAAAATTGTGCTTAAAATGCCATCATTGAGCGTTTTATGTTTTTTACATCGTTTTGTATTCATATTGTTGAAAGTTAAACGTTACGAATTTCTATTATACTGGGTGTACTTTCCGAATATTGTGTGTTAAAAGTTAATAACTTTTTGTTTACATGATAATCATTCTTAGAAATCACAAACACAGTAGCGTATTATGGTTAAATTAATGCATTTCGAAAAAAAAGAGATACCTATTGAATAAATTAAAAATCAATTCCGCATTCTTAAATATCACTAAGATCTTTGAGAAGAGAGAGTTAGCTGATAAAAACCGTCTCGCCAACGGCTTTTATCTGCAAAGTAAAAAAAACCTAAAATTTAATATTCTTAGCTTGGCACTAAAATCTAATTCGACAACGCTGTTATGTAAATTTCACTGATCATAGTTACCTATTTCAATCGCGACTGTCGATATACTAATATTTCGGCATTGATTTTTTTACACCTTAGATAATAAAGCTAAATTAGCAAAAAAAAAAACGGAATACGTGATTATGCTAAACAAGGTTAGCAGATTAGTAATTTAATGTGACTGGTTTAATTGAGTCTTAATGTTTTATTTACACTAACGCTTCCTACTAAAATTATAATATGACGTAACAAACAACAGACACACTAGTCCAGTCATTAAAGCCTAAACCCGAAAATAATTAGTAACACGCTGAAATTTTTAGGGGTTCTTAAGGAAGGTAAAATAACATACCGGGTGATTTTGCAGCGTTCTGGGGTGTACGGAAAGGGTTGAAAAGGGGTGAAAAGGGGTGAAAATGGTTTTTCGTTAATAACATTGCCAAGAAAATTAGTAACACGCTGCAAATTTGGAATTAGGTTGTTCTTACCGTTTTTTAACGTGTATTAAATTTGCAGCGTTTTGCGACATACGGAACATTGTTTTTTTTTTTAAAACAGTGATTGCACTGTTTTTATTGTAAAAACAGGGGTAAGAAAATTAGTAACACGCTGCAAATTTGGAATTAGGTTGTTCTTACCGGTTTGTAACGTGTATCAAGTTTGCAGCGTTTTGCAACATACGGAACATTGTCTATTATTAAAAAAACAATGAAATTATTTAATCACACAGGTGAAAGAAATTTGTAACTCGCTGTAAATTTGTAATTAAGTTGTTTTTACCGTTTCGTAACGTATATCAAATTTGCAGCGTTTTACAACAAATTGAACATTGTTTATTATTAAAAACCGGTCAAGTGCGTGTCGGGCCACGCACAGTGTAGGGTTCCGTAGTTGCCCATCAAAATACTTATGCGAACTAACTAAACTGATTCGCTGAATTTAATTTTAAAAAGAAGAATTTTCAAAATCGTTCCAGGAGTCTTTGAGAAATCGGGGAAAAAACATAAGAAAAAAGATTACAACGAATTTAGAACCTCCTCCTTTTTTCGAATTTAGTTAAAAATAGTTGACGATAAAAACCTACCTATCCCCAAAAAACATACCTATAAAAGCTGTAAAAATAAAGTTGACAAACTTATATTTGCAGTTGTCTCCGATACATTTTGTTTAAGAAAATATGATATCAAGCACATTTTATAAGTTGGTCGACTATTACTCGTAAAGTCGTAAAGCCTACTTAGTCATGATAATTTTCTTTTAAACTTCGTTATATGTACCTACTACTATTGTGAATTTTTTCACACCCCCAAACATAACCGTTTAGCTGGTAGAGGGGGGGGACACTCGAATCGAGCAAAATTTATCACTTTAAAGCTTAATATTTCACAAACGAATTTTTTCATCAAAAAATTGTTAATGGAAACTATCATTATTTTTTAAAGGCCTATTTAATGATACACCACACTAAGGGGTACGCGAGAAAAAAAAAATCCTCACTTTACGTGTAAGTACTGGAGGTACCCTAAAAAAAAATATTTTACGAGATTTTATTTTACCACTTTTTTGGCACAACAAATCCGTATATTTACACCAAGTTACAGCTCTCTAGTACTGTGCGTCTCTGAGCTAAACTGCGGACAGACGGACGGACGGACGGACATGGCGAAACTATAAGGGTTCCTTGTTGACTACGGAACTCTAAAAAACAGTGCGATTTGTTAGTAACAAGGGTAAAAAAGTAGGAACACGCTGCAATTTTAGAATTAGGTTGTTCTTACCGGTTTGTAACGTTTTGCAAAAAACTGAACTTTTTTCATTCATTACCATAAAAACAAATATTTTAGTTAGTAACAATAGTGAAAAAGTTAATGAAGAGTTGCAATCTGGAGAAAATGTTGTCAAAACCTTTTTGAAACAATTTTCAAAGGACATCATTTTTTTTGGGCCATTTCTGAAAGTGCCAACGAAAAAAATTGGTACCTTTTGTATTATTGGTTGGTATAGGTAGTACTAGTCATTTGGAGCAATAGTTACTATGGCACAAAAGTTGTAGGATTGCTCTCGGCCAAGTTATACAAGTTCGAAGATTCGTAATTTTCATACATTTTTTTAATTTTTGAAAGTGCCGATATTCACCAAATAATGATAAGAATTGCTAGAACTAGCGACCTCAAGTAATTTAACATAACGCCTGTAATCCCTGAGGGGTTGGGCAGAGGAGTACCGAATAAAAATGAATAATAATCTGTTTCTTTTTGTGAAAAAAAAACGTGACCGCCTTCAAAAACAACCACAAAAAAGGGTAAAATAACCTACAAAACTTTTCTTTCGGAAGTCGGTGACTTTTTTTATTAATTTCATTGTCTTTTTTGCCACCGACTTCCGAAAGAAAAGTTTTGTAGGTTATTTTACCCTTTTTTGTGGTTGTTTTTGAAGGCGGTCACATTTGTTTTAGAAAAAGTTTTTATTTTACTCTTTTTAGTTTAAATATTCAACCAACATTCTTGTCAAATACATAATTTTCTTACATGTCCACTAGAATTTCATAATCCGTAGCACCGGTAATAACATCGTTAACATCTCTTGCATTCATTCTATCTCAAAAACTACTGAACCGATTTTGATGAAATTTGCAGTATTTCCTAAGTTGAACGATACCTAGTACAACAAAAAAAAAAGAATAACTTAAATCGGACTTGTAGTTCCGGAGATATGCGAACACGATACTTGAGGAGTTGTACCTTCCATCATCAGCTCAGCTACATGAGATGATGATTTCTATACGCAAGTACTTGAATTACTTCATAAGATTTGCGAAAAACTATGTGTCAGGTAATAAAATTTGAGGGTTGCCCTCGATTTCTCCAAGATCCAATCATCAGATCCTAAAATGGTGACAATGGGACCACACGGGAAGCACCAGCTTTCGATTGAAAAAAGAATTATGAAAATCGGTTCACCCAGTCGCAAGTTATGAGGTAACAAACAAAAAAAAAAAAATACAGTCGAATTGATAACCTCCTCCTTTTTTTGAAGTCGGTTAAAAAGTAACAAAAACATTTTAAAATATACAAATCTGCTGGTAGGACCAGCATCGGGAACAGTATCGGGGTTGCCTGTGGTTAGGGGTCTTGGGAGAGGAATCTCCTAACAATACGAAACGTGATCAGCACTGCTGCTTGAATCAGCCCTTTTTAGGGGGAAATAAAATCATCAAATGAGTTATCTCGCTCTGGGCTGATCTGTAGAGTCTGTCAGACTCCTAGACGCCCTTTGCGTTCCAGATACTAAGATAGTCGACGAGCTGGTACCTACATTTCCTTCATACATTTGTTGTTTTCTCAAAGAGCCTCATAGCTTTGGAACACGATACTTGTATGTTAGCGGTGAGACGGGTTTGCCTCACCGCCCGCCCAATCAACGAGACTCGACTGAAACTCGTCCTTGGCATCCCGTGGAACTTCAAGGAGCAAACGGAACATTGTCTACTATTAAAAAAAGAATGAAATTATTTAATCACACGGGTGAAAAAAATTTGTAACTCGCTGTAAATTTGTAATTAATTTGTTTTACCGTTTCGTAACGTATATCAAATTTGCAGCGTTTTACAACAAATTGAACATTGTTTATTATTAAAAAAAAACTTATTTAAAAAAAGTACCGACTTCAAAATAAATACAAAAAAGTTTAAAATAACCTTTCTTTCGGAAGTCGGTGGCTTTGATTTTTAATATTTCATTGACTATTGCCACCGACTTCGGAAAGAAAGGTTATATATTTTAAACTTTTTTGTATTTATTTTGAAGTCGGTACTTTTTTTTTAAGTTTTTATTTTACCCTTTTTAGTTTATTTATTTAATATTCAACCCAAATTCTTGTAAAATACAAAGTTTTCTTACATGATGTGCACTAATCTTGTAATCCGTCACAACGAAAACAATCCATATCTCTAAAAGTACTGAACCGATTTTGATGAAACTTACAGTGTACCCTAAGTTGAACAATACCTAGTACAACAAAAAAAGAATTACTTAAATCAAACTTGTAGTTCCGGAGATATGCGTGCACAAACATAAAAACATACATACATACATACATACACTTATGAAATTTGGTACATTTGTTCAGACGCTGATATAGACTAACATATGCGAAAACTGGGCAGTTCTGATAATATAACATACATACGGGTCGAATTGATAACCTCCTTTTTTTTGAAGTCGGTAAAAACAGTGCGACTTGTTAGTAACAAGAGTAAAAAAAGTAGGAACACGCTGCAATTTTTGAATTAGGTGGTTCTTACCGGTTTGTAACGTTTTGCAAAAAACTGAACTTTTTTCATTCATTACCATAATATTATAAACAAATATTTCAGTTAGTAACAATGGTGAAAAAGTTAGTGAATAGTTGCAATCTGGTGAAAATGTTGTCAACACCTTTTTGAAACATTTTTCAAAGGAGAACATTCACGCTCCATACATTTTGACTGGCCTGTTGGTCTAGTGGTTAGTGACCCTGACTGCTATGCCGGGGGTCGTGGGTTCGATTCCCACCCAGGACAAATGTTTGTGTGAAGAGCACGTTCATTTGTTCTGTGTCTGGGTGTAATTTGTCTATTATATTATGATGTATGTATTTAGAAATATATAAGTATTCTTATCAGTTGTCTAGTACCCCTATCACAAGCTCTGCTTAGCTTGGCTTGGGACTAGATGGCGTTGTGTGATAGTTGTGGAATAATATTTTTTTTTTGGGCCTTTTCTGAAAGGAACGAAAAAAATTGTCACCTATGGGTAGTACTAGTCATTGGGAGAAATAGTTACTATAGCACAACAGTTGTAGGATTGCTCTCGCGGCCAAGTTATACAAGATCGAAGATTCGTAATTTACATACATTTTTTAATTTCTGAAAGTACCAATAAGCAAATAATGATAAAAACTAGCGACTTCAAGCAATTTAACATAAAATATCATTACACCTGTTATTCCTGAAGGGTTGGGTCTATACCTCTAGGTGTACCCAATAAAAATGAATAATAATTAATCACATTATTTTTGTGGTTTTTTTTTTAAATATATAAATCTACTGGTGGGGCCAGAATCGAGAACAGAATCGAAGTTGTCTGTATTAGGGGTCCTGGGAGAGCGACCTCCTAAGAGTACGAATCGTGACCAAAAATATTGCTTTTTGAATCAACCCGTTTTTTGGGTAAAAAAATTGTCAAGTCAGACTCCTGCTGACTAACAGTCCACCTCCTTCATTAGGTTGCAATATGCGTTCCAGATCTAAGATAGTCGACGACCCGATACATTTCATTCATACATTTGTTGTTTTCTGAAAGAGTCTCATAGCCTTCAGTACGCGGAACTGTCAGATCCCAATTATCGGTGGGACGGGTTTGCATCGCCGTCGAATCAACGAAGCTCGACTGATACTCGACCTTGAAATCCCATGGAACTTCAAGAAGCAGTCCCGGGGCTGACTTCAAGCTAGTTACCCAATATTGCAAGGCAACCGCCTCTTTTTGGAGACTCTACGTGGAAGTGGTGCGGTTAAAGTCCATCTATGGGAACTCTGTGTCCGTTGTCTCCATAAGAAAGAGACCGGATAAGCTGATCGCACCAGGGAATCATGGCTTTTAGGGTGATCCACTCATATATGCTTGGGGGGCTTCTGTATCCAGATCACACCGTGGCAATCCGGTAAGGAGGCAGCCGCTTCTTCTGCAGTAGCAATGACAGCGAAGTAGGAAACAGAACACGTGAAGGAGAGGACGCCCTCGAAATCTCAATCCAGCTGCATACGGCGAGTAATGAGGAGCTAGTCGTCTTATGCCTGCTAGGTCGCAGGACTATCTTAGCAGGATACCGTAGCACAATTATGATGATTTTATTAGCCAAACAAACGTGGTTGATTCAGAAAGCAGTTCTGTTGGTCAGGATTTAAATTGTTAAGAGATTTCTTTCCCAAGATCCCTACCACAGGCAACTTCGATTCTGTTCCGGATTCTGGCCCCACCAGCGGATTTATATATTATTTTAACATGTTTTAACTTCTTTTCACAAAAAATAAATAGATTTTCATTCATTTTAATTGGGTACACCTCTACCTAACCCTTTTTTTTTTAACTAGGTAAAATCATCAAATGAGTCCTCCGACCCCGGGCAGGGCAGGAGGGACTGTCAGACTTTTACTGACTAAAATCCACGGTGTCCTTCAATAGCCCTTTCTGTTCCGGGGTCACGGTAAGGAAATAATCCTTTGGCCCTCTGAGAGGGGGCCCCGTCAGTGTGCTGACGCTCTTTGAGGCGCGCGTGGGACTTAACGAGCCGTCGACCCGGGCATGGTCCATGGTCGGGCAGCGAGTTGCCCTTTACTCGCTGCCCGCATGGCCGCGCCTACGGTGGCCGGAGATCATCTGCTGACGTCCGACGCCGCGGGCGCCTACCACTGCGGTTGGGGTGGAGGGAGGACGCTGTCCTCTCTCTCTCTCGGCCCACCTCCTCCTTCGCGAGCATGACTGCTTCGCAGAAGGAGGCGACCGCTTCCCACTCCGTCTCGCCTCGCTGCATGGCCGCGACCAATGCCGGGCGCGAGAGGTCTCCGCCTATTGCCGCCGTGAGGTCACGGCGGTTTTCCGCCCAAGCAGGGCAGTCCTGCACCGTATGCTCCACCGTGTCCTCCGGGCGGCCACAGCAGCCATGTCCGCTAAGGACCTGTGTCATGCGATCGGCGTCTCACCGCTAACATACAAGTATCGTGTTCCAAAGCTATGAGGCTCTTTGAGAAAACAACAAATGTATGAATGAAATGTAGGTACCAGCTCGTCGACTATCTTAGTATCTGGAACGCAAAGGGCGTCTAGGAGTCTGACAGACTCTACAGATCAGCCCAGAGCGAGATAACTCATTTGATGATTTTATTTCCCCCTAAAAAGGGCTGATTCAAGCAGCAGTGCTGATCACGTTTCGTATTGTTAGGAGATTCCTCTCCCAAGACCCCTAACTACAGGCAACCCCGATACTGTTCCCGATGCTGGTCCTACCAGCAGATTTGTATATTTTAAAATGTTTTTGTTACTTTTCATAAAAAGAAACAGATTATTATTCATTTTTATTCGGTACTCCTCTGCCCAACCCCTCAGGGATTACAGGCGTTATGTTAAATTACTTGAGGTCGCTAGTTCTAGCAATTCTTATCATTATTTGGTGAATATCGGCACTTTCAAAAATTAAAAAATGTATGAAAATTACGAATCTTCGAACTTGTATAACTTGGCCGAGAGCAATCCTACAACTTTTGTGCCATAGTAACTATTGCTCCAAATGACTAGTACTACCTATACCAACCAATAATACAAAAGGTACCAATTTTTTTCGTTGGCACTTTCAGAAATGGCCCAAAAAAAATGATGTCCTTTGAAAAATGTTTCAAAAAGGTTTTGACAACATTTTCTCCAGATTGCAACTCTTCATTAACTTTTTCACTATTGTTACTAACTGAAATATTTGTTTTTATGGTAATGAATGAAAAAAGTTCAGTTTTTTGCAAAACGTTACAAACCGGTAAGAACAACCTAATTCTAAAATTGCAGCGTGTTCCTACTTTTTTACCCTTGTTACTAACAAATCGCACTGTTTTTTTAATAATAAACAATGTTCAATTTGTTGTAAAACGCTGCAAATTTGATATACGTTACGAAACGGTAAAAACAACTTATTTACAAATTTACAGCGAGTTACAAATTTCTTTCACCTGTGTGATTAAATAATTTCATTGTTTTTTTAATAATAGACAATGTTCCGTTTGCTCCTTGAAGTTCCACGGGATGCCAAGGACGAGTTTCAGTCTAGTCTCGTTGATTGGGCGGGCGGTGAGGCAAACCCGTCTCACCGCTAACATACAAGTATCGTGTTCCAAAGCTATGAGGCTCTTTGAGAAAACAACAAATGTATGAATGAAATGTAGGTACCAGCTCGTCGACTATCTTAGTATCTGGAACGCAAAGGGCGTCTAGGAGTCTGACAGACTCTACAGATCAGCCCAGAGCGAGATAACTCATTTTAATGATTTTATTTCCCCCTAAAAAGGGCTGATTCAAGCAGCAGTGCTGATCACGTTTCGTATTGTTAGGAGATTCCTCTCCCAAGACCCCTAACCACAGGCAACCCCGATACTGTTCCCGATGCTGGTCCTACCAGCAGATTTGTATATTTTAAAATGTTTTTGTTACTTTTCACAAAAAAAAAACAGATTATTATTCATTTTTATTCGGTACTCCTCTGCCCAACCCCTCAGGGATTACAGGCGTTATGTTAAATTACTTGAGGTCGCTAGTTCTAGCAATTATTATCATTATTTGGTGAATATCGGCACTTTCAAAAATTAAAAAATGTATGAAAATTACGAATCTTCGAACTTGTATAACTTAGCCGAGAGCAATCCTACAACTTTTGTGCCATAGTAACTATTGCTCCAAATGACTAGTACTACCTATACCAACCAATAATACAAAAGGTACCAATTTTTTTCGTTGGCACTTTCAGAAATGGCCCAAAAAAAATGATGTCCTTTGAAAAATGTTTCAAAAAGGTTTTGACAACATTTTCTCCAGATTGCAACTCTTCATTAACTTTTTCACTATTGTTACTAACTGAAATATTTGTTTTTATGGTAATGAATGAAAAAAGTTCAGTTTTTTGCAAAACGTTACAAACCGGTAAGAACAACCTAATTCTAAAATTGCAGCGTGTTCCTACTTTTTTACCCTTGTTACTAACAAATCGCACTATTTTTTTAATAATAAACAATGTTCAATTTGTTGTAAAACGCTGCAAATTTGATATACGTTACGAAACGGTCAAAACAACTTAATTACAAATTTACAGCGAGTTACAAATTTCTTTCACCTGTGTGATTAAATAATTTCATTGTTTTTTTAATAATAGACAATGTTCCGTATGTTGCAAAACGCTGCAAACTTGATACACGTTACAAACCGGTAAGAACAACCTAATTCCAAATTTGCAGCGTGTTACTAATTTTCTTACCCCTGTTTTTACAATAAAAACAGTGCAATCACTGTTTTTAAAAAAAAAACAATGTTCCGTATGTCGCAAAACGCTGCAAATTTAATACACGTTAAAAAACGGTAAGAACAACCTAATTCCAAATTTGCAGCGTGTTACTAATTTTCTTGGCAATGTTATTAACGAAAAACCATTTTCACCCCTTTTCACCCCTTTTCAACCCTTTCCGTACACCCCAGAACGCTGCAAAATCACCCGGTATGTTATTTTACCTTCCTTAAGAACCCCTAAAAATTTCAGCGTGTTACTAATTATTTTCGGGTTTAGGCTTTAATGACTGGACTACACAGGACTGTTATTGCCTAAGCTTTTTCTGTACGATCTCCGCACCAGGAAGAGATTTGATGCCGCCGTAAATATAGGTAAAGTATAAACTGACGATTGTTAATTACAATGAAATAGGTACTAATGAGTGCAAATCGAAGCACAGTTACAATCTATATCCGTACACAGATGCAACAATTTAAATACGAATAGAAACAAACGGCGACATTACGCCTCTTTATTACCTTGTTTTCAATATTCATAGATAGGCTCGCGTGTTAGATAATTTATATGGGTACGTCATAGTTTGCGCTTTTTGTTGGCGGAGTAGCGGATAAATGTATCGAAATCGGGTAATGCGTGCGTCAAGCGCTTAAGAAGAAGCCGCAAGGAGAGGGCGGTAGCGGGTGGCGTGAAGAACGTTGATGAAATTCTTCTGTATCATCTACCTATAATTTTCTAACTGTTTAGATAGGCGGGATAATCTATAATGGTCTCTGAAGTTGTTTTTAGTAGCCTATACAATATGCCGAAATATGAATATAACTAATATGAGGCCTTTTCGGCAGTAGTGGGATCACATCCTGCTGGCGAAAGGCTTCATTTTCGTCTTCCCACTTTGTGTTTTGGCCGATTTTTAGCAATCCGCGAACATTTATTTTACTTATAATATTAAGTCTTTATTCCATACGTCTCTCACTTTTATGGGTGGTATTCCCATGAATAAACTGGAAATTGCAAATAACACTATCAATTCTTGAGACAACCTCTACGAAACCGCCATAATGTATCATACCCTCAAGATGTTCTTTACCGTTATTAAATAGTTTTGTTGAGACAATTCTTAGAAAAGAGAAATCATACTTACTTGAAAAATTGTAAACACTTAATCATAGCTATGACCTGATGGATAGGGAGTGCCTAGTCGGAGGTTACGAACAGGTTCCTACTCATTATACCGGATACGGAAACGATTAAAACCAATTATAACAATCGCTAAATGAGTCATTGTTTACTAATTCCTAGAACTAAACAAAAGTTAAGAACACAGTTACTTTCGAGTTTATTTCGAGTCAAATAAAGTGTTTTCTTTAAATGTCAAGTTCCACTGCTGGATGAAGGAAAATATTTTCGCTATAGCTCAGCACCAAGATAACAATCATATTTTATTCTCCGTTAAATTCATGTTACAACTAGAAAAAACTCAAATGTAACGTTCGTTTGTAACAGTTATCTATCCTCCCACACGGCTTTAGAAACAATTTAGTGAGTGCTTTCAACCTGTGCTTACACTACCGTGACATTATTATCGTATTCAAAAGTTTAACACAAAAATGTAGCTCACACATATTTCATAATCGGGTTTGTCTACTGCGCAAAGAAGACAAAAAACCAAACCTTTACAATTGTTTATTAGTGACCAGCTGGTCGACCCCGCTTCGATCGAGTTCTTCAACATTCCTGATAGATTCCGAAATCTTTCTTACATGTAAAATTGGTCCAAAAAATTACGAACACAGTTAAAAATATACCTATCATCCGATTCGATACCTGTCGTTCGAAAATTATTTGCAGTCTTATTATTTAATCGACTTTATTGTGTAAAGACATTGTATCAGCTATTTAATTTCAAGTAAACACAGGAAAAATCAAACACACCTATTGTACAGTCAGCAAAACAGGTATACAGGCAGCAATTTTCAAATGGTTTTTCTGTATACTATATCTTATAGGTACGTATGCACACTTTTTGGCTGTTTACAACATGCAGCCAAAGAGTTGAAGTATAAGACACATTGAAACTTAATGCCCAAAATTATAAAACCGTTTGAAAATTGCTGTCTGCGAATCCACTGTACCTTCTTACTACAAACATAGAATACCAAAATGTAAGTTATACACGAACAGAAAGAGAAAACCGATTCTAGTGGCAATTTATTTTACAACGATTTTTAACAATTATTATTGGGTAAAGCCTTAGCCAGCAAAAATTACCTTTGTTCATGTTATATTAAGTAAAGAAATACTCGTACATCTATATTTTTTGTGATAAGCATTTCACAAATACTCGCTATCAGCTTATAGCTAGTTCGCGTGATATGTGCAGTCGACATCGTTTTTGCGCTCGCAATTACACTGAATCGATCGATATTCATTTATCGAGTGTGTGCAGAATCTCGCGCCGTGCAGCGTGTAGCGCTCAGCTGATCCACGTATACAGGCTGCTGCAATAGTTTAGTTAGATTACTGCACTTGAGTTTAGTAGCTGGATACAAGCAAAGTGCCTGTGAGGCGTTGCAGTCGTCACGGAAAGAACAAAATTAGCACTATCTCGAAGAGAGTATGTTTCAAAAGAGAAATTTAAGTGTTAGGTTAGGTTTACTTCTGGCGAAGTCTGTGGCAGTATTTTTAGGCTTTTGTGCATTTTGAAATAATGCAATTGTATTGAACGATGACGGGTTTTTGCTGTATGTAATTATACAATGTATGGCTTTTGTTAGAATTAGCGCTTAAGGCAAGGTGTGAACGAGCAGGTCCTTGACCGCACGGGTCCCAGCGCCCGTCGCCGCCGCCCATATACGGCTTGCCGAGGGTGGTGTATAATTATATAAGGCGTTCAATATTTTCGCAGCATTTCCCAGCCCGCTGTAGCGCGCCCGCCGGTCCGGAACCGCAACAAAAACACACACCGCATCACGGTCAAATGAAGATGTGTAATTACTTGTTTTTTATTAAACCTATCGGTATTTTTTACGGCCATATATGGCGGTGGCCGCGAGCCAACGCCCGTTTACGTTGGCTGGTCTTCAAAATAATAAGTTGGCGTGAACTCACGGCTGCCCGGCCGCGAGAGAACCCGCACACATAAATACTAGTTTTTATTTTCAACATTTCTATTATCTGGTCGCAGCGGCTCCGCGCTCCGCTAACGAGCCTCCATTACATATGCGTATATTATAACTCGCCGCCGATAAGACCTCTTATAATTACTTTTAATTCTCAAGCGTCCTATCGAAAGACTCCGCTGCGATTAATTTTACGCATAAGTAGTGCGCACACTCGTAAACAAGCCGCATACACGTCTATAAATGGTATCGAACGAATCGAAGCAGATATTCGCAAAGATGGGAATTAAACGCTGCATCGCGACGGTGTATTATATTTTACAACAAAATACCAATTTTCCTTCAAATCGGCAATAAATTATTTCGCCCGGAGGTGCGCCCGCGCCGCCGACCGAGACGCGCCGCGTGTTAATAGCAGACGAGACGAAAAAAAATTGTTAAATGAAAACGGCGAACAATTATTATATAAGCCGGTTGGACGTTTAGGGACCCCCGTGGCGGCGCCCGAGCAGCTAAATAAAACGGATGTCAGCGAACGAGCCGCAGTCCTCCGGCCTCCCGAGCCTTGGGCCCCAGAGGCCACACCGCACCGCTCTTATTAAGCGCTGTAATTGCATCTTAGTTAACTGATACTTTCCTGGTATTTTTTTCTGCGCCGGCGACGCATAACTGTAATATTGAAATAGTAAGGTCCCTCGTACCACGAGTGTACTCGAACCCGACACGACACTAGAATGCCAGCGTTGAATTATTTAACGATTTAATATAATTTCTGAATAATCACTCAGTATGTTGGTAATTAAAATCAATGTCTGTTTGTTCGAGGGGAGGCAAGACTACTCGTATGTTAGACCAACGTCAAATTATATGAGTACAAACTAAAAAAATACTAAGGTAGGTCCGTTTATACAACCGACATGCATTAGAATTATCAAAACAATTTTTAATTATATTAGGCTGTATCATTAAAATCGCAAAAAACATCTAGGATTTCTTTTTGCAGTAAACACGGAAACAAAATATTCTGGTCATCTAACAATGTAGGTATTAATTTATATGATTATATAAGGACGCAAAGCTAGTCATATATTTAAAAAGATGGTGGTAAGGAAATGGGACATGAGAAGTATCGTAGACTTTGTCTACGAAACGCTACGAGAGTGCTACGGCTACGGAGTACGGACTAAAATTAGGACAAGAGGTTTCTAAAAGAAACATTTAATGAAAATCTGAATAATAAAAATTTACAAATCTTAACCTAAGTAAATTTAATTAATTTACGCTAAGAATTGAATTAAACATTTATCTAAACGAACGATGAGCAATTACTTGAATCATATTATTCTATCAGAAATGGTAAGATAATATTTTGTCTGCAATCAATACACCTAAACACAGAATAGAAAAATGAAGGATCCTTACAATAAATGTTTCAAAATGCACTTTCACGCAGACATCTCAAAAATGATATCAACCCTTAGTTTAGTAACTCGTCATGTAACCGTTAAAAATAATTTATAATCTTCGTCAATGTTATCGTCAATCATAATGTAACTTTATAACAGATAATATTAGTATAGATATAAATAAAATAGTTTGGAACCAAAACCGAGTGGAAATTGCTAGAAGTGGTTCCATTACCGCACGTAACGCGGGAGCATGCTGAGAGCGTATTAGCATAGGCCCGGAGCGGACTAGAGCCCCTACCACGGGTGCCAGAGCAGGATGACGGACCCGAGTGACTTGCTGTCGAGTAGAATTGAATTATAGTCAGTTTATTTAGGAAATCTAATAAGGCTAAATAAGGCACAGTCTATACCAAAATATTTTTCCTACTGCTGTGTACAATACAAAATGACAGGTAAAAGGAGGAAACGTAAATATTGAATGTGAGATCAAGTTCTTCTGTATGGCATTGTATCAGCCAATGGTAGAGGTGGCAGTTCGATTAAGTCTAGATAATAAATATTTGTATCGATCACAGGTTCGTGCGGACACCTCACAGCCCGCGTTTTGAATAATCAAATCTAAGTCCAGTATTCGCGACATGCGACACCCGGACCCGACCGTATCTACTCATTGTGATCTGGCATATAATCGTGGCTATAAACTACCTGTTCCGTGTAAAAAATATTGACGCTTACCGTAAAACTAATATCAATAAATAAAACTAATCGTTTTCGAACATGAATCCATGAGCAATGATCATCATGAGCCAGATTTAAACACATTATTAATATTATGAATGAAAAGTGGAATATTGTGAACTCACTCACTCAAAATCGCCATGGAAGTGGAACAATTCCATTTATGTTTTTATTTTGATAGAATGGCCAACGACCGTGCCGCCTACCTGTTGGTATGTGGGCTAAACATTTCGTAGTCATCGGTGACCTTCGTGCGAAGATTTCATAAAGATACTGTGGCCTATGAGGTGCAACTTCTGCCATTTATTTCATAATTTACCTTATAAAGGAAATGTTATATTTTTGACCGATTTTGAGTTATAACTAAACGAACCTACAACAAATTCACAAAAAATACAAGGCGTGTGTTTCGAGTTTATTGCACAGGTGTGACAACGTTGCCAACGTGTCACAGAAGTTGACGGTGCGGCCAGCAAACATGCGCAGTCGGCAGTCTGTCGACACAGCGCCGTCGCCGCAGTGACACCAGCCAGCAGCAACTCTGCAGGAGCGCTAACTAATCCAACATCAAATGTAAATATTCACACAACTCGTAAAAACGTGAAGCACAAAGCAATGAGTCGCGGCCGTGGGCGGGGGCCGACAACATTCAATTATACGCCTTTAACACTTATAAACCGACAAATTAACATGTCATGAATATTATTTAACTTTTTCTCAATTATGGTAATACGAGTGCAATTCGTAAAGTTTTGTTGCCCTAGTATTAAGTGGAGAGCAAAAATCCCGAGCGGATCTTTAGCAAAAATTTGCATACATTAAAATACTTAATTCGTTCTCACTGGCTTGTGTGCTACACAGACAGACAGACACCGTGGAGAGACCCGGAAAGGAGCAAGCGGCGCGTGCGCAGCCATAGTGGTGGTTGTCAATGACACTCTCAATATTCAAATAGCCCTCTTATTACCATTTTAAAACAGTGAATCATTTTATGATGTCAAAAAAACAAGGTGTTTTATTATCTTATTTGTTATGAATAACGGAAGATTTATTCTAAAATGATTTTAATTTGTGTTTTTGTTGTATGCGTTATAAGTAATATGTGGAGCGGACTGGTTACGCGCTAATCGCTGATCGGAACCGGTCGTTGTCTGACAATATGCTAAACACCATTTCGCTACCCCCACCGAATAATATCGTAATGTGATATAACGATACTTTGCGTTTTATTGCATATTCATCA
Organism: Agrotis segetum; assembly: GCA_036375495.1. Taxonomy (NCBI): domain Eukaryota; kingdom Metazoa; phylum Arthropoda; class Insecta; order Lepidoptera; family Noctuidae; genus Agrotis; species Agrotis segetum. Next base: position 711,252 of record JAQSVV010000279.1, read on the forward strand.
TGTAGGTATTCTCTTACACCTTGTCAATTTTTTTCACATTTTTCCTACGAGTACTTTAAAAATTAGTATTTTTTTAATAACCATAGCCCTAATATTCCGTTACAGATTTATTGTACTTATTTACGAGAATAACATCGCTTCTAGTGATTACGGATAGCACTGCTAATAAGAATTTCAGTATGTTACGATAACGATATTATTCGAGTAAGAACAGCTAACTCGTTCTGTAGTAAAGTTTTTTAACAATACTATTCCTGTCGAGATTTTATTTCAAAAGTACGGTAATGCTGGTTACTATTCAATAATGTATTTAAAAAAAATAGCAATTACTAATTGCCATAGTTTACCGAGGTGATAATTATCTACACTCAATCTACGATTGCTGTATTATCTATTATGCATTACGCATCGCTTTCTATTTTTCTAATAATAAAGAAAGGGATACAATAATATCGAATATGATTGTGGCATACCACCCTCAACGGACATTGGCCCTGGTAACACACAAAATCTGCACACTGAGGACCGATGAGAAGATTTTCGAGCTGGAGGAAGGATTGAGCAAAATTCAATGAAATCCGAACAGAGGATCAGATATGATAGTTCTAGATTCCAGCAACATGCTCTCCTACCGGGAAGGAGACCGTAAATCCCAGGGTGATGTTTGTTGATTTCTCGTCCGCGGGTCCCTCATCAACAACGCTATGAAAGTCGACATTGCAGTGTGTCGAGTAGGGTAGCACACCTTACACTTACAATAATCAATCAGTATTCGTTAAAGGTCATACATGTATATGCGCCGACCTCGACGTCATTCTGATGATGAAGTAGAGGCATTGTATTAGGAGATATCCGAGGCCGTATGGCCTACCTCCGAAACATACTTCGCGCACGGAATGGCGATGAGTTGAGAGTGGGGCCATTTGGGTATGGGCAGCGAAACCATAGGGGCCAGTGACTGGTCGACTTAATGGAAAAGGAAAAACTTCATTTAATGAACTCCTACTTCCAGAAGCGGCCATCCAGGAGGTAGACGTGGATGAGCCCCGATGGTATTACCAGAAATGAGATCGACTTCATGACGACCAAGAAGCGAATATTCAGTGATGTCTCTGTGATCCCCAAGGTAAAAACCGGTAGCGATCACCGAATCGTCAGAGGCACATTGAATATTAATGTAAAGCTTGAAAGGTCTCGTCCGGTAAAGTCCACTTGAACTGCACAATCGCTTCCAGTGCGTAACCGAATGCGAAACTGTGGATTTGATTAGTTGGTGGAAACTATCCAACCTGTAGGGTTCTTTAAGACCCCGCGCCACAATAAACCTCAAAAGCTCTCGAACGGAACCATAAAGTTAATGCAAGACCCGACCGAGATGAGGCTGCAATCTTCAACTGATGTCGGAATAATATGGCAAACTCAATAGACGAATCTCTAAATCAATACGACGTGACCTGCGTGCTAATAGTGCGGCACGGATAAAGGAGGCAATCGAGCGGAACCAGGGCTCAAAAGTCTTCGCAAAAAATTCGTCTATTGGGCAAACCCAAATTTTAATGACGAAGCTGAAGATTTTACGGACAGTTAATACACATCAACACCCAGTGTCGGTACAGCTCGAGACGCAAGAGCTAAACTGACTGGACACTGCACTGAGGATATCCCGATCATCAGCCTGTACCTATGAGATTAGAATGGCTCTTAAACAGCTCTCGAATAACAACCGAACTTCTGAGAGCCGGTGGAAAACCGGTACTTTTAGTCCTCCAAAAGTTACATATTAAATTCTGTCATATTTGAAGGTACTACACCAGAAGCATGGCACGAGAGTGTGGTTGTTTTCGAAAAGTGTGACAACACCTTGTTGAAGAACTACAGGCCAATCTCACTTCTGAGCCATGTAGACAAAACTGTTTTAAAAAGTCATTACGAACCGTCTCGAACGCAAGTTTGATGACTTCCAGCCTCCCGAACAAGCCGGTTTCCGAAAAGATTTTAGTACTAATAGACCACTAACAAACGCTCCGCCATATTAAACAGAAGACAGAGGAGTATAATCGGCCTTTATGTTTAGCGTTTGTGGACTATGAAAAAGCCTTCGATTCAATCGAAACCTGGGCAGTATTGCAGTTCCTCCAACGATTTCATATTATTATCGACTATAGGAATATCGAAGTATTGCAGTGTTTGTATAGAAACGCCACCATGTCCATCCGGCTTCAAGAGGAGAGTAAAGCGTGAGACAGGGAGACGTTACTTCTCCGAAACTGTTCACGATCGCGTTGGAGGTCGTTTTCAAGCTCTTGGAATGGAACGGACTCGGCATCAACATCAATGGCGAATCATCAGTTACCTTCGTTTGAACTATGATTATAGTCCTCATGGCAGAATCGTTGGAGCACTTCAACCTCAGTATCGTTTGCCAGCGGGGCGGCCTTAAAATGAACGTGGACAAGACGAAAATCATGTCGAACGTCCATGTGGCACCCATATCGGTTGTTGTTGGGAATGATACTCTCGAAGTTGTAGACTATTATACTTACCTTGGACAGATTCTTCAGTTAGGTAGGTCCAACTTCGACAATGAGGTCACCCGAAGAATCCAACTCGGATGGGCAGCGTTTGGGAAGCTACGTGATATCTTCTCGTCAGAATCCCACAGTGTCTCAAGACAAGGGTGTTACCAGTGTGTGTTGCCAGTGATTACGTAGGGCTCTGAAACGTGGTCTTTCACTGCTGGCCTTTTAGAGACTCAGAGTTTCTTTGCGGGATAAAAATCCGGAACATGGATATTCGTCGAAGAACCAGAGTCACCCACGTAGCTCATACAATTTACAAGTTGAAGTGGCAATGGGCAGGCCACATCGCTCGTTGAATTGACGACCGATGTGGAACAAAAGTTCTCGAGTGGGAACCACGGACCGGAAGACGCAGCGTAGGCCTCCCACTAGGTGGACCGACGACATCGTGAGGGTTGCGGGGAACCGATGGGTGCAAGTAGCGAATTGTCGTTTAGCGGGGCGGTCTAAGGGGGAGGCCTATGTTCTACAGTGGACGTCTTCCGGCTGATGATGATGATGATGAGTGTTTTTTTATCAGAAACCCATAGTTTTATTGAAAGTTATATTCCTGATAATGGATATTACTTAACAGGCAATTTAAGAATAAAATGGTATTCAAACAATAATTAAAATTAATATATATATTTTATAGGCGAAAATCCCAGTTACAGTCTATTACCATTTATTGTTTGGATGTCATTATTTAACGAATAACATTGTAATAAACTATTATTGTGCACGCTGTCTTTTTGTTTTAACGCGAATAATATCGTTATGTTTTGTTGCGAAATAATGTTTTTCTAACGTTTCCAGTAAAATATATTTTCTTTAATAACTCGGTCCTAATAAAATAAAAATTTAATACGTCTATTTAGAATGATTCTATAAAAAATTAGCTTTCATTTGATATATAAAACATCCTCTTAGGTTGGAATTTTTTTACAATAATCATAGAAAACCACTGTTTTATTTTTCCTGTAAAATTTGAATTTATCGATTACTATATTATTCGGTGGGGGTAGCGATTTGTTTTAGTGCATTGCTTACGAATTATGATTGACGGAGCGAGGGGGGGATGGAAATCAGGAATGCTAGTAAAGGAGGAAGTGGAACTCGTGAAGGAGAAGCAATCCTCCTCCTGCTCTTGGCTTGACAGCAAACTAACAGGGCCCGCTTTTATTTATCACGGTTGGTTTCAAAGTAAATGTTTTTTATAACCAAAAGTATTTTCATCCCGTGAAAGGCTGTTAACGTTTTATAAGTAGCCGGGCAAAAGCTGGCCGAGGTTGCGGGAATATCTAAAGATAGGTTACAGCTGCCCTGGAACGCAAAAGGACAACTGAAGGAACGTGGTTATTTTTAGTGCGTCAGTTCTGGCTGTCCCCTCCACACAAAAAAGTGTCGTATAGAGCGATATATTAAACACTCACACATGCTTTAATGAATTGATTACGAATGATGATTGACGATCTTAATATTCAAATGATGAAATCATTGTCCAAAGCGTATTATCATATAAAAACAATGAATCAATTTTAAACGCTAAGTAATACATTTAATAGTTTTACGATCGTTCTTATTTACTGTTCGAATCAAATTGAGATTTATAGCTGAATTTAAATGTAAAGTTCTATTATCATAGAAATTACTCAAAGAGAATTTGGTTTTCGTAACGTACTACGTAGATAATGGACACCTTATTTGCTTCAAGACTTAACTTCAATGACAAAAACAATGCCATTAATTTTAATCACCTAATTAAATAAATCTTCCTTTAAGGAACTAAGTTAGGAAAATATTTTTATGTTCACATCTAAACTGACACTTTAAAAGCTTCTCATAAATCACTCGTATTTAAAGGTTTACGTGGCTCCGTCCATGCGTAACTCTTGCGCAACGCAAAGTACGTTATTTATTTTCGCGTCATCGTAGAAATCATAAATAGAATCTATGAAATATTAAGCTTCGTTAAGTCTGTTTCAATAACATTGACAACACTGCTGTTGTGGCTGGTCTGTCTAAAGACTACAAAAATAACATTCCAAGCAAATTTACCCAGCAAAGCGAATTCACAAGTCCTACACAGTCCTCTACAAAATTCATAGACCACAATGAACTTTGAAGAATCTCTCGAACTGTGGACACCTCCTGGTAATGTGACATGTATTCGTATACTGTTGTTAGGCAATCCACACAAAATGGCGAGTCGATCACTTAGCTCTTGATATATGGCGTCGTATGACCGCGAACAGGTTCGTAATTTGTCGCCATCATTAACGCACGTGACTGCCCTGCTGCTGCTGCTTCCTCGTAGGTGTGGCAGACGATCTCCTTGAACGCGTGCCAGCTGTGGAACAAGATCAGAGCAAAAGATCCACTCCGGATGATTCCTAGATTAAACACACGCAAGTTAGATCAGAACATCACCTCATGAGATATCAAAGAGAATTTCAGAAGTTTAAAGGGATTCTTTGTTTAGGTACCTTATCTTTACTTCTGAGGCCTAACTGACTACTGGATCAGGTTTTCTCGATAACAAGAAAGGTCCTCTTGCTCTTTAGTACAATGGTAAGTAGAACATAAAGTATTATGTTTCACAGGCCCAGTAAGTGGAACCTTCCAGTAAGTGGTCATGTTGTGAACATGCTCGGGAGCACCATGAAACGGACCCTAAAAGCAGAAATTAATTAATTCTTAATCATATACCAAAGGACGCTAAAACCCATAATGTACACTAATCGTTTATAGAGTTAGGTTAAGTTTGTGCGTTTGTTTGTATTAATAATAATTAATCTGACTCACTACTTAACCAATTCTTTCACCAGTATAAAGCTTCATTATTGTTGAGTGATTTAAGTTATACTTTATTTTCAAATTGCACTCGTGCCAAGTCAGGGTGGATCGTTAGTAGATAAGTAAATCAATGGTTCTAGCAATAGATCTTCTGTAGTTTCTTATTCCTTGACACTGTTGTCCTACTATAAAATTGTGCGTGTGTGTGAGTTCGATTCTGTATATTTAATTCCATATTAGAATTAGCCGACATATTTTAAATATTTTATTACTTTTATATGTATGTATTTGTTTTATACTTGTAAATTGATAAGAAGATCCTTGACATTTTGTTACTAAATGTAAGATCAAAATAAACTAAATATTTGCTTTCGATTTTTGGATCATTAAACGTATTAATAGACTTTAGACAAAGTGACATTCTTGACAAAAACAATGACAGTAAAGTAAATAATGTCTTGAAATAAGCTAGGTGGTCATATGGGTATACTTACGCCAGCGGAGGCTCTTACTTATTGTAAAGAAAGTGATCTTCTATAAGAAAACCAGGTCTAATTGGACTCTCTTGCAGCCAGAAAAATTGATTCACGTGGAGTTTACAACCAGGGATATCATTGTCACCAACAATGATATCCCTAGTTCGTTAAAAAGCCCCAACTAGTCGCCATTGGATGGACTAGTTGAGGCTCTAAAACCAATTAGTGATTACTAATGTTAAAACTGCTAAAAGTCGACCAAGCAACCAATTCTACTTCAATTCAATTCTAGCATCCTTTCTAGAGCAGCATATTTCTCTTACTGTTGAAACCTCACATCGCACGTAAGTAATGCAATGCTGAGCGACCTCGGTTCATTGATGTAATAATGGCATCAGACTGGTTGTACGATACAGATTATCTGAAACGACCTTTTGATTTCCCCATGTTTCGTTGCGGAGATAGTGGCTAGCTAACATGTAAATTTTGCTTTAGAAAGTTTGTAGGTTATTTTTATTGAATTTTTCCTTCCTTGAAGACTTTCAGTAGTTTTATTGCTATTTGAGACATCTTTTTAATTATATATTGAAATTATATATTAGAAAAAAAAATTAAAACCTCTTGTTGCACGACTACGCCAAAAGGAGGCTTCGTAGTAAGAAGCTTTCGTGATTCAAAAACCTCCTAATATCATATTTTTAGCCATCCTTGCATCCATAATTTTATCAACAGCAATTTACTAATTCTCGGTCGTCTTAGGTGGAAAGATAACTGACAGCAGCAAGCATTCCTGACGGGTGCCGTCAGAGTGGGCCCATTGAGAGTGGACTGCAGTCCTGCTCGATAAGTCGCGATGGACTGGCTAATGCGACGTAATTATGTACTGAGCCTGTTATCAGTCGGAAATTGAATGATGACCATTGGATTTATTTATATACTAGAAGCTATTTAAGCGATTAGATTTTGTAACAAAAAGCTCTGATGTTTTATGACGATGGATTAGGTGGTGTATCGGTCTTCTAAATCTCCATTTATGTCGAGATAAGAATTATAATTATAAATGTTGACACTATTTTATTTTGTACTTTCTACGGTTTCATAGGTAAGTTAAAACTATTACATTTGCGACACTTGTTGGTTATTTCTTTCGATACCGTTATTCACAATTAAAGAAATCAGCTTTTATAATAAACTTTAATTTTATTTATCAAGAACTATAAACTAAAACTTCATTTGAAATATTGCATTTATCCATATCACTCCGGGCGATTTTTTATGGTATGCGCTGGTGGACCTGAAAGACTTCTAACATCTTCCGCGCACCGCACCGGTTCAAGTGTACATTTGCTCGAAACTCGAGTAATTAAAAACTTAGCCGTTACGCCAATTAATTTCTCAAAGTCAAAAGTTGTTTAGGTGTTTTCCAACTATACTATTTGGTAACATATTATGGTTTGAGTTTGAAGGTGCAGTGGGCACAGTGTGACACAGTTGAGCACAGTGCTATGTCTGTTTTTAGATAGGCAGTGAGTTTTGGAGACTCGATACGGTTTGGAGAGTTTATTGCCACTGCTGGGAAGCGACGGTCAATTAATTCTGACCGAGTAACAAGCTTAGATTTACTGTATGGCGTTCAGAATGGCGGTTTCTCTCCGACTCGACGATTGACGCGATTATTGTCTAATTGGCGCGCTTTCGTGGTGAGGTAGCGTCCCGACGCATTTAGGTTCTACACGCATAAACGTACGTGCTATACACTAGGTTGTTCATAAAGATCTGATCAAGATAATAACAGTTAATTGCTGCCAAAAAGATGATCCTAATTAAGACTTAGAGTCGAAACATGACGACTTCATTGCCTGTCCATAAACGCTAATTGCGCTTGTTCTACTTTTTAAAGTTTTATTATTATAATTATATTTTACATAAATTATTTTACAAAGTAAAAACCCGAAGCATCAGAATCCTCATTAAAGCTAGATTTCTAAAGCTGCATGCAACCAAAAGGCTCTGGTAAAGTTATGAACTCGGCTACTGTACAGATACTAGTCCTTAGGTAGAAAAAGTAGCGCTGATACCAGTGGGCGCTACTTAGTCATTAATCGTGTTGATATCAGCAAACGAAGAGGGCAGCACGGTGAGACGCATGAGTTGCAGTGCCGCATGCGCGATTCTTCTAATTAATTGGTATCCTCTCGACGCACTGCGGTGCGGCACAGTGGCGCAAGATGACGAGATAGCGTTCTTACACCCATATTATATAATCACTTTGTTAAGATTTGTGCCAATAAATTAATATTCCATCTTCATAGGTACGTTAGAAACTACAGTTAAAATTGAACAGCACATAAAATTGAACATTTTCAGCGTGTGGGCTCTAGTAGATCTTACTCTGACACATTGGCTATCTTAAAGCTTGCTTAAACCAGGACTAATTGAGGCTGAGCGATCGACTGCTGCGCAACGTGTCGCGGGTTCGATCCCCACTCGGTGTTTGTGTATGTGACTTTCTACGTTTGTTAACGCACTCCCGATACAACAGAAGTTCATAATAGTTTAGAGAAAAAATATTAAAAAAAAAGAAATTAGCATTGCCCATAAACATGTAGGCAGAAATAACTAACATTAAAAGACTGTTACAATGATCTTGAAGTTTCGATAAAACTAAAGAAGATATCAGAACATAAGTATGTGGTACAAGTTTTGAGTTCAATGGAATACCATAACAGTTATTTAGTATTTTGAAACAGCATGTGATCGTATCTATGGGAGTTCTATTGGCAAGTCGGGTCAGTGTGGGCGACGACGCAGGCGCACGTGGATGAGCTCGGAAGCGACATTTAAACTACGTCGCACACATTTGCTTTGTAACTTTAAATTCCAATCTATTTTTTAGAACATTATCACTTACATTAGTAATAGCGTTATCATCTTCATCTCGTTCAAAAAAGAGATTTTGGCAATTTTGTGTCTATGACACGGTGGAAAGCGGTAGCAGCCGCAACACTAAATCACATAGGTTCATGTGAGTTAGCTTATCGCCTCACGATATCGAGAGGAAATAATAATTCTGTTCGTTACATATATTAATTTGTAATAATTAAAATATCCACGAAACAATTATATTCCACACAAATAGGTGTCTAAAATGTTGAAGCAGTTTTAACAACTTGTTTGTAAAGCACCTGCTTCCTTCATCATAATTTATAGTCGATGGACTCGTTCGTAATGTTTGTCTACTATAAATATTGTTCGACTTTTATTTATCTTATATTTTTTACAACAGTATTCTGGTTAATGCGAGTCAGGTTTATTTTACTGGTCTAATGGGTAGCACCTACTTTGATTGAAATTGATTGAATGTGCAATTATCGCCGATCAGCTGACCGGCGACTCTCTCTAGTTGGAGTGCGTTTAAAAGTATCTAATAAGGAATCCAAAAGAAAGTTGGGGTCCCCGGGCCGTAAGGCTCGGTAATTTTTATTTTAATAATAAAGTTAATCCGAACATTAAGCAAGGCAGAAGGCGTGACAAGCGAAATCGTAATTAACGGCTCATATCTGTGTGTAAACACGCGCGATGGTTTGGGCGCGCGGGCGCAGGCCGCCGACCCCGGGCAGGCGCGGCCTGTCGGGCACACGCAGCGGGCACATTGCGACCGACGGATTTCACTCCACTTGGTCGGCTTTTGGATGGCACTTGAAAGGGCACTCCGAATATGTTCAACGATGATGTGCTTTTCGCGGTACTGTTGTTCTCCAAAAGCTCTTAAGGTCTCATGATAATATCTATGAAGCAAAGTCACTAGATGGAACCGTCCTACAGCAAAAGTACTTGAGCCACTGGGTCAATGAAAAACTGTATGATGACAAGAACATGGATAAGGAGCGTACTACGTATTTTCCCGCAGGTTTGCACGAGGCTCACGTGACATTAAAGTAATTTTTCAATGCTCTTGCAATGTTAAGCAAATACACTAAAAAGCCTACAGTTCTCTGCGTGTCAGTACAATAACGGGTACAGGGGTTTGTTGCGGCTTCCGTGGTGGTGCAGTGCCTCTGACATGTTCATCTGTTACAGCACAGATGACTTCTAGGCGGTGCTTCGTAAAAGAACAGAATCACTGAGTGGTCGCGGGTAAATGGTAGCACAAGATGTTTAGGTATTCTTCTGTATACAGTACAGAGCTAAACCTAACAATATTGTAACATATTAAGTGAAACCTATGATACTTCCATAAACTCTGCGGCAGTATTTGGTTTAAATTAGGTGTGAATTTAGGTGAAGATGACCACAGGCTACTTCCAACTTGCAGTGATAACTGAGTGATCCCACTGGCGATGGCGGTGGCAGGCTTCACCAGGGCTCGCTCCATCATTGCCTCTGAGCGAGATTGAACTAAGAGCAAACCCATTAAATAAATCCTGAAGTTTTAATTGCATCTGATCGCCATACAATCTGGTACAGCCGTACAGGTTACCTTGTGTGATATAACTGTGTTTATGAAAATAGTTCTTTTCATGGACTGAATTGAGAACCTATTATGACGTTCAACGTCTGTACTTATATAACTCTTATAGCTCGTATCTATCTATCGGAACTCAAAGGGAATTCGTGCCGCAGTCGGGTGAGCCACACCGTGACGGATCGCCATAAAATCTCCCGTTCACCAACATTATAACAAATGCTAAACTGTGTGTAGAGGCATTCGTCACTGGTCGTATAAATCAGTCGGATTGCGCCCATTACAGCGGTGGAAGAAGTGGATAGGCCGCATTAAACCGTCGCGATGATTAAACAATATGGCGCTGTAAACCACGATGAAACTGCGCTAACTAACCTTCTGATTACGTAGTAAGTATAGTATAATTTTATACAAAAGTATAAAATTATACTATACTTACTACAATCTTCAAGTTGACAGCCAGTACACTTTCATAACAAATAAACCTTCACGAACCTATATAACTCACCAACAGCCTGTAAAAGGGACGTCTTCTACGTGTGTTAATTTATATTAAATTGAATTAAAATGTACTAATTCAATCGAATCAAACACCACCTCCCCTTATAAAAGTAAGTCCTCGTCTCTAAGCATGCGCAGCCGCATCTCAAACAATACCCAATGGACACACTTCTAATCCAGATCAGCGATAACCTCGGACAGCGCTGCCACCGCCGCGCACTCAGCTAGGATAGCCAACGATCAGCGATCGCTATCGCTAATATCTTCGCGATAAAGCCCTGCTTGGCTGCCTGTCAGCCCTTGTCACCGCTCACCGGCTAACGATTCAAAATTTTTCTACATGTAGCTCTTGTTAATTGCCATCAAGTTTTAATTTTATGAAGAAGTAATTTATTTTGTTACTTAAGATCTCTCAGATGGGATGCTGTGACATGAACACGCAAAGTTACCGCTAACCACTTAAGTTTTAAAATTACATACATATCTGCAGAAGCTTTTGTACATAATAATATAGTTTAGCACATTATCTACATGTTTTACTATTGTGGCGCTACACTTATACCTACTCATTCATTATTATAATTTATTAATCCAAAAATATAATCGGGCGACGCGATGTTCTATCTGCATTTCGTTTTTTTTTTTAATTTATGTAAATTTCCTACCCGAGAACCTACTAGTATTTAAAGCTCTTTCTGTGTTGGAAATTATCTCTGAAGTGTATATTATACATAAGCACAGTCCCGTAGACAATCTCAAGCATAACGGTGTAAGTTTTCTTGTAATCTCCACTTCTTGGTGTCTTCACTTCTAATATCGTCTTTGGAGTAAAATATTAGAGATTCTGGAGAAAACTTTATCTTAATTCTTCAAGTTTATCTTAATTATTTCAAAGTTTTATCATTTCTTCAACTTAAGTGTATTTTAGTTCTGAGAGCTGTCGAGAACAGTTTTTATTTTATTTCCTCGGTTTCTAATCACCAATGGTATGACCCAAATCAAGAGTATCAATTACACACGAGTTTCTAATTTGTAAACGGCAACAAATTACACATCGCTGTACGCTGTACCCGGGCGGGCTTCGTTCTGGCCGTGACGCAAACATCGAACAGAACTACCATACATCGAGAGAAAAAACACAAACCTGTAGCTGTGGCTGTGGGCTGTTTCGTCAGAGCGAGTGTCGTGGTGTTAGTGTCAACTGGCCGCAGACCGCATTGCTCAGTAATGAACCAGCATCGGGAATAAATAATATACGACACGTGACGCACGCCACGTCAGTTATGTTAATACATGAACAGTTGACGCAAGTACACTAGCACGTGGCACACGTTGCACTACCTACATGTTCACTACTAACTTGCAAATACATACCACATTCCAAAAAGTATACTGACGATAAATCCAACATTTTATTACAAAAATCGAAATAGAAAACCGACTTCAAGATTCAAAATTACAATAAAGTAAACAATAAAACAAACAACGGACGCTTTTATTATACAAAATAATCAGAAGATCACGGTCTAAAATGGAAACAGAGGCGTAATAAAACGTTACTCAAATCTATAAAGTTATCGTAAAAGCCAACTATGTCATTGTTTTACGAGACATGATTGGTGATTGATAATAATTTCGTTAAAATAATATTATGAGAGGTTGCATGAGACCATTCTCTGGGCCGAGCCGGACAGTGGGACAGCCGGCCCGTGTCAGCCTGAGACGGTGACACTGACGTGACCATCACCGGACTACACAATATAAAAATAGGTAATGTATATTATGAATTTCCAAGAAATTATTACGGTTACGGTTTGAATTCATTTATTTCCAAAAGATTACAAATCACTTGAACAGAAATAAATACTTAAAGTTACTTATTGAAAATACATTTTTGTTGTCCAGGAGTAGCGAGAATATAAACTGTCAACATAAAAAATGTTATTATGAAGGTAATAGTTCAACGCTCTTCAAGTTAAAAGTTGATAACATTGTATTGCGACTTTTAATCGGTTAATTTGAAATAAATGATAAAACTTAAGTTAGACAAGTACGCTTTGAACTTTTACTGATAAAAACGGTATTTCCATTTTCCGATAAACGAAAAAAAGTGAACACGGATATGTTTCACAGATAAGAGTTTTTGTTTAAATCGATTAGTAAATGAAATCTTTGAAAAAACGATCTGATGATGAGACGAAAAGCCATGAAATAACTTTTCGAAATGTGAACTAAAAATATTGATTTGTCTTGTTCAGTTTAAATAACAGTGCCTACACTCAAATAGTGAACCTAATGTATAGCCTAGAGTTGTTTGCCTACATTCTGCTTGATAGTGACCACACACTCCACAGAACAGCAGATATAAAAGCCACTCAGCGCCTAACTGTTCAATGAAACGCTATTAGTATGAGCCGGTTTCAAATATTGACATTGCTAATATTACGATGAAGTTTACCGAGTCTGTAATCTACACTAATACAATCAATGAGAAATATTCTTAAAAATCGTGAATAAAAAAATAACTTGAAGTAATTACCTTAAAATTCATATAGATTTTTTTAATAATGAGTAGCACGAGAGCGCTCTGAGTGAAAGCGAATGGGAAGTCGTCCTTGCGTCACCTTCATCTTCACTGGATGCAGCTTCCAAGCTCAGTAGCGGTTGTTCAATATTTTTATAATCTGTGGTGTCGAGTGCTGGTCCGCGGCTACCAGCTGCTCCCGCGCCTCGTGGACGCAGCGCAAACATCGCGTGTGTGCACATTGTATTGTTAAACCATGTTTACTCGGTCGTCGCCAGTTTACCTTTTTTTCGAGTCCGAGCCTACAAGTATACCCTCGGCTACCTTGGACCGTCTCCTACCTACTACACGGCCTCGTACACTCGCCCTATAATTTCAGCAGAACGTAATACTCCAAATAGCTAATTAATTACACGTTATCGATTGTCTAACGCTCATTAATTTGCCAAAATACCAGAGACAAAATCGTAAAATTTAATGTCCCTGCCTCATGGACGAGGTTATAACAATTTTTAACTACCGAATGATTTATTTTATGGCCGCTCTAATGGAATCGTTGGACGTTAATAGTAAATATTTAATTGGTTAATGTTACCGGTTTTTGGCGAGGTCTCTCTAACCCTAAGATTCCTTGCGTAACCTGTGCGAGTGTGCGTGATATCTGATGACGTCAACGTGTCAGTGCCAGAAGATGTTACATGATTAGGATTGCCATCTCTAGAATTTGAAAACCAGGGGAACCAGGAAACCAGGACAAGACGCGTGAAAACCCCGGATTTCTGCTCATTTGCTCATACCAAAATACTTTATAAATACTTACATAAATAAATATAATTTTAGAATTCATCATCTTCATCACCAGCCGGAAGACGTCTCCAATTTTAAGATTGAGTAAACAAAACTAGCAAAAAAATGATGGTGTTAGATGCAATGGTTAAATGTATTACTTGATTATCTCAGATATTAAGATCGTATTAGAAGAAACCTCACCAATCGTAATCTAGTACTAAGTTTTGCGTTTTCGCGGTCAGTGAATATCAAGAAAACGAATAAAGACGCACTAATAGTGATATTACTAATTCAATTATTCATATCATAATGTTATCATTTTTATGTAGACACATTAAAATAATTCCTGTTACAACAAACTTGAACGGTCAAAATCAGATCAGATATCAGATTGATACGAAGATACCAAAGAGATAAATGGAAAGAAATACACGAGAAACAACAAGTATTTGAAACAATAAAACGGTATCATTTAAATAGTTCCATAGTCTCATACATATTTACATGCTATCGGTAAACATTTTATTTCTTCATAAAAACGTATTGATGCTACATAAATCACATGTGATAAATATTGAACACTTGAATAAAACTGATCTTTTTTTACACAAAAACGTTATATTTTTTTGTTTGTTTGTAGTTTCAAACCTGCATCTCGCGTCTTTTTATTAAAGTAAATATTCTCTTATTAATTCAGAGTAAAAAAAAAAAACTTGACATAATTCCGAACCTACTTTTATATTTTTCGATATGTGCATACTAATGTTCACAGACTACTAATGTTATAGGTATTTCTTAAAACATACGACGAGACTTTTAAGCCATAAAAATGATATAAAAATAACATTATGAGTTACAAATATAAAGTAATCAATTAACAATTTGGTAACACTTTGAATCATGTCACCATGCCAAGATAGGTAAAGATCATTTTTGATATTCACCAGTACCTAATCGGAATATAATTTATCTGAATCTCAAACAGTATCCATAAACTGATGCTTACAGCATGTACAGCTTGGCAAAAAACAGTAGAAAACCGGAAGTCGCCACTGTGCTCTCGCTACCAGCACTTTGAATGATTTTATTTTATTTATTTTCACTTATTACGTTAGTTTTATGGCACAATAATAAATCTAACAAACCTGCGTTCTTTTTTTACATGAAATATCAAAGATTTTAAAACGTTGCCAGCGAACAAAACATTCGTTCCGTTTCAATCCGTTCTGGCCAAGCTGTACATGGTTTTCAAGTGCGTAATTCTTGATGTCATTATACCTAGAATTAACATCTTAATGATTGGACGGGACAGTCTTGATGCACCATGACGTTTAGGGTGGCCACATACATTAGTTTTCCTGATCAGGAATCCTGATCCGTTTTTCGACATCTGTACGGGAAGTTATCGAATGTGAACAACTCACACAAAAGATGCACTCACATTTGTATGAATTTACTGCGTTCGGATGGAAAACGGATCAGGATTCCTGATAAAGAAAACTAATGTATGTGGCCGCTCTTGAAGTAAAGCGATGATCCGTTGTTGATAATGAGACTCACTCGGAAAGTGTTTACTTAACTTCAGAATCAAGTGTCACTTGTCAAGTCAATGATAAATAGTAACAAGTTGATTGATACATAATAAAGAACAGAGATTCTTTTATTTGAATTGTACAGGCCCAGACTTTTCACAATTTCGTCAATGGTGGCAATTGCCAAAGCATACAGAGCAGTTTTGTAACTGCTTGAACAAACTGTGACCTGTCAAGACAGTTCACTAATGACACCACCAAACATTTTAGTGGTCGAGTGCCTGCTTCCACAGCAGTGGGCACTTTGGGCAGTCTGCTCATCATCACAGCAATGATAATATCATATGGCGGATGTTGGTTCATTGCACCTTGTCGTGTTTGTGAGCGTAATGGCGCGCGCCACACGGATGTGCGTACGCAAATATTAGTAGTGGCTTCACAAGGTCGGGGCAAATAGATAACGAGGAATGCTCTTTGCTGTGTACCCACTCAAAGAGCATTCCATTTGGCAGATATCATACTTATTTTTGTTGTTTGCTTAGGTTTTTACTAAGGGCCCTCGGAGGTGAAAAAAATCAAGAGTACCTTCATAGATTTTTCGAATAAGTGTTTTACCTGCCATTTATGACAGGTCTCAATGAACAATAATGGTTTGGAATGTGTTAAATTTGGTTAAATGAAACCAAAACTCTCCAAGTTTTAATTTAAAAATTAAGCTTATCCTTGTTCCTAAGGTTCCAATCTATTTCTATTAGAAGTAAAGTACCTTTGATTTCACAGAGGTAAAGAAATAAATAAAGAGTACTTTATGAAAACGAGTATCATCGGAGATCATTTATTTAATACGTTGTTATTTTTGCATTTGATGAGATTAAGTCACCTCAAAAGTAATAATGGAACTCTTATATAGGATCAGACAAAAAAAGATGACGTCCGATTATCGTCCGTATTGACCTAGAATCATGAAAAGCTAGAAGCAAGAACTAAC
Organism: Agrotis segetum; assembly: GCA_036375495.1. NCBI lineage: Eukaryota > Metazoa > Arthropoda > Insecta > Lepidoptera > Noctuidae > Agrotis > Agrotis segetum. Next base: position 727,881 of record JAQSVV010000279.1, read on the forward strand.
AATACAAACAAAGGAATAAGTCTGAAATTTCGTGATATACTGATCACAAAATAAAACATTACAAAGTTATATTTTTAGTTCATTACGTTGTGTAGTGCTCTTCGTGCGATTTTATGTTCACTTGGGATAATTTTTGAGTTGTTGATCTAAATAGAAGCTTATTAATTATAATCCCGATTTTATGTTCACTTGGGATAATTTTTGAGTTGTGATCTAAATAGTAGCTTATTAATTATAATCAACTTCACGGGAGTTACGGGAAAATAGAAAATATTACTTACATTTATTTTTATTGACCACAAAAATCGGCTGTGTGCCGCCCTTGAGTACAAATATATTTAGCTCGTCAAATTGAACGAAAGTCTTTTTATCATGTGCTAATTTATAAAAAATATTTAAGCATACCTACCTTATTGCAGCTATACTCTTTCTGGGGGGGCCGCGAGGATACAGCTTCCAACGAAATATCGCAATAGACTGGATGCCGAAGAACCTGTTATAAGAATTCAACTCTCTTCGATCAAAACTAATATAAAGCGATTACCTAATGAAAAATAAGAAACAGTTTCATAACTCATTAGTTATTTTTTCCTTTATTGAAGAATGCACTTAATTTTGTGTTTTATTATGGGGTTCCGACAAAAATATTGCTTGGTGACAACTGGGAAAACAATTCCCAGCTGTCAACCCAGAGGACAGGGCTAGAGGAGACAATTGGGAATAATTCTTAGGGTTCCGACACCAAAAAAGTTTGAGAACCACAGCACTGCCTTATTGTATTATAGAATATACCTCCATGAAATTGAGTACAAGGTTGGCAACCCTAATGTTTCCACTTCACCAGACAAACTAATATTATAGCAAGTCATAATACACAACATACTGTTGCCGTCAACGATATATCACACTCTTTTTATTTATTCTCACATTATCTACAATCATACTTTTCTTTCGGCGAGTCTGATGAAGTTCTCGGCAGATAATATCACGTCACTGTTAAATAAATAAAACGCTTTATATCGCGTAATTCGGTGCGACGACTGTGCGGTGCGACTCATACGCGGCGCGGCAAGGCGCGACTACGCATGTATAAATATCGCGTTATCGCAGACCGTCGCAACCACTTATTACTCGTCCTTTATCCGATTTCATGAGTTAATCTCCACACCATGAGGATATTGTGGACACGGCATATCCTAGTAGGATGATTCTAAAAATCCTACGATTGAGTTGAATTGCAAAATATGTAACTTATCTAAAACTTCGACTAACATGACTTGGGATGAGGCAACTGCATTGAAACTGGAGACATACTTGATAACAATCATTAAATGATTTAAGTATACTTACAAAGTATCGTTTTCTATCTAAATCAATTTCTTTTTTTCTATAATATCCTTGCAAAAAAACTCAATAGCTCTCTTGAGTAACTTCTACGTAAGACAAGTCCACACGAATCTTGCGCTAATATGATTGAAAGTAAGAAGCGATCAGATTAAGGCGCGTACGTCCCAAACAAAACAACAGAAGTCCACACGTCACCGCTCAGCGTCGTGACCTCCAGCAGCACTAACATAATAATAAGTTAACAACAGTAGAACTGATATTTAAAAACTGTTGGATAAGTGATGATTTGATTCAATAGCAAAGGAAAGTCCTCACGGTGATAATCAAAGTTGCTATACACGTTGCGTTTATCCAAAAGTGTACAACATAAGTGATAAAACGATTATTTTGCGCTTGTTCGAGTTAACTTAGAGCAAAGGTAAAATCTTGCAATTTCTTAACCGTGTTGTTCCTTTGTCATTATGGGGAATTTTCTACTTTTAAGGAGTCTATAGTTCTTTCTGCTATGACAGTGTGGAACTTTACCATTACTAATACTGTTTTATAAATTCCATCCCCATCATCAGAAACAGTAAATATTCTTAATTCAGACAGACATGCACCTCTATGTTACTATCAGTCGTCGCAGCTCAAATATTTGTCAATCAAGCTGTACCAGTGTGCACGGAATCATTCAATAATTCTTTCATAATGCTCGTCATTCATCAGTTTACCGCGTTGATTAGCGCTCCTCCTCTGTTTGCATACAAGTGGACCGATATTACGTCAGGTAACACTGTGCTGCCATACCGCCTGGCCCAAAATTACACACGATAATCATCTTTAAGTCTATAGAGATAAAGAACATAAAAGTGTTTGGATATGTTGTTGTCAGTGCAAACATTCGGCCGCTGCGCCCGCGCCGCCGTTCGCACCAAACAGTGTTTTGTCTTTGAGCTGCCGTGGTTCCTGTCATAGATTATGAATGTAGATCATGAATGCTTTAATTTCATTAAACAGGTGAAACTTTCCTTTCTAATTCAGGTGGACGACATATCAAATATAATCCTTGTCACCAGATGGTTTAGTTTTGCCACCTAAGTAACCTTTATGATTCCAGTTTAACTCATATGAGACAAAAATAGACGTCAATATTTTTAGAATTTCATGATCTGCCAAGCACCTGACAATAACAACCCTTATTTTTATGTTAGTGTAAAGTCGTCAGTGTTGTCAAAACCAAGACACTCGCCCGTCCAAGTTGGTTCATCTTCCAACATGTGTTCAGTTTGAAGTGTGTCGTCTGCACCTAGCTGATCTCTCAGTCGTCAGTCCACGGGCACATAAGACAAAGCATGTTTAATTAGTCTTGTGTTGACTGTCGCCTACTGCCTGTATTGGTTCTCAGAATACTTCGCTTGGTTTGCTCGTGCGCCGCTCTTCGACAGTTACTGTTAACTAAACTGAATGTGGGAAACGAAAGTTTGGAACTATTGTTTTGGACTTGAACATTAACTGTGACTTTGAGTATGTTGGAGAATGAACAAGATATTGAATTTAACTTCAAGTCAAGTGCGAGTCAGACTCGCGCACAAAGATTTCCGCACTAATCCGGCAAAAACAAAGGTCCTGTAGTAGTTGCCTTTTAATTATTTATTTTATTCTGTTTTCAATAATAATATAAATTGTTTATTGATCTCTTAGATTTTGTTTGTAGTTTTTTTGTTTTTGTTATAGCGGCAACAACTATCACTGTTTAAGAAATACGAGTATATAACTAACGGACATACAGACAGACAGTCTTAATAATAGAGTTTTGTATTACCTTTAAATAAAAACTAACTAGTAATATGTACAAATAATAATAATAGAAATATTCAAAGGGCGTCAAAGAATTCATCCATCATTCACCTTTTGGTTACAGAACCCTCAAAATAGGTGGGTTACAGGTTCAAACTTGGATTTTAACAAAAAAATTTTTGTCTCCTTGAGTGAGTATCATGTGGCTAAGTAAATAGGTTTATTATATACAATAGGTACTTGAAATAGAGCCAGGATTCCATCGTTTTTCGGTAGTGTTTCTTGCAATGTATGTACATATATTACGTGCTCTTGATATGCTCATGTTTTTTTCATGGTTAGCACGTTAGTTCGGTATGGAGATACACGGAGGAAATAGCCAGCGATAGGTTATTTATTACCAAATCCAATGGTGGTCAAAGCGTGGCGGATAAATTTTCCGAGTGCGAGCGGCCCCGTCTCACATGTATTTATTACTTCCTGACCGACGACAAACGTCGGTAATTGAGCGATCACGACGAGACCATAACTCGTATCAAACTATCGAATTACACGAGCAACCCTATCGCTGACCGTTCACCAGGCCTCTTATTCTTTGGCGCCTTCTTTCAGATGGAGAAGCCCCGTCCCCCTCGCCCTCAATATTACTGCGCGGACGAGAAAGGGATAAGAGATCGAGTGACCATAATCAGTACGCAGGTGGAAATACTGACCACCGGTCACTAGGGTTATCAAATTACAGATGATGTGATGTGAAATTTATCGATACAACACTCGCGTGTAGCGGGTAACGCGGTGACTTTATAAAAATAATTATTTGTCGGACGAAAGTGACCGTTGTCCGCCAAATCGGGTACATTGTCGAGCGTGTGAATAATATTCATTTGAAATTGTAATCGATCGGTTTGTGAATTAAGTAGGAGACTCTGAGGTCAGTGCGAAGGGCAAGACGTACGACTTCCAACAACCATTGTTTTTGCTGCGTCTTCCTGGATCGTATTCTATAAGGTCATAAACAAGTTCAACTGTTTACCCGGTGCCTGATAGCTAGGAAAATTTATTCATTCAAAAACAATTAAGGGATAAAGTAGGTTTTTCTAACGTGCTTACCAGCAAAGCGTGTGGAAAAATATTTCGCACAATTCACATTATACTTGCAATTGCTTCCATTACCAACTGATGTTTAAAAGATGTGAAACTGAAAGTCCTGACTTAGAGAATACTTCTGTAAATACTTTCCTACAAGACGTGACACTAAGTAACGTAATAACTTATGATGAGTTTAAAGTAAAAACCAATCAGATAACGGAAGCCTTAAAAAATAAACACTGACTGTTACATAATAGCACGCCACAGTTTTAGTGGATATATCATCCAGTCCATTTAGGTTTGTGGTTCTCAACCTTTTAAAAAAGGTCTCGATAACGGTGCGTTATTTGATCAATCTTCTGGAGAACTACAGACTATTTCGAAGCCTCTCCGCAGCAAACTCAAATAAACCCGAATTCGAATGACATAACAGTTAAATTATCGAGTATAGTTAATTGAAGGCATACGACGGTGTGTCGCAACGAACTGCTGCGAGCGGTGGACACACGGAGTAAGCAGGAATGAAGAGCTCATGTGTAGGCTAGATAAAGATATTGTATGACATGAATTAGTTTGCCATATTGTGTAGTAAAAGCCATGATGGGCGTTATTGTAAGAGTCTGACAGTCGAGCTAGAGGTCTCATTATTTAGATGATATTACCACTGAAAAAGAGATCTTTTTTCATGTGGTCATTTGATATTATGATTATGACCAACGGAAACTACTACTGCTACTACTACCTACTAAACTAAATACGTACCTATAACCATAATACCGTGCAAGAAATTAGCAATAAAAACTCTTTTAATATTTTGTATTCCATTGTTTTTGGTAGGCTGTGTAGCTGTCTGTGTCTTTGGCTTACTTACATAGTTGGTCATGAGAATTGAACACTCCATTCTTGTGTGATCTGTGTGGTTTGGGAGTCGAACGGCGACCGACGGCGACGCTCGGCTAATTCGGCGTGCCCGATCTCTGTCATAAATTGTGCTAGAGCCGCGCAGCGTGATGCCGACTCGTCTTACAGCCGACCACACTTAATTGACCCAACTTAGATATTTATATTAGGGTTTAACGTATTTAATCTTGTATTAAAGTATGGATTTGTGCGATTGTGGGAATTTCCTCGAACGGTCATTTTAATCAAATTAACTTAAAGAAATGGACAGATTTCTGAATTTTGACTAAGGTCAATGAGCCCAACATGTCCACTTTTAAGCATCGGTTTTCCCTGTACCTATCTTTATTTGACTGATAGATCGTTAAGTGTAATTAATAAATGGGTGATCACAAAATTATAATAATGGTAACATAAGAATAGAAGCCTAATTAGTTTAGCCGTCTCTAGCGACACACCGCGTTGTCCAAAAACCTGGAACTGAGCCGTAGAACAAAAGAAATCACAAACGTTTTGGGAGTTTCCAAATAATAAGTGCTAGGATAGTCTTCCTGCGACTGCAAAGCATTGCCTCTACCTTAAAATTTCGCTTAGCCTGAGTTTTACCACACATTAAGGTGAAGACACAGTGAAATCACCGCTGAATCTGCAACTCCACTCACAATTGATCAGTAAGTACTCGTTGCTGTAAGTGACAAAAGGTAGGTCTAATCATAAATAAATCCCTAGTTCTTGACCTACAGGTTACACCTCGACCAGCTATCTAATCACAGGCGTGACTACCGCCAATGTTCAGCCATTTATGTACAATTTACTGGCAGAAACAATTACTAAGCTTTCCTAAAGTTAACAGATACAAATCTATAAATCAACGCTCAACAAGAGCCCGAGTATTCAAAGCAGTATTTAAGTGAAGGGAACATTTGTAATATATCGTAAATTATCGATTAAAATCGGTTTGAGTGCGCGTGAGACAAAGTTATGTTCGCAGCCAACACTACATCAATCCTGCGTGTAGGCAGCACGGCGTATAATAACAGCCATGTTTACGCAAATACTATTCAAAAGCGTCTATCGCTTCATATGGACGACCACGAAATTTAGAAACGGTCGAGTCATCAGCGTCAAGCGTCACGTAGTATCTATGGCAAACGATCAATAAGTTAGAATCAACAGTAACAGTAGCCAAATAACTGGCTCTAATCCGAGTCGAATCGCTGGATATTTTTCAATAACGCACAGAATCGATGATCGGAATAGTTAGTGAGGAGTCGGGACTGGATCGCTCGGTCGATTCGTTTTTTTTTTTTTGTGTGGGAACATTTCGTTTTTCAATCACAAGCTAACCTTTTTACGGTGCTGGTGTACGTCGAAGGCGATAAATATCGAAGCTTATGGCCGCGGTCGGCTTTGAACTGCGCGTTTTATCCAGATTGCTACACAATTTTTTGGGTGTTCATGTGGATAGCGGCGAGTCCAGCGCGTGGGCAACAACCGTAGGTACATTTGTTTTACACGATGCAAAATCGCTAAAAACTTGGGACATGATAATCACCACTGTATTTTCATTTTTTGCTTATGTAATATACCCATACTTACATGTTAACATTGAAATTGATTTGTTACAACTTCCTCTCTGGTTTCCAAAAGATATTTCAAGGTATCTTATTGATCACGACGTCTATTGATAGCATTAAATTTGCAGTAAAACATCAGCACTCATCGTCGTAAAAGCGATAGAAATCAAATATGTTGAAACCAGACACGCGTCGTATCAATATTCTCAAGATCTTAATAGGTTTGTGAAACGACTTGCGTAAAACAAATATTCATAGTGCTTAAAATAATCTGCCGAAATGTGTTCCGCGTCTACTTATAGCGCCTTAGGCAAACATAGGTGTCGCTCGTCCGCAGTGTTGTCCGACTGACGAGCGTGCACCGAACAGTACACCACTCAGAGGTCACCAATACTTAAATAACCATAATATATTCGCACCGAATCACCAGCCTTTCAATATTGACAGAATAAAGTAAGGTGACACGCTATCCGCTAATACGCAAGATATTATATGCTAATAGGTAATTGTACAACTTTATTGATAAACAATTAATCGTTTGCTTGAAAGTGATTTATGAGACGGCTCGGTTGGCGCAGTGGCTGAGCGATCGACTACTGCGCAGTGTGTCGCAGATTCAGCCCCCGCAAAGAACAAATACGAGTATATCTAAAAGTGGTAGTTCCAGGCCTGGGGGTTTGTACGATATCTACATGGTTACTTCTTCTACTTATGTTACAAACAGAAATAAAATAATTTGTGGTTGTATTCCAGTGCGACTTAGAATAGTTCACGTACTAACACAGATACACTTCAAGCTTCCTTTGAATTAATGTATCAAAAAGTTTCCTGGGCCCAGATTCTAGTTGCAATTAAAACCGAAAAAACATTTTCTGACTTCTGCAAAACGTGTTTATGGAAAGGAATCTGATGCTTTTTTTGGTACAAAATACAATGATGGGTATCTTAGGTAGGTTAGTTAATTCCGTATTTACATAAAGTTATTGTAACATTTTGTTTTAATTAAAATTCAAATAAAAATTGACTTGGGGTATCTCAAGTATGGTTAAGTACGTCAACTATCCCTAGCGTTGGGCACGGCGTAGGGGACGTGCTGGGCGTGGGCGTGCGTTGCGCAGACGCCGCCACGCGCCCGGTTTCACCGTAACAACAGACACACGGGTGACTTTTGACTTAAGCCGTGCGGTTAAGCTTCATAATATAATTGAGCTCGAACAAAATCCGGCCGGGTATTAACATACAATGGGCCAGTCAGTTCCGTCGAGCCCGCCAGGTCGCCGAGGGCAAAAAAACACTACCACTTGCCTTCCAGCGCTGACGACAACGACGCAACGACAACGCGGCCGTGATCAAATTGATACTTAACTGTCCCTGATATAGATTTTAATTTTAATTGGTGCTTGGTGCCGTCGAGGCGTTCCCGTTGTGAGAGGGAGGTTGGCAGACGTCCATCGAAGGCAGCCCATCATGAGCCCGACGACTGTTTGACGAGTGACAAGAGTCTAAAAAACGCACAGTGTAAGTTACCTAGTGGCCGAGCGAGTCGGGATGTTCGCAGTTTTGAGTTATTGCCTGGGAGCTGTGGTTTTTGCGCGCTCGTCGCCGTGTGCCGCGTCCTCTGTTGCACTGAAAGCTTCTGATTGATGCGTTTTGTTTACTTTTCTGTCTCGGACGACGAGCGTTGAGCTTTTTGACGTTTCCAGTTTGTTTTTTTACGTTTTTGGGACGTCTCGTGCTCATCTTTAGCGGAGTTTACATACAGTATTGTGGAGTAATTGATTGTTGTAATAGCTGAGAAGAGCGGTCGTGTGGGCCGCCCCGCCGCCCCGGCCAGGTGGTCTGCTCGTAGCTACAATACACAATTGTGACGTCTTTGAACACATTTACAGCTATCACTTGTTGTAAAACGTCAAGTTTATTATACTTTTGGATGGGTGCTACGTTTTCGATAGTTTGTTATTTACATTTTCAAGTTTCATTTATGTAAGAATCGCTTTCTATTAGACTTTTAATTACCGTTTATTAGCTATAGAAGCTCAAAAGTATGATAGAGAAAGTGAGGCAGTTTCTGTTTTTTGAGATATTCAAACACTATCTTGAGGATTTGTTCCCGTACATTGACATTATAAACAATATAATAATTATGTTTCCCTAGTCCCTACATAACAATCTGCTGAACGCCTCACAATAAGAGCTCATAGGTGTCGTGTCACATGTGTGCGTAACTTTCTACGCGCGTCTCCGCACACGTACGCGACTGTCCGCATCCGGGTAACGCATTGTCTGTGCGAATGATTGTTTCACTTACAACACGTGATGGATACACCATCTAAGTTTTTTGGAAGTAGAAAATATGCGACAGTTCTGTGTAGCATAGAAGTTGGTAGGCGGTCAGGGAATTATAATAATTAATATAGTAATTAGTTTGTACAGAATTTGTAATTGGTGACTACGAAGTTCTTGTAATTTATTTTGAGTATTAATTGTTCTCAAGTATAATATGTCATTGTTGTGAATATAATTTCTATGAATATGATACCAACCAACCAAGTTGTTGGTATCGTGGTTGGTTGTAGAGGATTATCAAAATATAAATCTTTGCTAGGAAGAATCCGTCATCACTCTGCGATTCGCAAAACATTTATCTATATATATAAACTAGTATTTGGGCGTTGCGCGAGCTGCAAGCAGCTCGCGGGGTCGTGTTTTGAAAAGTATTTCTTACTTAGAATTTTTTGCAGTCGCCATTTTAGATTTTGATTTTGACCTTACTATCGGCTTTAGCATCCTCGAAAACTATTAAAACGACTCCCATGATGAACAATTCAAAAATGATCGCAGCCGCCATCTTAGATTCTGATTTACACTTTACTATCGGCTTTAGCACCCTCGAAAACCATGAAAACGGCATCCAGTATAAAAAAAATGATTTTTTGAAGTTGCCATCTTGGATTTTGATTTTGACCTCACTACCGGCTTTAGCATCTTCGAAAACCATGAAAACGACTCCCATGATGAACAATTCAAAAATTATCGCAGCCGCCATCTTGGATTTTGATTTTAACCGGCTTTAGCATCCTCGAAAACCATGAAAACGACTCCCAGGATGATTATTTCGAAAATATCGCAGCCACCATCTTGGATTTTGATTTTGACCTCGCTATCAGCTTTATATCATCATCAGCCTATTGCCATCCACTACTGAATGTAAGCCTCCCCCAAAGAGCGCCAACCATCCCGGTTTTAGGCAGGCCGCATCCATCCACTGCCAGCCACGTTTGTCCGTCTACAGACATGCCATTTGGTTCTACATTTGGTTCTCTGGCGAATGACTTCATTACGAATTCTATCCACACCAGAGAAACCCCGAGCATTGCTCTCTCCATTGCACGCTGAGCAACCTTAAATTTGTGGACCAGGCTGATGGTAAGTGTTCACGTTTCGGCTCCGTAAGTCATTACGGGTAGGACACGCTGGTTGTAAACCCTGGTTTTAAGGGATTTGAGGGATCGATAATTCAAAGATATGACGCAGTTTCCCGAATACTGTCCAGCCCAAGCGTAGTCTTCTAGCTGCCTCCTTCTCAAAGTCGTGCCTGCCCAGTTGTACATTTTGGCCTAGATAAATGTAATCTTGCACAACCTCGAGGGCAGCAACATTCACGATTACAGGTATCGGGGTGACGTGACCATTAAACATGACTTTGGTTTTGTTCAGCCAGATTCATTCCGAGACCCACACGCCTTGAAGAATCACTCAAGCTGTTCAGCATTTTTTCCAGCTCCTGCAGAGACTCTGCTATGATGACAATGTCATCCGCAAATCGGAGGTGTGAGATGTACTGACCGTTGATATTAACACCCCGTCCTTTCCAATCAATCGTCTTGAAAACGTCCTCCAACGCGTTTGTAAACAGTTGGATTGGTTTTGTGCTCTGTTCTTGTACATAGACGGTCACTGTTGCGGCCTTATACAGACATCTCATCACCTCAACGTAGCGACAGTCGATGAGGCATCTCTGCATGGACTCCAGAACAGCCCAGGTCTCGACGGTATCGAAAGCCTTCTCGTAGTCCACATACGCTAGGCACAGAGGCTGGTTATACTCCTCGGTCTTTTGAATCACTTGCCTAAGGGTGTGTATGTGGTCTATGGTGCGGTAACCTTTTTGAAACCCGGCCTGCTCCGGTGGCTGAAAATCATCGAACTTTTGGGCAAGATGATTTAGAATAAGACAACAGCTTATAGATATGGCTCAGAAGTGAGATGGGGCGGTAGTTTTAAGGAGCGCTTTATCGCCCTTTTTGAAGAATAATACTACCACACTCTCATGCCATGCCTCCGGTGTTATGCAAGTGTGAATGACGGAATTGAAGAGTTTACAAGCTCTGTCAAGATAGGTATTCCTCTTGCCTTGAGCAGCTCAATGGTTATTCTGTCATCCCCTGGGGCTTTGTTGTGGTGAAGCTGCTTGAGTGCCATTCCAATCTCACCCATGTCAATGTCGGGAAGCTTGTCTGTGAGATGGCGTGTCAGTTTGGCCCGTTGGTCATCCGCGCCGTGCGCCTGAGGTGGGCAAGGTTTTTGAGCATATAAGTCTCCGTAGAACTTTTCGACTTCAGCTAGAATCTCTGGCTTTGAGGTGACGGTGGTGCCTTGTGACGTTCTGAGCTTTGTCAGGCAACAGCGGGAGGTATTGAGCTTGGCAAATACCTTCGAGCCTTTATTCCGAGCTAAAGCTTGCTCTATAATTCGGTTATTTGCACTCCGAGTACCGCGTATGAACTGCTTTTTGACCTCCCCGTTAAAAACCTGACTCTCAGCCTGTGTGGCTTTGTGAGTTCTCGTCGTGTCCTCATCAGTGCCAGAGTCTCGCTGGTAATTAAGTTCCGACTTACGTCCATTCCTGATCGGTCGAAAAAGTTTACAGCCCACCTCCTACCAGCCAATACCACCTAAAAGTTTACATACAACACGCAGCAGGCCTTCCGTGACGTCGTTTATGCCCTCCTGGATTTTAAACCTCACTATCGGCTTTAGCATCCTCGAAAACCATGAAAACGACTCCCATGATGAACAATTCGAAAATTATCGCAGCCGCCATCTTGCATTCCCGTTTTGACCTCGCCATCAGTTTAACATCCTCGAAAACCATGAAAACGACACCCATGATGAAAACACAAAACCTATCCAAGACAAAAAGAATTTTTCAATTCCAAAACAAACTTTTCAGTTTAGATAAAAATATGATATTTCAAAATATTATTGTGTTAGGTACGCGCTTACTGCCCCTCGAACACTCTATGCGATCATAGGATTTGGATTTTAACCTCACGGCTTAAGCAACCTCGAAAACCATGAAAACGACTCCCATGATGAACAATTCGAAAATTATCGCAGTCGCCATCTTGGATTTTGATTCTTACTTCACTATCAACTTTAGCATCCTCGAAAACTATGAAAACGACTGCCATGATGAACATTTCGAAAATTATCGCAGCCGCCAGCTGCTTCGATTTTGATTTTGAACTCACTATCGGCTTGAGCATCCTCGAAAACCATGAAAACGACTTCCCATTATGAACACTTCGAAAATGATCACAGCCGCCATCTTCGATTTTGATTTTGACCTCACTATCGGCTTAGCATAAAGGTATCCGAAAACCACGAAAACGACATCCATGATGAAAAATTCGAAAAGGTTTTGGAAAATTTTTGGACTTTAATTTTGACCTCACTATCGGCTTTTAGCATCTTTGAAATCATTAAATCAACTCCCATGATGAACATTTCAAAATTATCTCAGCCGCCATCTTGGATTTTAATATAGACCACACTTTCGGCTTTAGCATACCCGAAAACCATGAAAACGACATCCATGATGATATCTTTGAATTTTTTGCTGTCGCCATCTTGAAATTATAATTGACCTCACTATCGGCTTTAGCATCCTCGAAAACCATGAAAACGACTCCCATGATGAACAATTCGAAAGTGATCGCAGCCGCCATCTTGGATTTTGATTTTGACTTCACTATCATCTTTATTACCTCGAAAACCATGAAAACGACATCCATGATGCATATTTTTGAATTTTTTGGTGTCGCCATCTTGGATTTTGATTTTGACCTCACTATCGGCTTTAGCATCCTCGAAAACCATGAAAACGACTCCCATGATGAACAATTCGAAAATTGATCGCAGCTGCCATCTTGGATTTTGATTTTGACTTCACTATCATCTTTATTACCCTCGAAAACCATGAAAACGACATCCATGATGATATCTTTGAATTTTTTGCTGTCGCCATCTTTGATTTTGATTTTGACCTCACTATCGGCTTTAGTATCCTCGAAAACCATGAAAACGACTCCCATGATAAAATTGATGAACAAATCGAAAATTATAGCAGCCGCCATCTTGGATTCTCATTTTGATTTTGAAAAATGATTTTGACATACTCTGGGCCCCAAGAGAAAATGTTCCAAGTTTCTTCTGAGATCCACTTAAAGGGGGGAGAAGGGGCAAAATTTTGAAAAGGGGAGATTTAAAAAAAAAATGGTTTTTACTTTTCCGAGCCTCCTCTATACCAATCAATAAAAAAACAAAACACGAGTCTCATAGTTCCTGAGATACAATTGGGATTGATTGGGGGGGGGGGGGCAAAAAGGGGAGGCTTGGTACTTTTGCCCTACTAATGAGAGTTACTTGTAAGTTTGTTTGTCGTCACCCCGCGAGTTACGCTTTACCCGGTCAACCTTCGTTACGCTATGGAGGTCGCCGGCTCGTTCGCTCGCCACCTCCCCCCTTCGCTCAACTCGGTCTAACTAAAACAGGTTCGCTCCACTCAGGACCTACTTAAAACCGGAAAGCTATCGTGACCTCATTCCTACGCTTCGAGAAACCGCTACATAGTTTTTCCGATATACGATGGGGGGAGTGGTGAAGAGGGGGAAATGGGGGAGTACCTTTAGAAAATCATTTTGACGAATTCCGGGTACCTGATGTGAATCTGAAAAAAAAAATGTTCCAAGTCTCTTCTGAGATCCGCCTTAAGGGGGGGGAAAGGGTCAAGAGGGGCAACATTGAAAATGGTTTTTACTATTTCGAGCCTCCTCTATACGAATCCGTAAACTCTCAAAACATGGAATCTTAGTTTCCGAAATACGATGGAGGAAGGGGTGAAGGGGGGAATGGGGTGAATTTTGAAAAATGATTTTGTCACACTCTGAGCCCTTTGATATGAATCTGAAAAAAAATTGGTTCCAAGTCTCTTCTGAGATCCGCCTAAAGGGGGGAGAACGGGGTCAAGAGGGGGGGACTTTGTAAAATGGTTTTTACTTTTCCGAGCCTCCTCTATACCAATCAATAAAAAAACAAAACACGAGTCTCATAGTTCCTGAGATACGATTGGGAGGGGGGGGGGGGCAAAAAGGGGAGGCTTGGTACTTTTGCCCTACTAATGAGAGTTACTTGTAAGTTTGTTTGTCGTCACCGCTGAGTTACGCTTCACCCACTCAACCTTCGTTACGCTACGGAGGTCGCCGGCTCGCTTCGCTCGCCACCTCCCCCCTTCGCTCCACTCGGTCTCGCAGGTTACTCCACTCAAGACCTACCAACCACCAGAAAGCTATCGTGTCCTCATCCCTACGCTTCGCTTTACCGCTACATAATTTTTCCGAGTTACGATGGGTGGAGGGGTGAAGGGGGGAGAGGGGGGAGTTTAGAAAAATGATTTTGTCACACTCTGAGCCCTTTGATATGAATCTGAAAAAAAAAATGTTCCAAGTCTCTTCTGAGATCCGCCTAAAGGGGGGAGAACGGGGTCAAGAGGGGGGGACTTTGTAAAATGGTTTTTACTTTTCCGAGCCTCCTCTATACCAATCAATAAAAAAACAAAACACGAGTCTCATAGTTCCTGAGATACGATTGGGAGGGGGGGGGGGGCAAAAAGGGGAGGCTTGGTACTTTTGCCCTACTAATGAGAGTTACTTGTAAGTTTGTTTGTCGTCACCGCTGAGTTACGCTTCACCCACTCAACCTTCGTTACGCTACGGAGGTCGCCGGCTCGCTTCGCTCGCCACCTCCCCCCTTCGCTCCACTCGGTCTCGCAGGTTCGCTCCACTCAAGACCTACCAACCACCAGAAAGCTATCGTGTCCTCATCCCTACGCTTCGCTTTACCGCTACATAATTTTTCCGAGTTACGATGGGTGGAGGGGTGAAGGGGGGAGAGGGGGGATTTAGAAAAATGATTTTGTCACACTCTGAGCCCTTTGATATGAATCTGAAAAAAAAAATGTTCCAAGTCTCTTCTGAGATCCGCCTAAAGGGGGGAGAACGGGGTCAAGAGGGGGGGACTTTGTAAAATGGTTTTTACTTTTCCGAGCTTCCTCTATACCAATCCATAAAAAAACAAAACACGGGTCTCATAGTTTCTGAGATACGATTGGGAGGGGGGGGGGGAGCAAAAAGGGGATGCTTGGTACTTTTGCCCTACTAATGAGAGTTACTTGTAAGTTTGCTTGTCGTCACCGCTGAGTTACGCTTCACCCACTCAACCTTCGTTACGCTACGGAGGTCGCCGGCTCGCTTCGCTCGCCACCTCCCCCCTTCGCTCCACTCGGTCTCGCAGGTTCGCTCCACTCAGGACCTACCTATCACCAGAAAGCTATCGTGTCCTCATCCCTACGCTTCGCTTTACCGCTACATAATTTTTCCGAGTTACGATGGGTGGAGGGGTGAAGGGGGGAGAGGGGGGAGTTTAGAAAAATGATTTTGTCACACTCTGAGCCCTTTGATATGAATCTGAAAAAAAAAATGTTCCAAGTCTCTTCTGAGATCCGCCTAAAGGGGGGAGAACGGGGTCAAGAGGGGGGGACTTTGTAAAATGGTTTTTACTTTTCCGAGCCTCCTCTATACCAATCCATAAAAAAACAAAACACGGGTCTCATAGTTTCTGAGATACGATTGGGAGGGGGGGGGGAGCAAAAATGGGAGGCTTGGTACTTTTGCCCTACTAATGAGAGTTACTTGTAAGTTTGCTTGTCGTCACCGCTGAGTTACGCTTCACTCAGGACCTACCTACCACCGGAAAAATATCGTGACCTTATCCCTACGCTACGCTGCGATTCGCTTTACTGCTATGGGGGGAGGGGTGAAGAGGGGGAGAGGGGGGAGTTTTGAAAAATGATTTTGACACAGTCTAAGCCCCTTGATATGAATCTGAAAAAAAAAATTACAATTCTGTTAACTTCCGAGATCCGCCTAAAGGGGGGGAGAAGAGGGCCAAGGGGGGGGGGACTTTGAATAATGGCTTTTACTTTTCCGGACCTCCTCTATACGAATCCGTAAAAAAACAAAACATTGGTCTCTTAGTTTCCGAGATACGACGGGGGGAGGGGTGAAGAGGGGGAGAGGGGGGAATTTTGAAAAATGATTTTGGCCAACTCTGGGCCCCTTGATATGAATCTGAAAAAAAAAAATGTTGCAAGTCTGTAAACTTCCGAGATCCGCCTAAAGGGGGGAGAAGGGGGGGCAAGGGGGGGATCTTTGAGAAGTGGTTTTTACTTTTCCCAGCCTCCTCTATGTGAATCCGTAAAAAAACTCCAAACACGGGTCTCTTAGTTTCCGAGATACGATGGGGAGGGGGGAGAGGGGGGGCGAAAAGGGGAGGTTTGGGATTTTTCCCATACTCACGGGAGTTACTTGTTTACGAATCTGTCAAAATATACCCCACCTTCCCCTTCACCATCTGGGAGAACAATTATGTCAATCAGTGAGTGAGTGAGTGGTAATCGAGCTTTATATAATATAAAGAACAGGGGTTTTTCTTTTGACTCGACTACAGCTGAAACCGCTAAACGCAGAAACTTGAATTTTGGACAGCGTTTGCAGTCCACTATGTAAATTGGCAATAAGACGGGATTTTGCGAAAATCCTCCTCTAAGGGGGTGAAAAGGGGTGAAAACTTTTGTATGAAAAATCTTATTCCTTGGGTTTACAAACTTGAAACTTACCACGAATAAGGACACCAGTAAATAAATAAGATTAGCATCACTATTTTTAAAAAAATACCCTCCATTGGTAATCTAGACGATGTTAAAGTTTGTATGGGAAAATCATAACGCGTGAGCTTATGAATTTGAAAATCAGTATTTATGTACTAGATAAGAATTAATCAAACACGTGTTTTTGGATTTTCCGAAAATCACCCCCCAAGTTGGTGAAAAGGGGTATTCAAGTTTTAAGGGGAGGATATTAAACCACTAAACGTAGAAAGCTGAATTTTGGATGATAGTTGCAGTTTATAACGTAAGTAAGCATTAAGAAAGGATTTAGCGAAAATCTATCTCTAAGGGGGTGAAAAGGGGTGAAAACCTTTGTATGTAAAATCTTAATCCTTGGGTTGATAAACTTGAAACTTAGTACGAATATGAGTATAAGTAAATAAAAAAGATGAGCATTATTAGTTTCTTCAAACTACCCTCCATTGGTAATCTAGGGGTTGTTAAAGTTTGTATGGGAAAATCATAACGCCTGTGTTGATTAATGTGAAAATCAGTATTTATGCACAAGTCCAGATATAATTAAACATGTGTTTTTTAATTCTCCGAAAATCACCCCCCAAGTTGGTGAAAAGCAGGGGTATTCAAGTTTTAAGGGAAGGATTTTACTGCTTGCTTCGATAAACTCAAAACTTGGCCTAAATAATCTCTCAATCAAATAAAGGATGCGTATTCATCTATATTTAAAAACCGGCCAAGTGCGTGTCGGGCCACGCACAGTGTAGGGTTCCGTAGTTGCCCATCAAAATACTTATGCGAACTAACTAAACTGATTCGCTGAATTTAATTTTAAAATGAAGAATTTTCAAAATCGGTCCAGGAGCCTTTGAGAAATCGGGGAAAATACGAATTTAGAACCTCTTCCTTTTTTTGAAGTTAGTTAAAAATAGTTGACGATAAAAACCTACCTATCCTCAAAAAACATACCGTAAAAACATACCTATTGAAGCTGTAAAAATAAAGTTGACAAACTTACATTTGCAGTTGAATCCGATACATTTTGTTTAAAAAAATATGTAATCCAAGTACATTTTATAAGTTGGTCGACTATTACTCGTTAAGTTGTAAAGCCTACTTAGTCATGACAATTTTCTTTTAAACTTCGTTATATATACTACTATTGTGAATTTTTTCACACCCCCAAACCTAACCGTTTAGCTGGTAGAGGGGGGGGACACTCGAGTCGAGCAAAATTTAACACTTTAAAGCTTAATATTTCACAAACAAATTTTTTTATCAATAAATTGTTAATGGAAACTATCAATATTTTTTAAAGACCTATTTAATGATACCCCACACTAAGGGGTACGTGAGAAAAAAAATTACATCCCCACTTTACATGTACAGGAGGTACCCTAAAAAAAAATATTTTTCGAGATTTTATTTTACCACTTTTTCGGCACAACAAATCCGTATATTTACACCAAATTACAGCTCTCTAGTACTGTGCGTCTCTGAGCTAAACTGCGGACAGACGGACGGACGGACGGACGGACATGGCGAAACTATAAGGGTTCCTTGTTGACTACGGAACCCTAAAAATCAACCCTAACGGGGTGAACATGGGAAAATCAGGACTGGACCATTTTCTGATTTTCCAAAATTATCCTATAACGAGGCTGACCGGGCATTAAATTCACTGAGTTCGAAGTTAAAAACACGCGCAGACGAAGTCGCGGGCAAAGTGCTAGTTTGCTTATAAAACTATTATGCTTTCTCAAGGTTTTCGTAAAGCATGGTTTACGTTGTCATTCGTAAACCACTAACACTGTTGTTGACAGTCGTTACGGGTCAAAAGACCATCAATCTGGCCTACGAGGACATTTTACCTACTAACTCAGTCAGATAGTAATATGCAGCAATACAGCTAGGAAAAGACTGGACAGATGATGAGGACGCGGTGATAAGCAAGATCTCTATCCGCGCATCATGTTTTTGATGGACATTTGTTGCTTCCAAGGAGGAAAATAATTAAGTACCTAAAGAAAATACAGTCAAGCTAACTAACAAACCAACATAAACGTCTGTTACAAGTTGATACGTCTAAACATGTTGTTAATTTTATCCGGCGCTCCATCACGACTATGCTAATTGTAATCCTGATTGCTGTGCCTACGTACCTATACCTATGTACCCCTCATGCCTCAGACACTGCAGTTCTATTGTGGTGATGGATATTAATTGGTTTTAAACATATACCAACCCACACTGGGCCCGCGTGTTGGATTATAGGTTGATGATGATGATGATGATGATGCTGCAAAACATTAAATGCTTCTAAAGATTAACTTCTTCTTCCTTTAGAACTTACACTAGAAATTGGATTAAAGGGAATTTGCATTGTAAACACGGTGTTAAGTATTATTTGTTCTAAATATATACTAATTGCTACACTAACATCAGCAAATGACTATGATTTGTATTTTGGAGCAAGATTGGAAAGCTTTTAGAATAGTGCTTATTTTTATTGCATCAAGTTTAGATATAATACGTATAGGTTTCTGGAAATGATAATAATATATTAAAACTCACTTCCAAAGACTTTGTTGGTATAATCTAAAAACAGTTTTTCTACATAACATGTCTTTTATAGGTAAATCGTATGCTATGAACACCACCCTTACAAGTAGTACTTACGTATATTTGTGTAAGTATGTGTGTGTGTAAAGTCCGGTAGCTAGATATAGTTGTGATTACTAACGCGGCGCGACGTGACCGCCGTACTAACGAGCTGCCATCGATCGCCTTCTTATATTATACCTAATTATAAGGAAATAAGTCGCCTACAACCTTCAGTTCGCTTCCAAAATAATATTCTCTTAGTTCATATAATTTCCTACTGAAGATTTCTGATGCGAATATAAAAAAAAAACGAAATAATATTTTCTATGCGATGACGACACAAATATAAATAGACGACACTTTTTTTAAAAAACTTGGCCACATACGGAAATTTCCTCTATATCATGGGTGTGTTTTACAAACATAAAAACTCACAAATACAATCACCCAAAACCTGAACATGAACAACTACTTGTAAATCGTACAAATATTTATTACGTGCGGAGACTGAACCCGCGTCACATTGAGCAGCAGTCGAATGCTTAGCCACTGCGCCAACCGCGCCGTTACATTATCTATTGCTATTAACTAAGAAAAAAAGTAAATAAATAACATATTATTGACTAAAACGTCAAATACAGGCAATGACTACGCAACAAAAAAAGTTTATATCCCAATATTGAGCAAGATGACACCAACGATACTAAATAACTCCATATTGACATATCGTGTCGTACGAACAATTTTAGAGAAACTTTAACAATAAATAAAGCAGGTAATGATATGCAGACAGTTTCGCGTAAGTGCTGCTGCCCACTGAGGCATATCGTCATAGATTCGTAGACGCGCCACAAAAACGACGCATCGAAGCATGCGTTGACAAACGCTCGTCCCTCCGCGTCGATACCGCACGCGCGATTATATATGATGATACGCATCAGTGGACTGCATGCCAAATGCACCATTTCGAAAGAGGCTGTAAATATTTTTTACGATGATTTTAACACGCTTCAGTGATTGATGAACTAACTTTAAGCTAACTGTCGTACTAATCTACAAAATATATAGAGTATTTTTAGTAAACTAGAAGAATAAATAATAATAGAGCCTCGCAATCTAAAAATAGCTGACCCAGTGTTTTTATGACAACAATTTTTAATTATAATTTTAATTGAGTATTCCAAATAGCAATGAACTCGACAGCTGTTTCGGCACTAAGATAGCGATGTGGCGACGAGCCATCTACATTCCAACGAAAATTAAATCATTACAAAGCAGGTATCTAATTCAAATCATCAAAAACTGATATTATATAAAGAGCTTATATCTAGTTAATTCATATCTCAACCGGAAGATACTAGAATTAATGCTAATCACATTTTTAGTAATGTTTTGAATAAATGTTGAATGTAAACTGGCTTGTTAGTCTAGTGGTCGAAGGCGTGAAGACCAGGCGGGGCAAAATACTATTGGGTTTCAGGAATTTTTCAGTAACAGTCACGAAGCTTGGATTTATGTCAGATTGATAGTAACAGCCTCGCCCCTATTCTGCGGGAATTGAAAACAAAAGCTTAATTCTTCCATTAATACTGTAACTATGCGTATGCCGAAGTTCAAAATATAAAGTGAAAGACGTTACAGTTCTAAACGTTCCAAATATTAAAGTTATGTTTACTGCATAGATCACAAATCAAATATAAGTATATTGTGTTAAGAACAAAATCGGGACACGGTGTTCTAATAAGCTAAGAAACTTAATTAACAACAGTTGGTTATAACTGTAAAGGATAATTTGTGTTTGTTCTAAAGGAGGTATATAGCATGTTAATTGTGCAACTGTGAAACTCAGATAGATACGCGGTTTTGTTTGCAAAAAACCCGTGGTGTTATTTTTAACCGACTTCAAAAAAAGGAGAAGGTTATCAATTCGACTGTATTTTTTTTTTATGTTTGTTACCTCATAACTTGCGACTGGGTGAACCGATTTTCATAATTCTTTTTTCAATCGAAAGCTGGTGCTTCCCGTGTGGTCTCATTGTCACCATTTTAGGATCTGATGATTGGATCTTGGAGAAATCGAGGGCAACCCTCA
The DNA here is from genome assembly GCA_036375495.1 of Agrotis segetum. NCBI lineage: Eukaryota > Metazoa > Arthropoda > Insecta > Lepidoptera > Noctuidae > Agrotis > Agrotis segetum. Next base: position 749,293 of record JAQSVV010000279.1, read on the forward strand.
AATTTTATTAGATGACAAATTTTTTTCGCAAATCTTATGAAGTAGGTAATTCAAGTACTTGCGTATAGAAATCATCATCTCATGTAGCTGAGCTGATGATGGAAGGTACAACTCCTCAAGTAAGAAAATTATGTTCGTGTTCGCATATCTCCGGAACTACAAGTCCGATTTAAGTAATTCTTTTTTTGTTGTACTAGGTATCGTTCAACTTAGGGAATACTGCAAATTTCATCAAAATCGGTTCAGTAGTTTTTGAGATAGAATGAATGCAAGAGATGTTAACGATGTTATTACCGGTTCTACGGATTACGAAATTCTAGTGGACGTGTAAGAAAATTATGTATTTGACAAGAATGTTGGTTAAATATTTAAACTAAAAAGAGTAAAATAAAAACTTTTTCTAAAAAAAATGTGACCGCCTTCAAAAACAACCACAAAAAGGGTAAAATAACCTACAAAACTTTTCTTTCGGAAGTCGGTGGCAAAAAAGACAATGAAATTAATAAAAAAAGTCACCGACTTCCGAAAGAAAAGTTTTGTAGGTTATTTTACCCTTTTTTGTGGTTGTTTTTGAAGGCGGTCACATTTTTTTTAGAAAAAGTTTTTTAATATAAAATGAACCAATTTTTACAGTATCGTCAAATCATCTGGTAATAAACCTATTATTACCAGATGATTTGACGAAAGCTGGGACAACAATAAGTTTATTGTTTTTCGTCCAAGAGACTCTATCACACCAAATGTTTTGGATGTTCAGTTCGACGTAAATCGAGATCTAAAAACTAGTTAATGCAGAAAAAAATCAGTGGAATTCACCCCAGGTTCCATAAAAGGCATCAGTCTAAAGGCTGTTCTAATGTGAGAGATCAAAATAATTATAAAGTTGTAATAATTATACGCAATTTTCACTTAAATCCGTCATTATCATACACATGACGTAGATAAGTGAATGTATACTGATAAGGGAGAAAGTAATTTAGTAGATTTGTAGAAATCGATGGAGCCGCGGCCTGTCATCCTACTTTATTAGCAAGCCTATTAAAAAGCCACGAAATGCGATATCGCTCACGAATAATAATTATGCACGTCTATAATGTGATAATTATTACACGGTCATTTCGGTGACAAAGTGATAAATCTATGGAGAAAGTCTTTATAGGTGGAGGTACGGCTGCATGGTGGTAACGCAGGGGACATGTTTATGATGGTGTCAAAACTCTAATTAATATTAATTGGGAGCTTAGATTAAATTCAGATTGATTGAATGCTCGGAACTAGCTAGATGCACTGTATAAAGCCTACTTGACAGGAAATTATGTAGGTACGAATAGAAAAAGTTTGTTTTGATTTTACTTGTTAGAGTTACGTATTTGATTTTTATGATCTGAAGACTTACTTAATTAATTAGCAATCCATGCAACGTTGTGGTTGATTAAAACTTTTATTATTATATTACAAAAAAAAACGAAGCAGGCGACAAAACTCCTAAAATAACTCGTACAACAGCCCAGAAACATAGTAGAGTTGTGTGAGGATTTGTTTGGTATCGATTGAAGCGTTAGCCCTCGCGCGATTAGTATGCCGTGCGCGCGCGCGGGCGCTCCGCAAGCGGCTCTACTCGGCCGCCCTATAAGTCCGGCCGGACGTCTGGCGACGATGCGACAAGCGGCGACGTGCTGCATCCCGCGCAGCCATGCCAGCTACACGCCATGCCCAAACACGCACAACAATGATTTACTTCCAACTCCCAAAAATATAGGACAATAGACTACCTCCCATATTCGAAGATGCGCGTTCATAAACGTGACGATGACTGCCTGTCGACACTTGTGACTCGTTCTAAACACATTTTAATATGTCTAAATTGACGTGATTTGCATAATAAATCTTACAAGACCTCCCTGAAAATTAAGAAACGTAATTTATAATGCAACATTTACTGAAGTTACAAATTCTTATTAATTTATCACTTTATTTATGACTGTAATGACCTGCTGCGTGTCAAATATAATATTAAATACTAGCTGCTGCCCGCGGCTTCACCCGCTACAACTCGAAAATTATCCCACAGGAACATAAAATCGGGATAAAAACTATCCTATGTGTTAATCCAGGTTATAAACTATCTGTGTACCAAATTTTAGCTTAATCCGTTCAGTGGTTTTTGCGTGAAAGAGTAACAAACATCCATACATCCATACATCCATACATACAAACTTTCGCATTTATAATAGTATTAGGATATTTGCTACATCGACAGACGTCTCTCAGATTTAAATTAATATTTACGCAATAGGTTAGACTTGTTTTTATAACAGGTTGTAAAAAAATTGCCAGATATACGCAACATTGACAAGCAAGTTTATCATTGATATGAATGACTATTTAAGAGCCTGAATTAATTAGGTTCTAAGCTGTAACTGGAAATGTCACTTAGGTCTAGTTTTGATTGGGTGGATAAGCTTAATTTCCATTACATAATTAATTACTGCGCCTATTGACTTTCCACTTTCATTAGCGACTCTCACTCTCCAAATTAGCTTATCAAAAATACAGATGCATAAGTAATTTGCATAGTGAAAAGTAACTCACGGATTGACAAAGTTAGTGAAAATAAACGAGCTATGAAGTAGAGCACGGTTCGTACCGTAGCGACACAAACAGGAGGAAAGCTTTTCTCTGACACGGTTTCCCGCAAGGTCGACGGCCGCCACGGTCGCGCCACTCATGGGTCCCGGGAATATGTCACACTACAGATCTATCTGTAACTCACTAATTTATTTGTAATGCTATTTAATAATCTTAAGATAATTTTATAACAATTTTCCGATGGGAAGTTAGATTAGTTTATGTTCATGCTCACGGTTTTTCAGACAACAGTGAATGAATAATCTGAGGTATAGCATGTTTTATCAGAATACCCTCATTTCTAATTTACAACTTTTGCCAAGTAGTTCCATAGAGACGACGACGGAGGCTCAGGAGTCTTCGGAGGAGTATTTACGTAGCACGCACGACTGTACGCACGTGACGCCGTGACGCAAGACGCATTACTTGTGAGTGTGACGCTACGTATGCCATATGAGGCTATATGTCAGCTTTTAAACATGTTTGTAACTGAAAACAATAAATCTAAGGACGCGTTAGGGCAAAGTAGTGGATGTAAAGACTACAGTTTTCCAGCAAATGTTTCTTGATAAGACTAACGTAAGCATTCTTCTGTAGTAGCCCGCGGAATTCAAATTTTCATTTATTTTTCAATTTTCTGATCAGTGACAAGCTGTAACTTGATCAAAATATGATTCGCGACAATAACAAGTAGGTATAACTTTAAATATGAGAATGATCAAAATATTCGCTATCACAAAGATTTGGTCAATGTTGGTAAAATTTCCGAAATGTAACTTATCAACAGTGTAACACTTAAATACCAATAGTACAAACTCGAATAAAACAATTCGTTAGTTTACAAATACCTTCTGTTATTTAAGAACTACGGTCCACGAATACGATCCTGCAAGAGTAGAAACAAATCGTTGCAACATGACAGCAGAGGCAATCAGCTATTAACTCCACACTATGCGAGCAGTGACCAGCGACGACCGGCGGCGGCGGCGGCGGCGGCGGCGGCGCGGTATTGAGATAGCAAAAGAAGCTGAGTGCAGATAAGCGAATCAGTCTCAATAAACATAAAGTGTGTATGTTACGCCGTGAGCCGGCTGCTGGCCCAACTACGGGATCTTAGATCTGACTGTACACGGCTGTGTCACACGTTTTATTGAGTTAACCAGTCATAACTTGTGATTATTTGAAACTGTCAGAGGGACCACTACTTACCAACAGCCAGTTGGTAAGAAGTGTATATGTAACTTAAAATATGTATAGTATTATAATCTATTATACAAACGTAGCAACCGCTATGGTTTTTGTAGACATTCCGTTTAGGAAAATTGCTATAGTATTTTGGTATTAGACACTTTGACATAGGATCTTACTTCAGAATAATTAATCCAATAATGAATTATGTCAGTCCTTAGAAACATAAGTGGTTTAGTCAAAGTTTGCATAGAACTAAGAAAGGCCGAAAGACATATAAAGCTGTTCCTCACGGATGGGGCAAGGTTCAACCGCTAGCATTTCAGTCGCCTTACTCCGGTCCATTCTGCATACGTAGCCACTTTTTTCAAAATTACGCTGCAGTCCACCTTGCAATAATTCTAAACATTTCAACGAGTTTTATAATGTAAGGTAATCGATACACCGTTTAGATAAACAGGCGATCAGCCACCGAGAGCCTCACGAGCCGAGGAAAATTAGAGAAACCTGGTCATGACTGACTGATACATAGAGAAGTCCACGAGGACCAGGACCGCACTTCGTGATCCGTGAGTTGGCATAAGAACCGGAATCACTTAAGCACTGGTTTTTTGAGCCATATCTACAAAATTTTAGATCTCTGAAAAAAAAGATGGAGGAGTCAATAGGATCTGTAACATAGCTAGCGTAACAAAAGTCGATAATAACGTTTACCTCGTACCACGCTGCTCGCAAAAAAGTTCCATTCATTTTTTCAAAAGCGTTCATAACAATAGTCCATTATTAATCTGTTATCGGGCAGCCGCAATTGCGGCGATAAGACCCCTCTTTGAGGAGTGGCTGGAGAGAAGTCATGGCGTCCTGACCTACCGCTTGACGCAGGTCCTCACCGGACACGGAAGTTGGAAAGGAAAATTGGAGAGGAAAATTGCTATAGTATTTTGGTATTAGACACTTTGACATAGGATCTTACTTCAGAATAATTAATCCAATAATGAATTATGTCAGTCCTTAGAAACATAAGTGGTTTAGTCAAAGTTTGCAAGAACAAGAAAGCGAAAGACATTAAAGCTGTGTGCTCACGGATGGGGCAAGGTTCACACCGCAGCACGCAGTCGCCACTCCGGTCCATCCTCGATACGTATCGTAACACTTACGCTGCAGTCCACCTTGCAATACGCGATTCTAAAAATGTCAACGAGTTTTATAATGTAAGGTAATCGATACACGGCGACTAGATAAACAGGCGATCGGCCGAGAGCCGAGAGCCGAGGAAAATTATGAGAAACCTGCTCATGACTGACTGATACATAGAGAAGTCGACGAGGACCTGCCACTGCTGATCTATGAGTTGGAATAAGAACCGGAATCCTAGCACTTTGAGTTCTACAGAAGTTTTAGATACTGAAACAAAATGAGATGGAGGAGTCAATCAAGGATCTGTAATAAAACTAAGATAGCTAGGTAACAAAAGTCGATAATAACGTTTCTTACGTTACACTATAAAAAAATATATTAAAATCTAAAACTAATACCTACATTGAACTTTACTATTGCCACAGTGTTCTATAACACTACTCTGCGTGTACGTCATACCCAACACTATTGACCTCTTTTGAGGTATACAGTTGTCGCGGGCCCATCTATTTTTTATAATTATAAAATTCAAAACTGACTGACTGATCTGACAACACACAGACCAAACCGCTGGGCCTAGAAACGTGAAATTTGGCATAAGCTCTCCTTATACCACGTAGGTGAGCACTAAGAACGGATTTTGCGAAATTCGGCCCCTAAGGGGTTGCTAACTTTTGGGGTTGATAGTTTGTATTTGAAACTTCGTTACTAAAAGTGCTAGGAGTTTATCAAAATTTTGAATACGGGTTCTTTTGAGGACGTAAGAGTTACCTATGACAGGATTTTGCGAAATTCGACCCCCAAGGGTTTGTTTTTGGGATTGACAGTTTGTATTAAAACTTTGTTATTAGAAGTGCTAGGCGTCTCAAATCTTGCATGGCGGTTCTTTCTAAGACAATATAACGCTCACTAAGGCGCGAAATTTTGTGATATTCGTCCCCTAAAGGGGCTATTTTTTTGGGGTTGAAAGTTTTGAGACTCAAATTTTACAAAGGCTTTCTTTTTTTAGCGTAAGTGATACCTAAGTTGGCTTTTTGCGAAGTTCGAACCGTAAGGGTTTTTTTGGGGTGATAGTTAGTATGAAACTTTGTTACTACATGTGCTAGGAGCCTCAAATCCCTTTGCATCGGGTTCCTTTTTATACGCTCGTAAATGCTCACCATGACGGATTTTGAGAAATTCGACCACTAAGGGGTTTGTTTTTGGTTTGATCTTGATAGTTTATACGCAACTCCGTTAGGTACTAAAACAGGTACCACTACTAATCTTGCATATTGGTTCTTTTAAGACGTAAATGGTTACCAAGAGGTGGAAATTTTGAGGTAAACAGTTCGTCGCGGGAGCATTGCAATGGTAATCGTGTGTCAATGAGAAACATTAAAGCACACAAGAAAGTCCTCCTCAGTAGCCAAAATTCCAAGGTATCGTTATATCTGGAAGAAAGTATCAGTCATCATCATCATCATCATCAGCCTATTAATGTTCCCACTGCTGGGACACAGGCCTCCTCTCTGTGAGAGGGGGTGGGCCATAATCCACCACGCGGCCCGAAGTGCGGATTGGTGGATGTCACATGTCTTCGAATTTTTGGTTCTAGGACATGCCGGTTTCCTCACGATGTTTTCCGTCACCGTTTTGAGAGCAGTGGTGATGAAATAAATTACACAAAGTAATGCGCCTGCCGGGATTCGAACCCACGACCTACAACTCGTAAGTCTTGGCCGATAACACTGGGCCACCACTGCTCGAAAGTATCAGTACCAGCAAAAAATAGTAACACTGTTGTCTGACCGAAGAGAAGTACCTATAGTTTTTATTCTTGTTTTACCGATATTAATGCTGTTTTGAGAGTTAAGCTGTGACATGTAGCTGGAATTATCCTGAAAAACTGTTGATATACCCGCAGTATTGAAGACAATCATAATAAATATAATTATATGTTTCGAGGTGCAGCCGGGAGGCAGGCCAGGTAAGTGGTGACACGTTAGACTGACCTGCGTACATGCGGGCGGTAAATACGTGCCGAAGTAGATATATGTCGGAAAACCATTCGTTATTTCAGTACATGAAATCAGTACCTAAATATGCATGAACTGTCTACTCATCCTATCCCAGGCCGTTGCTGGACATAGCCTCTCCCTCCTTGCCATCGCACTCATTCTGACCGAAAAGTGGTCTCCACTCCAGGACTCGAGTGCTTTCACCGGCCATCGGTCCATCGACAAACGTGGCCATCCCACTGCAACTTCAGTTTGCTAACTCTGCAAGCTTTTAGAATACACTAGCCATTCTAATTATTGATAGAACAATAATAATAGTATACAAATCTGCTGAATCTGACGTTTAAATCAACATATCGATTTTCGTCCGGCCATTAACATACAGCTCATAATTTATCTCAATTATAGTGAGGTCAATATTCAAATGTAACAAGCTCAGGAGTCGTAAAGTTTTCATGTCACCTCATTAAGCGAGCCGCGTTAAGGCCGATTATTTGCGAAATCATCCACTTTAGAATGCCAAAGATCATGATCTGTTGGAATGTTTTTTCTAATGGCTGGAGGTCGTCCGAGCAGCGGTATCGCCACCAAATTGTCACCAAGTCACGCTACATTTGAATATTGATAGCGATACAAGTTCGCTATATTCGGCTAACGAGCTGCTCACGAAAAAACTAATATCAGTATATCACACTCTTCCACGTTTTGGTCTCAACCACATTCAATGAAACTTCTAAAATGGTCACAGCGACTGCGTTGGAGTAGCCATTGCGTATTTAAATATTTATTTTAAAAATTAATTAAGTTGTTTATAATACTTGGAACGTAAACTGCACAATTTTTAATTACCTCTGAATTAACGAAACGTGAAATAATGTAAATCTGAAATAACTCATTCACTATTTCATGGCACAATTTTGTGACTGCGCTTCGATACGGCTGTCCGTGTTTTGTGAGAAAAAACGCAACAATATTTGAATGGCCATTGAGCATATTAGCGTGTACGTTAATACTGCCAATACGTCATATATGATTAGGAAAAAAATATCGTGTCTTTAATTTGCTCTGAAATTGCAAACTTGTTAGCTGGTGCGTGGAGAGTTGAGTTGTATTAGCATAAGTTAGGGTTGGTTTTATTAAAGCACGCTTGTTTACGATAATGAAAGAATGTTCTCCTTATATGGTAATATAAACGAGCTTGTGCATGAAAGTTTTTGTGGTGCGTGGTGGTTGGTAACATCTATAACTGCGAACACAATCAACCGCAACGTTCCGTGCCACTGGACGCCGCCATTATTTCGTCTTGCGATGTTCGCGACCACGATGTTTTCCTACTGAAGGTATTAGACGCTGAATACATGCCGTAATTTTCTGATGCAATAGTTTCATTATTTGCAACATCTGTTGTTTTGATGAACAAACGAATTGGTCAAGAATAAAGTTAAGACAGAACGTGTTAAATAATTCTGGTAAATAATAATAAACTTCTTGTGTAAGTATATGCTATGAGAAAGTAATCAGGAGCAAGCAATATAGCAAAACATGACTGTATAATATTTCGTTTTGCATTTTTGTATTTGTGAAAATCAACTAAAAACTAAACTATAAATTAATAATTATGTTTAGGTACTTATTGAACACTAAGTTTAACCTATCAAACCGCGTGCACGCGACGACTCCACCGCCGGCCGTAGCCCACAAAAACGAGTTCTACTCATTATGAAACACGAAACTATGATATTGGAAGTGGGCTCACTCGGTCCACCACCGCGCGCCGTCCGCTCCGCGACAGCCTAGCGACAACACGACACATCACTATACCGTACTGTTATCTAGCCAGCCTTCAGTTGGGACCAACCGGTATCGAAGCGAAACTATTCTAATAAAAATGAACCAAAACCAGTCCAAATTAATGATAACATGTTGGAATATGGTGTTTTATAGGCCGTCAGCGTCGAGCGTAGGATGAACCCGATCTGCTTGCCGCGATATCTGTCTGTTTACTATAACTTATCACACTTAATTGTCCCAGCTCCATACGTATAAAACTCATGTCGATCTTCCGAAATCTTTTATGCGAATGCTTAATAGAAGTGTATATACTGTATATCCATAAAACGTGCAGGTAATAAATAGAGCACGATTAAACAACAATTGAAACTGTAATTCAAATAAAAATCTTTCAGAATTGTGCATCATTTCGTTAATGTTCATACTGGAAAACTGACTACAGTAATCCTATATTTACGAACAATGTGTCTAGACTGAGTAGATAGCATAATTTTGGAAAAAAACTAATTCTTTAAATAATATGTGTTATATGTATTTGCACGTATGATCCATGGAACAATGACAGTCCTCACTTGATGACCGCTGACAATCGCAATTTGTTCCTGATATATCGCGCCTACCGATTAATCGTTTCTTTGTAAATGATTGATACGTTACCATCATTCCGATCATTATGGTCATTGTGTGGCTACCAAACGGCCACTATTACCCATTATCATAACATTTTAATATTTATTATAGTTTTACGACTCAGACACCCGAGCCGTGTTAAGTGGAGATCGTGAACAAATAAATCTCATAAATATTATGTTTCACAGATATTTTTAATGGAAATAAATAGTATATTGCTAGGTTTATTGGTGTTTGACGAAATTGAAACCTTATTAGTGAGCGGCGGCTGATGAAACTGTTGGTAATGTTGCATGAAACTTTACTACTGACGATACCTTGTAGGAAAATCACGTCATATTAAATCGATTTCATCGATTTTTTGTGTCAAAACATGATAGTAAATTAATACGGTGTAGGCTGAAAAATATTAGTATTACACATTCACTACAGTGGTGCTGGCGATGCGTTTGTATCTTCAATAATAATTGACACCTTATAAAGGAATACGGATAGAAGAAGGAAAGAGGAACACACCATCTTATAAAAGAAGTTCGAAATTGTCAATAAGTACTTTGTTAGTATTGCTCACACCGACACGATCATAACAGAAAAGATCCCTAAGTTAACCAACTATCAAACATATTAATCAATAAAAAATGCGTTATCACTTGCTGTCATCACCAGCCCATCATAACACTTATCAACATCACCAGCTGCACATTATCATAACTCGTGATGATCGCAGCGACCATCAGACCGATCTTGGCTGGGCTATAAAAAGCGGCCACATAAACAGTGCGTCCACAGAGATGACCGACTCTATGATACCACTAATTAGTGACCACCTAACTGTTCGTGCCTTTATAACGTTTTTTAATCAGTATAATATGGATGATGGGTGTCGTTTTGACACTCCGCATATATCTTTGTAAGGGTGCTCCCACATCTATCGACGCGGAATAGGCTTTTTCCGTCACCCTTTCTCTTTCTTTCGCTTAGAACTGCCATTTGCTAGACCGAGACAATGCGATAGCACGCGGCCGGCTCGAGAATTCCGGCGCGTGCACTCTGAAGCTAAGCTCGTGTCCGGTTGAAACTTCATGTAATGCGTGTGATGTGGCTAACTTGAAAAACATGTTGGATTTACTTTTTATGATCCAGGCTCCCCACGTTATACCCATCTATCAATGTAACAGGTACTAATTGCTGGTTCAGCTTTATTTAAATATTTTTTATTTGTTGTTTTGTATCGATTTGAACAGTAATTGACTTCATATTTCAAAGTCGCGGCACATAATGTTGTAACTGCCAACTGGAAAGATGAAAGAGTCCGAAAGTATAACAGTTTGATAAAATTAAGCAAAATATGGGATTGTATGTGCCTTTGATTCTTAATCTGAAAAGTACGCAAGTAATAACGTATTAACTTTAGCCTATACCAATAGGGTAATACTCTACACGTATACATCATCATCATCATCAGCCTATAATGTTCCCACTGCTGGGACACAGGCTTCCTCTCTGTGAGAGGGAGTGGACCATAATTCACGTCGCGGGCCCAGTGCGGGTTGGCAGATGTTACATATATTCGAATTTTTGGTTCTAGGACAAGCTGGTTTCCTCAAAATGTTTTCCTTCACCGAAGCAGTGGTGATGAAATAAATTATACAAAGTAATCAACTACAACTCGTAAGTCGGGACCGATACCACTGGGCCATCACTGCTCTTGCTCTGCTCTTCACGTATATGTCGATGATATTTACTTATTCACAATTACTATAAATGGAACAAAATCATAAACTTCGTGTGACTAGCTTTTACCACACAATTACTTGCTAAATAGGTAAGTGGCCGTGTCGTAGGCGCAGGCGCTGATAGGTAGGCTAACTGCTTGTCAGTGGTTGAGCTCGAGCCTTCCTGTCCTGTGGGTGTACAACTTGTACCACATCTAACGCTTACAATTACTAAAACCGATTCTGTGTTATTTCAGAAAGCAAGTCTACTTATTTATAGTAGCTATCACTCTTTGGCAGGTTAAGTTTTTCTTTCAAATTGTTGGTCCTGTTGGTCTAGTGGTTAGTGACCCTGACTGCTATGCCGGAGGTCGTGGGTTCGATTCCCACCCAGAACAAATGTTTGTGTGATGAGCACGATCATTTGTTCTGTGTCTGGGTGTAATATATCTACTTATAATATGTATGTATTTAGAAATATATAAGTATGTTTATCAGTTGTCTAGTACCCATAACACAAGCTCTGCTTAGCTTGGGACTAGATGGCGTTGTGTAAAAAAAAAAAAAAAAAAAATTAAAGTCAGTTTCAGTTTACTTTACGTCACAAAACGGGAAAAGTGTTAATAGGGTCTCAGGTTGATGATTACTGCAAGATTATTCACCTATATGTATATTGTATTACTCATGCAGAAACATTATTATGATGGATCGTCGTTATAACTCGTTTAAAAAAATGATGATTTTCGAAAAAAAAAACACACGCAATATATTATTGCACCATTCAATAGCATTACTCAAAAAATCAGCGGATTCGATTCCTGGCCAGGATAATTGATTTTTCTAAAATCCAATGATTCAGTTTTAGTTTTTGTCAAAATCGGCCTCGAGACTTCTTTCAGTGTTCTTCGATATTCCGCTTTGGATATGGCCATCCACGCTGAGTTGGAAAATTCAGCCTGTATATGATTCGGAAAAAGCCAACAAAATACGACCCGTACGACTACATTAGGGAACGCATACCAACACATTTGTAAATAAATGATAGTTAATCACTATGATTATGTGCAGGAAAGTAATAAAGTCGTGAATCCTCCACAGTCGTATCACTTTCCCGATGGCTAGCCAGGCAGGCAGGTAGTGTGGTACTTACTAGTACGTAATACCGGATTGATGCGGAGGTATTAACTTTCCATCTTTGACAACCTGCGAGAAAACTGGGATAGGTGAACAGCTGATTCTAGATAGCAATAAATATTACTTATTGAATAGTTGATCTACGGGTCAGAGCCCATTCGTACCCTAAGATTCGCACCCTGTGCCCACTCGTACCCTGGAAGTTTTGAGGGGCCCACTCGTACCCTGAAGAATATTTATTTTAATTCATTCTTCTAATATAAGTACATGTACATGTGTCTACTGCAGCTTGGTAGTCCTGGTACAGTCGCGCAGAAAAGGGTAAAATAAAAATATAGTAATTCGGTAGATATCATGTTTATTTCAAATAAGATAAAGTTTAATAAATGCCTCTAGGCTCTAGGCATTAAGTCAGTCTTCAAAATAATTTATCAACTTTTAGTTTCTTGTACATTTGTAAATATTTAGCAAAATATATGATTACTATATTAATCTATATGCAGTAAAATAAAACTGTGTAACTATTTAAATAAAATTTCAGTAATAACTGAATTTTAGATAAATTTACATCCAGTATACAAACAAATAAACAATTAATTGTTAGTACTTTGTACAGTCAAAGAGATCTACAAAATAATGCAATATTACAATAACTTTGTATAAAAGAAATATAAAAAGTAAAATCAGTCTTTATCCACTACGTAAATCTAACATTTTTACTAACAACAAATACACATGCAAAATCACAATTTCCTAGAAACTAACAAAATACAGCTCTTTTTACATCATTTAAATCAAAATTAAATATAAAATATGAAAAAAAAACACATATCATCAGTAAATAATCACTTCTTATTTTTTTTTGTATATTTGCCAACTACATACATGCAAAATCAACTTAAATCTAATTTGCTTGCGCGCAGATACTCTGGCTAAGTTCCCTCCCGCTTCTGCATTCCACACCCCGCCCACATTTGGAGAGTACTTAGTTTACCAAATTTTAACGCAATTTTTAGAGCAAAACAGAATTAATGTTAGAACATTCATTATTTTTAACCGACTTCCAAAAGGAGGAGGTTCTCAATTCGGACGTTTGTATTTTCTTTTATGTTTGTTCGGGCGTAACTCCGTCGCACAACCGATTTGAAAAAATCTTTTTTGTTGGATAGGGTATACTTCCGGAATGGTCCCATTAAAATTTTATCGAAATCGGACTAGCACTTATTGAAAAATCAACAAAAACCTATAAAGTTTTCAACTTTGTCTACACCGATTACTCCCAGATTTCTGCCATTTGGCCCAAACAATTTGGGTTGAATAGTGAAACTAAAAAGGATAAAAAAATTAAACTTTTTTAAAAGAAATGTAACCGACTTCAAAACAACCACAAAGAAAGTTCAAAAAAACCTACAAAAAAACTTTTCTTTCAAAATCAGTGAGAAAAAAAAAAGTTTAATTCGTTAGGGTGCTCCCACATCTATCGACACGAAATCGGCTTTTTCCGTCGCCCTTTGTCTTTCTGTCGCTTAGAACTGCCATTTGCTAGACCGGAGCACCCTTAGGCGAACTTCATTTAATAAAAGACCAAAGACACATTGAACAGTCTCGTATTCACAGTCACTTTCAAGAACCAATATGTCACCGAGGCAGCCATAACATACAAACAAAACACCTTATCTAATTTTGTAACCCGTTTTTTGAACAAGCCATTCGTAGAGAGACAATTTTACATAGTAAGCCTATCGACAGGTTACATTATTATCATGACGGATTATCATTTATCATAGCTCTTTTTTCAATGAGCTGTTATGATTTTATTAAATTAATTCCGTTAATAAACTGTTCACAAGTGTACTCTGTGAACCGTTTCATAAGTAAAATATAGATAATTTTATCTCAGTGGACCAATAGGCACCTGAATAGGTGCCGAATCTTTAACTTATATTGTACTATATTAGAGGGTACGAATGGGTACCTTAAAAATAATATATTTTATTAAAATATTAATTGGTACCCTACCAGTAGACCAATGGGCACCTTTAAAGGGGCCGAATCCACAACTTTAATGCTGGGGTACGAATTTTAGGGTACGAATGGGCTCTGACCCGATCTACTGAGGCCTTAGCACGAGTTTTCGTTTTCGTTTCTGTGGCGTAAATTAAAGGGAACTTTGACTATGATCGTTAAATTGCCTTTTGCAACGATCGTTTTCAAAAACAAAACAAGTCAACAAACAACAAACTATATAAGACAACTTCGATGACAATTTTTTTTTATAACTCTTTTAGACTAGGTATTTCTCAAGCCACCTTTAAACTGAGGCTCTTTTTCGCGTTATTGTGCTGTAAAATAAAAGAACCTTGACATTAATTAGATGAAAAAAAATGCTCTCGGTCGTACACTAGGAGCACTTTTTCATACAATAAACGCCGTACTTACATAGTTAAAGTACGCTGTTCTTACTGTAAAATGCGAAAATCTTTAGCTCTGTACCCTTTTTTTTTTTTTTTTTTTTTTTTTTTTTTTAGCGTGGTAAAATCATCAAATGAGTCCTCCAACCCCGGGCAGGGCGGGAGGGACTGTCAGACTTCTACTGACTAAAATCCACGGTGTCCTTCATAGCCTGTTACGTTCCGGGGTTACGGTTAGGGAATAATCCCGCGACTCCGGCAGGCTTTGGCCCTCTGAGAGGGGGGCCCCGTCATTATGCTGACGCTCTTTGAGGCGCGCGTGGGACACAAGGCGCCGTCGACCCGGGCATGGTCCTTGGTCGGGCAGCGAGTTGCCCTTTACTCGCTGCCCGCATGCCCGCGCCTACGGTGGCCGGAGATCATCTTGCGACGTCCGTCGCCGTGGGCGCCTACCACTGCGGCTGGGGCGGAGGGAGGACGCTGTCCTCTCTCGCTCGCGGCCTGCCTCCTCCTTGACGAGCATTACTGCCTCGCAGAAGGAGCTGACCGCTTCCCACTCCGTCTCGCCCCGCAGCATGGCCGCAACCAATGCCGGTTTAATATAAAAATATTAAATTTTAATGCGAGAGGTCTCCGCCTATCGCAGCCGTGAGGACACGTCGGTGCTCCGCCCAAGCTGGGCAGTCTTGCACCGTATGCTCCACCGTGTCCTCCGGGCGATCTTCGCAGTGGTGGCACCCAGGCGTCTCCTCCTTTCGCATCAGACACAGGTACCTCCCGAAACTTCCGTGTCCGGTGAGGACAGCTCTGTACCCTTAGCACGAATTTTCACTCTTTTACTTTACAGTATTTACAGCGTTTCTTGTATGGAAAAAAGGAAAAGCGCCTCTGGTGTGCGAAGCAGGAACTAATTTTTTCCTCAAAAATTGTCAATTTGAGATTGTCAAAGTTCCATTTTACTTTACGTCTCAAATACCTACTGAAAATTCGTGCTAAGGGTACAGGATTCAACAGCTCCCACGTTCTTCGTACAACTGTAATTCATCAAGTAAAAACTTAACAAGTTACTGGGTATTTTCAGTATTTTGTAGAAAACTTGTATCATTGATGATAACGTATGCAGAGTTCGTGTAGGCTAATTTGAGATAAGTAGACTCGTCTGGATAGTGATAACGTGGAACAATGAATGCGAACGTCTAGCTAAGTTCCTGTTGTCGACAACTAATGGTATTTCCTTCTCGCTTATCTACAGCACCAACCGGTTTGGTCTATGAAAAATACCTCTATATCTGCGTGATAAAGAATATTCATTTGAAAATAGTCTAATAGTCTGTTTCAGGAAATACCCTCCATATAAATAGTATTATCTCAACAGGTTTCGTTCTAAACACAGGTGCGACATAATGTTAGGTTGTTAAGAATAGGTATAGAAAACAAGAAGGTGGCCTACTTGATTGTCAGTTAATATAATTATGAACTAAGTCACTTTAAACTTTACTTCGATACTTTATCGCAAGAAACTCATTCATCTATGAGCGGAATTGGTACGGTACAGATCAATCCTGGTACTAAGAAAGTTGTTACTGCTATAATAATCTAGTGCTAAATTGAGTAAAATCTGGCGAGTAATGGGTGACTGTCCGATCATGGATGCGCTTCAAAAAGCTGTTAGCAATCGGACGGGCCCCCCTAAGAGGGCCAAAGCCTACGGGGTCGCTGGACTGACTCATCAAGTAACCATGACCTTGGTACGTAAAGGGCTATTATGATCAGCGTGGATTTTAGTCAGTTCAAGTCTAACTGTCCCTCCCGCCTCGCCCCGGGTGGGATGGTGGGTTGGTTGGTGGACTCATTTGATTTTACCACGATATTTGAGAATTACAATCGTAATGATGAGAAGTATTGAAGCTGAGTACAATATTCCACAAAGTCAGCTCATTAGTTGTAATCGTCTCAATTACAGAACAATTAGTTGCAGCGAGCTTCCATCGCATGATATGTCTCATTATCTCATAGCGCACACTTATCAATACATACCTCATCATCATGGAGCTGTGTCCTGAGAGGGTGAGCAGAACTGTGCTGATGGAACAAGCGAGCCGTAGCACTAGCAGCTAAGTTTCAGTAGTACTATAGTGGCTGACATTACTATGCATATAAGAGCGAAACAGATCATTACCTACGTGTAGCTCTTCGGTTTACTGTTCAAATTGATTTCCAATTGCTTTTTAATAATGAGTTTAGTTTTATACTCTGAAGTTTCTTGGGTAAACTGTTATGATTATGGAAACAACATAGTAACTAGGAGCAAAGTAAGGTGTCTCTAAAGACATCCATAACCTCAGGCATCCATGACATATAACGTGTTCTACGAGTATTATTTTTATTGAGACCGATATCATACACCCCATTCATTCTGTAATAAAACGGATGCAACAAAGTATAACGTTGACTTTATAATTAAAGCTACGCAAGTCTGTACCTTTAAAGGCTACATCCGAAGGAAGTCGTCAAAACATATCCAATCGCCGTCATATTCATCTAGCTGTCGCATAAAAACTATAAATAACCTGATTTGGAGATAAAAATAATTGAAGTGCAGCTTACGACATGTTCCCTTCGCTCCAACCCGTCACGAGCGCCGCAAACGAAAAACTATCATCTCCCACAATCATAAATACGGATTAGGAGTCATATCCACTCGTGCATCGATTTGCAGCGCCATCAAATATTGACGCGTCTCGCGGCGCGGTACTGCTCGCCGGGGATGCATAATTCTGTGAATATGGTTTACGAGCCCCTCCTCCCCCTGCGCACCCTGTTTGCCCTGTGTATCCTGCAGGAGACTGTGCCCCCCCGTACTGCCCTACATCTTCATAAAGTATGAATCCTCGCGTCAGGTGCGATCGGTTACAGCCGCGATTTATTATCGCTCCGATATGTACCGTTACGCATCTCTCCCCGTTTTATTTGGATCATATTATTGAATTATTGAAATGTTATGCGTTAGTGTTACTGATATATCAAACACTAGTTCACGGTCGATGGATAACGCTTTGCGTAACTTTTAATATGTCCTCTGACATCTTTGTTTTAGTTTAACATAAACAACCCATTCATTAGTGATTCGACATTTGACTGAAAGTCGTTCAAATGTCATCTATTTCATTAATTTTATCAAGGGTTTCTTCATCTCTTGTTATATGCGCCGACTTTCAGAAAAAGGTATGCAACATCAGCCTATTGTTAAGTATACGTTCCTTGCTGATATTGGTCTATGTATCAAACTGAACTGTAAGTGAAGCCTCATTTTGGATGTGGGCTTGTCGTCAGGTGTCAGTACATGTTTGCCTACTCGCGGCCACATTCCGTAAGCCGTCGACCAGTCTGGTGGCGTCCTCCATGTTGCCCAACACTTGCCGCCATTCAATATACCACTACTTATGTCCGGAGCGTAAATTAAAATATAATGTTGAAATAAATGTCACCGTTTCTAATGGTGCTCGACGATTTGCGGTATTTTATTACAAAATTTCTAGATCATTAAAATTATCTTAAAATAACAGCCAAGAATACAAGATACCTCGTTTAGAAATCTGCGCATTTGAATATTTTTTGAAATACGTTTCGTCTAGCTTCTTCAGTCACAGCAACATGTGTGCAGAAGTCCAGCTTCGTGTCTATTTAATTTCATTTCATTTTAACAGAGTAGGAAAAAATGTGTTCTTAAATAATGCCCTTATCGTTTAAAATTATTAATCTACAGAAACACTATGACATCTTTCGGCTCTATTACATTGATGGTTAACATCGAATGTGAAGAAATGTTTCTTTACATTCTATAGCAGAAATAATCAGGTGCAAAATCAAAATTTCAGCGTAAAACTCTGTAGTGAGGAATAATTTCACAATCAATCTTTCCACGTTCAATTTGGTTCGTACAAGATAAATATAATATAAATATCATAATTTCCTTATGATTGCTTGAGTGGTGCTTCTGCGTGCAGCTCACATCACTGCACCGGCCAGCTCCATAAACCACAGCTACAGAACACATTATATGAGACTCCGTGATATACTGTAATGATCCGAAGGCTTTCGTTTTTACATCGTTGAATTGGTTTTACAAAACTGTCATATAAATTAGGAAAAAGCTTTAATACCTGTTAAATAGTCATGTTTTTTTTTTTCTATGTAGCAAACATTTATTGCCATATTTAACACGACATGCTGCTGATTACTGTAAAATCAATCATCAAGTAATGTTATAAATATGAAAGTTTGTATGGATGGATGGATGTTATTCAAACCGCTCAACGGATCTAGATGTAATTTCGCTTAGAGTAAGGTCCGGAGTAACAATTACACCGTTTAACCCCGTATAACGACCCATGGGATATTTTAAGAATAACACGGAGACGAGACCGGTAGCAACTACCAGTTTTTCACATTTTTGGGCTATTTCGTCACACCCATTGGTCTTTGGTGGTGGTCTATAAACACCTGAGACCACACGCCTTTAACAATAAATCTTTAATTAATTTCACACTAATGAATTATTGAATAATACCAAAATTAAAATAACGCATTAATCTCAGTCCGACATGCGCCAAATGATCACGCCATATTAATCATAAGTGGCACCGTTAGTTATGCGATTACCAAAAACTTATAATACAAGCTTATAATAATAGTTATCAAGTTATTAATTTTTCTACATACCGCTTCATTTCTAAAACTGAACGTTTCTTAGATATTTTCATGATCGGTCGTAAGATCGTAGATATAACATCAGTACTACTTTACATATTATAGACAAAAATAGCTGATGTCTAGTAGTTTAGTTGTGCCATAATAATAATAAGTTGAAGAGGTGTAGAGAATATTTATAGTTCCTGTTTGTTCTAGTTAACATGTTCCGCATATTCCGTAATGGAATATAAACGTCAATCGCAGCTTTAATTTATGTACCATATTGTGTAGTTCCGCCTGCCCATCTTGGCGTATTTTGTTGAGATCTTTATTAAAATATACCTATCATTTTGTATTGCAAAGTATATAGATAAAGAAACAAAAATGCAATACAAATTTATTGATGCTCACCAGTAGCGATCGACAGTGCTTTATATTATTCTAATTAATTTTCGTAATTAAATTATTGCAATACGACATTTTACAAACTGGATGCCTCGTCTGATAAATTGGCAATATTTTGCAATACTTACTGAAGATCATAAGAATGTCTTCTTTAACATGTCAACATTTTATTGCTCAATTATTGATTATTTTTTTCTACTAAATTATTGTTGATAAATATATTTAAATGTAGGTACTAATAATGTAAAGCTGAAAAAATTGTCTGTTTGGTTAAACGGAATTGAAATATTATTTTTGTGTTGGATAGTCGATTTATCGAGGACCGGCCACCCGGTCCTCATGCAGCCCACCCAGGACTAGGCACTGGCTTGCTGACGGCGAGTAATGGGTTACTCGCCGTCTAACCATGAAAAAAGCCCAACTCGAAAGTGCGTCATGTTCCACACGATCCAAAAGAAAATTAACGTAGCTTCCATATGACTAAACCGCGGGTAGAAATAGTCATATTTATGAAAATACATCACCAAACAATACATTATTTTAAAACAAAGATTTACATAGATATTAAAGGTTATAGTGTGTTAACCTTAAAAATTAGACATGGGTATGCTGCCGAAGCCTTTTTTAAACTTTTAATCAGGAACAATTCCGCCCATACATAATTTTGGCATAACTTAAATCGTTTACGCAGCGCTCGCAACAAAACATCTTACTTATTCCCGAATATGCAACATTTTCGCATTACTGCTCCGCTATTGATCCTCCGCGAATAGCCTTTTATCAATAAATGCAGTGCTAAGGTATCTTACACAAAAATAATATTTCGATTCGAACCAGTAGTCCCTATATTAGCGCTTTCATCCAAACAAACTTCACTTTTATAATATTAGTATAGATCTAGAAAGGTTAGGAGAATAGTTCCACTAGAGGTCGCAACGAAAAGAGTATGTATTGTTCTATAGTTTCTGTGAAAACCTACGAAAAAACTACAAGAGAATAAGTGTAACTATATGTGTTATTAAGTATATGTTTGAAGTAATATGTGAAGGAAAAAGTGATGAGCGAGGATGTGTTAACTATTAGCATTGAGAAAGAAGGCTATCTGTTAAATGTCAAGTGACAGAGAGTTGCATAATTTTCGTAAAATTAGATGTGTAAAAGGTTACTACTTTATTTATAGCGATTGTAACATAATTTAACATATTTATTTTTTTATAATAAAAAAATATACTGATACTTTATCAAAGTTATCGTTCGAAGGCGAAGGGCGCATTATTAATAAAGGCGTAACTTGCACTCCTAATAAGAGCTGCTCGTAAATCGTTCTCAACAACAGATTCCGAATTACGACCGAACTGTTGTTACTTTTTATATTTCACTTTCCACTTTTTACATGTACGCCGCACTGGGGACGCATAGAGCTGGGAAAAGCTTACACGGAACACTCCCGACAACATACCGAGATAGACCTATACCTATTTATTACCTAACCGTTCGCAAGCTTCTGAAGTAATAAGAGTCACATAAGTTGAAACACAAGGTTTTAAGATGCCTTTTTTACCCAAATTAATGTTATTTTACCTGGTTTTAATACGTAGGTACCTGTTATATATATCTTTTTATCTAATAAATAATATTTTTCTACTAATAATTATACTGTACATGTTTAAAACGAACTTCCCTTATAGCCTTGATTCACAAGACTGTTACGGCATCGTTCTGCCCTGTCTAACAATACGCACGTCTACAAACTAAACCCTTTCGCGCGGTCTGCGCCAATAATGAAATCCGGGGTGTGAAATAAAAAGAAAAAACTCTCTTAATTAAATTTTCTTTTAGCAAAATTTAATAAACGTAGGGGCGAGTGTGGCGCCCGCCCGCGCCCGCGCCGCTGCTGCCGGCTACGGCCGCGCGCCGGCCAGCTGAGCCGACCCGTTTGCAGAACCCAACTCACTATTTATTTGGGAAACGGAACTCTTGACTTTGGAATAAATTTTCCGAATAAAATTGTTCTGCTTGTCCAAAATGAAGCCACAAAGAAATACATGAAAATGAACGATAAGCCTAACAATGCAAACGTAGGTAGCGACTTAACTAGAAAAATAAGGACAATGAAACGTTTGCAAAACTCTTTAAAAGAAGAGACCAAGATTTAAGATATTTTTCAAAAGCTTAGGCTTAATGAACTTACAGACATTAGGAAAGTCTAGGAGATAAGCGTCCGGCATCCAGTGCTAGATGTGCGATATGAAGCGGGCCGGTGTTGCAGCGATATTTAAATAAACACTTAGCAACAATAAGCGATAAGTGCCGCGCCGCTCAAACTCACGGTGGATACCGACCGACATACGCACGGTACCGATTGCACAACAGGTGTTACTAAGATTTTTCAAAACTAAGATAAAAGTTGCTTTGTGACGGCAAAATCCCAAAAATCCCAAAATCCAAGAATCTTCACATAAGTGTTTCTCAGTATGAATTTTATTTTATACTACTGAGTCTACACTTATCAGATCTGTCATTTATAGACATCAGTTAGAGTTATAAAAGAAAAGGACTTCGTTTAATTATCAAGTTAACTACGAGTACAAAACAACAATCTTCTTATTTGCGAGTGACACAAAAAGCCACACCATCACGTATCGCGTGTAACTAATACTTCACATTAATAATTACAAATACCAATATAATTGCAATGGCCGCTCGCGTCGGCACAGCGGCACTGCGCACTTCTTTATAAAGTGTGGATTCCTCTCAAATTATTTAGCAGTATATAATGCTCATTTAGCTTACTTGTGAGCTCGTAAGTTCGTTCCCGTCACATTACCGTTGCACTGCGGAATGATTGAGATCTATGGTGGAAACATTCAGCTGCATTGTTGCTGTTTTCTACCTTTCTATTCTTAATGATCAAAGAAATTGTTGATAAATCAAGTGTCTGCAATTTAGTAGTGATTTATATATTTTTTCGTTCAGTTCTCCTCAATTTTCTGCAATGATTATGTTTGATATAAAAAAACTACTTCCAGGCATTAATTACTTCCCATATCATTGTAGTTGAATCTCAAAAAAAAACTTAATAATATAAATAGACAAAAAATCAGTGCCTGTGTGTGATGCTGTCGGTACGGGGTGAACCTTACTCCACGTATCATAGCCTCATGAATAATGCACGCCGCTCCAAATAATATACGATTACACTGTAGTCTGTAGCCTGTACTCTGTAGGAAAATGCACTTTCTTTGTCTTGTATGTTTGTCCGCCGAATTCGGGTAATGACCGCGACCAACGCAATGTCTTACACTGACTTATGGATACAGTTACTGTTATGTAGGGAGATATGATAGTTAAGTAAATAACGTTTTACCACGTAGCGAGCCTTGATACATTAGATTTCAGAAAAGATTTATTCAGCCTTTAACTCATAATCAACTTAAATCTAGGTATATTAATTGTTTGCCTGATTTTTGATAACCTTGAAATGTTTATTCTGGAAGGAGGAAGTGTTTTCAGTTCCTTTTTCTAAAAATCATTTAATATTATTGCACGGTAACACTCTACGTCACCGTGAAATCAGATAACAGCAAGACCGGCTCGTTATAATTGTAACCTTCCTAATCGCTGCTAAAGTAATCTACGTTATTTTATTTATTGCTCTAATTGTTCTTTTTATACCATCGTCTGGTTCCAAGTTAATCAGCGCGAAGTAGACGGTGTACGTATTGTATTATTTTTTAACTATTTCTACTATTTACGTCATTTAGACGAGCTCAGTGTGCGTTATAATTTGTCTGACAATCCTTATTTATAGGTGGAGTCCCACTGAGTGATTTATATTGTTCAACATTGTGTTTGTTTTCAGTTTAAATCAAAAATGTAATCAGTAAATGAGAAGATACAACAACAAATCAAAGGTACTTAACAATTTTTTTTAGGTTACAAAGTATACACGAAACGTTTGATCTTCTCATTGTTATCGAGTAAATGATGAGAAAAGTCATAGTTAGTGAAGTGATTGTGCAGTAAACGGTTACGCCCATCGGGCGGGCGTCGATACTGTCTGCGGTGCTGGTGAGACGCCAGCGCGCCACGCTCGTGCCGGATCGCTGTTATTAGCGCATCTGTTAATTGCGCAATTTGCAGCTGCGCCACGCCACAGCACGGGCCAGCACGCAGTAGCACCACTCACGAACATGGCTCAGGAAGTGCTTACTCATTACACAGACCTATTTTCAGATGCTCAATAAGCTTTCTTCCTTCTTTTGTTTTAAGTAATTCCTCTTACTTAGTTACTCACAAGTAACTAATATCTGGTTGACCGAGCTTCGCTTGGTTTTTAAAATGTCTATATCTTAGGAACAGAGCTTTTCTCGAACCTGGGATAAATCGATTCCTTGAGCCGAAAATCCCCTAATCTATAACTTTCATGAAAATCCTTGGAGCCGTTTCCGAGATCCTGATTATATATAAATAAATATACAAGAATTGCTCGTTTAAAGATATTAGATATTTGTTTCCTAAATCATAGATTTATTTAAACCCACTGTTAGCAAATTGTCTGTGACATTGTAAAGTTAAATCGCTGTGAATTATTTATTTGCGTGATCAGTCCAAGGACCGAACGTGGGACGGCGATCGCTTCCCAGAAGCGATAGCATAGCATCTCTATTACGCGACACGCCTAACTGTGGGAACGTTCAGACTAGCTAGGTAGCTGATAACCTAGTAATAGTGCAATCGTTGTAGTAGGTGTCTTATAAGAAGCAATAGGCTCATTCTGAGAAGGTACACAATACTTGTGCCAAGTTAACAGCAAGAATTTACACCTGTTCGCGTGATGAGAATAAATTAAACATTACGTTCAATTTGATAGTGCAAAATAAATACTTGGTCCCAGTGCATAGATTGACTTTTTACCGCAAATTTTCAATAACTAAATCTGTAAAAAATATATTTGGGAATAATTTGTAATCGTAAAATTATTTGGAATCAGATCAGTAAATTGTCTAAATACTAAAACTGATGATGAGTAGATGTGCACTTTTATTACAACTTAGTATAAATATCTAAATACCTACCATAATTTTTATAACTACTTTCTTACTGTCAACTAAAACTATTGGTAAACAAACAGAGGACGCGGTCGCTCGGTAACAGAACTACTCGTAGTAATGTGGAGGTGCTATTTCATAACGACGCGTACACCGGACGTTGGTTGTGTCGGGAAGCGCAAAAACCATGAAAAGCCATATCGAAATACTGGGAACTATATACAGAGAGGGAGACACAAACAAGGACTTGTAGAAAAACTAGTTAACAAAAAACCACATGATTATGTTTGTAGACAGACTGTCCACCTCGTGGAAAGTGTTTATTGGCGCCAACTGACACAACTGCAACATCAGCACATGAGATGCTTAGCAGTTTATGAGTTTACCATTGAACCTGCTATCGTCACACTAGTTGTGATTGTATTATGAAAAAAAATCTATGAAAATAGCATAGGTAACTTATAAGTTAGAAGATTATAAAATTCAAGATAAAAATGCTTAGAAACATGCTGGTCCTGCCCCATACTACAATGTAGGGCGTAAGCAGAATCAAGCTTGGTTGAAATTTTAAAGCTAACACACTGAATATTGTTTTTGTTTAATAGCTATAAGTGCAATATTTTGTGAAAGTGTGAACACAGTGTGCCTTTTTAGCTGTATAATTTTATTGTTTTTTTTTTTACCTTTTTAAATAGTAAAATGGTCCAGACTTGGGTACATCGCTTTCACATATCTTCTTAAATTTGTGATTTCAAAACCTTGTGAAGCATTTTTGAAAAAGAGTAAGTATGAAGTTTCTTGCCCATTCTTCTCCATACAAACCTACCTTTGCGAATGGGTGTAGAATCAATCCCATCCCTTCCTATTTCCTATAATTTTAATATTCGACGTTCAAATGTGCCTCTTTGATGGCTTAATTGGATTTTTTGAAGTGAAAACTTCTTTAGCGGCGTTGTACACTTTTTCTGTAATGGGTAAAAAATTTAAAACTCGCGTCAGGGTCACGTGACCCTGATCGAAAATGAGTAAGACGTCATTCAAATTAAAAATAAAACATAGTAACAAAAAAGTTTTCACTTCTACCGGCACTCCTGGAGTGCAACCTTTTTTTTTGACTTTGACTTTGATTACTAGGTAAAATAATTAGGTAGTATCCTTAGCAGAAGCACGAATATAGGTTTGAGAAACATGGCTTCTAATTACAACAATGATGATACTTTTATTTCAAAGGTATGTTTGTGCGGACAGACGGGCGGACGGACGGACGGACGGACGGACGGACGGACGGACGGACGGACGGACGGACATGGCGAAACTATAAGGGTTCCTTGTTGACTACGGAAAAAAAAACAGAGCACTGGCATGTCTCCTTACGCAAGATTGTTCCTTGTTGACAAAGGAGCAGTGGTCAGAGAAGTGGTATTCAAAAAGTAATAATGCGGCTGTCGAAACGCGTACGAGCGCCGCGAGACGATTGAAACTTAAACGTTTGTCTTCAACAGTGAGATATGAGTCGTTACAATACAAACAGTAGAGTGTAGTCACCTCTACATATCAGGGAGGTAGATCCAGAAGGTAAACTCCCAACAAGCCGCATAACTAGCAAAGATTGTGTATGTTACGATTAAAGCCCGAAGTGCGGTTACACTTAGGTTTAACCGGCTAAACCTAGGTTAACCGACCACATGCGGTTAAAACGCAGGGATCTGAAATTATCAATAATTGATTAAGTCCTTAGGTTCTTTACCAGTGTTCCAGTGCCTCTATGAAAAGCCTGATTTTTACACTATCAGGTTCCTCTCTTTTTGTTGTGATACGTGATAGTTCTGGTTCTTCTGTAAGAAGTTCCTGCGGCGGGTACATGTCGTATGCTCGTCACGCGCGCACATCTCGCCGCGCCGCGACGTCGCCGCGCGTAGTAGCGCGTGTGTGGGGGGCCTAACGCTGGATTCTCATGACGATGGTATTTTTAGACACAACCACTTGGTTACCTACAACCATGCTAAGGTAATGCAGCCTATTAAACTTATCTCCATTCAACTTGCTAGAGTTATGTAAAGTTGCAAAAACTTGTTAGCTAAACATCTCCTTTTAATTTCCATGCGGTGGTTTATTGGATATTCTGTGAGTTTAAACTTTGTAAATGGGTTGAAAATGAGTAAATAATGCGTTACTCATTTTTAACCCATTTACAAAGTTAGTTTAAATTAGAGATAGGGAACACCCCTTTCACTACATTGCACAGAAGTCATCCGCTTGTTGTTAGACAATCTTCATTGTTACATTACGATAGCGCCCTTTGAATGTTGAAGTCAGAGTTGCGTCAGGCGCACTTCCCGGCGCTCTCGACCGACGGCCACAGGCCCTGCGCTCTCGACCGACGGCCACAGGCCCTGCGCTCTCGACCGACGGCCACAGGCCCTGCGCTCTCGACCGACGGCCACAGGACCTGCGCTCTCGACCGACGGCCACAGGCCCTGCGCAGGCAGCCACGGGTAGGAAGTGATAGGTTACCGCAACAACACCTGTTATTGGCCAACCATACACAACACCAACATGCACTAATGATTCCCTATAAACTATGCACGACACTGTCCGCGTCAGTTTGCAGTCGATTGCCTTCTCACTGTAGCACATACATCGATGTATATGAAAACAAACTGCAATGAATTCAGAAATGGAAAATGCCAGGCTCAGGAAGTAATTACTCACACTCAATCAACCACTTTGAAAAACTATAATTTTGTATGAGTGTGTACTAACTGGTGCTGATAAGTGTAAGTAGGTAGTTCAAAGCTACCTATTACAACTTTCACAAATATCCTTTAGTTTTTGCATAGTATCGTAAACACTGCGCATGTCATAAGATACCTACGCGTATGTCCTCGATGGCTATCTAACGTCTATTTGTAAAGACAATAATTATAATCTCGACATTGTAGAGATCTAAACATTAAATATAATTACCTATCTATTCATGGCAAGGAAAACAAGAATATAAAGGGAATGTGAGAGAAATATGAACCTGAATTCGAAAAACGTCAAGTTTGTGTAAGACACCAAGGTAAATTATACTTTTTATCTAATACGCAATATAAAAATAATTTCAGTCTATGAAACCCCAACAGTAACTTTCTTTGTCATTAATCAATGTTAGGATCATAATACGACGCCATGACGAGGTGTTCATAATTAGATTCAACCCATGTGTGCCTGACAGTCGTTTATAAAACACGATGCATCCGACAATCGTCTTCCGCGGTGTTCGGACGAGGACGACATGTGAACGGCCACTAACTCAAAGCTCTCGCCCTTGAAATAAAAGGTCCGAAGCGAAAAGTTTATTAATATTCAGTGTATCTTGGAGACAAGTTAAATAGCCGTGTATTTGTATTCATTATCCTCCGAGTCTAACCGCTTACGTGTGAGCCGAATAGTTGAGCGACGCGACCTGCCACTGTGTCCCTTGACACACGATACGACTCGTGACATCCAGTCGCGTTGTTGAATCGTGGAAAGAAAAATATACAGCCGACGTAAATATGGAAGTAATCTGAATTGGATCTGTACAAAGGTTTCATCCCGCCAGAACATCGGTTCACCTGGTTCACCATTAGCCTGCTGGTTGATGCCTTAACGCGGATGAGATTGATACGTGATTCTGGGAGGCGAGAGTGTTGCTGACCAACAACGGTCTGGGTATGGAGTTGGGTGGATTCATGTAGCCAACCACCTCACGCATGGATTGCCTAAGAGGCGAGATGCGGAAAAGTGAGTCGAGCCGACCGTGTTGGAAGACGAGGGAACAATACAACACGCCAGGGTTTATGGTAGAATTATACGCCAAGGTTGAAGGACCAGGGTGGGTTTTAAACAGTATAAGTCTGACAGTCACAGTTCACAGAAGAAACTACGGAGCGATGCTTAAGAGGTTTACGCTAAAGCCATCAGTTATTAGGCTGTTTGCCACCAGGGGAATCTGGCTTCTTTGTGAAGATTTCGGTTAAACTGGTAATAAATACGAAAGTGGAGACCACCAGACCACCAATTTTAGAGTGCTAGACATTTCCCTACTACGTGTGTACAACGTGGCTGCGCACTGACAGTTTCGTGTGGTGTCATAGTGGCGTGTCGCGGTGCGGCGCGGCGTGCGGGTAGCATTAGTCCACATTAGCCACGCCGCTGCCGCTACATGTCCCATTGTGCGCGGAGCCCGGCTCTGGCGGTAGGTGACCAGCGGTAACAATACCTCGCGATGCAACACGCGCGGCTGGAACATTGATGCCACTCGCAGCAGGAGCCTTTGTTTCAAATGAGAGGTTGCGACGCCTCATCCTCGTTGCTACGACACCTTCTTCTTGTTTTTAAAAGTGAACGCCAAGTTTACCGCATCACTAGAAATAAAAAAGCAATATCGTAAAGAGTATTCCAAGATGATTAGAACCTAGTTGAAACAACATGTTTACTGCTTGTTCAAATTGTAAGTAGTCGTCGATAGAGTTCAGGTAGGTAGATACTATACAGTTGACAATGGCTTGGGCGGTTAGTTGACCCTATAAAGGACAACTATCAAGAATGTGCGCATTGCTAATAGTAGACAACCTTGAACACCGCCAACTTAGCAATAAACAATGAGATCTTACTCCAACTACTAATAAATTTCATTGCTACATAAACTTACGAGTACAGCAGTGACCACGACAGCACTTCGTGTCTTTAATCACCGCTAGTCCAAACTCGGCCGCGCAATACATAATGTTACTGTAGCCGTCTAACAAAGAACAATATTTTAATATTCTCCAATATAAAAAGCTGTATTATAATCCTCGTCTCACTAAATAGGTATACTTAATCAATGAGAATCTAAGCATTAAATCCCCCACGCGCCGCCGATACGTATCGAATCGGAATGACGTCTCATTCGTCCGATTTATAACGCGTGCAGACTACGACCGATGGACGACTTCGACCACCCATATACAAAAAATATTTTGAATACCGCCACTAACAAAACAGCAGAGCAAAAATTAATTTGTACTGAATGTTTGTAGCATGTGGCGTTGCGGAGCGTCGTGGCAGGCGTAGTATGAACGTAGCGTGACGCAACATTTTGCATGGCGTTCGATTCCCGCGCGGCTATAAATCATGTCGACCGACAAGCGAACAAAGCCGGGTAACGCGCCGTGTCTTTGTGGATTTTGAGCGATTTCGGTTTATAATCATTTTTCATCCCACTACGCCGCGTGCCGCCCGGAATTTTACGCTGATCACCGGAATATACGAGTTTTGTTAGTAAGTATTGTGTACTGCTTCTCTTTATTTAGCTCTTGTGAACTCAAAGCCTATACTACTTACAATATAGACTTAGAGTGTTTGATATTGATTATTTAATAGATGAACAAAATGATAATACTTATCTAATAATACGAGTACTTGACAATGTTGCACGTTGCATGTTTGAGGTCACAAAGCATGGTCGTTCTTATCGCTAACCCTTTTATAAGACTAAAATTTTTATCTATTGTAATTATCTCTTTTAAAAAATTTATGTAATTCGCGTCACAATTTTTTGTCCGCAGTGATACAGCATTGTAATGTCACTACTTGAGATGATACCGGGTCGGGTGCGGGGCGCGCGGTCGGGGCGCCCAGTTCCCATAGAGCACGTCTCTAATTAATCTTAATAGCGGTTTTTATATCAATGTAATGATGCAATAAATTTTTGTCAATTGTTTGCAGTAGCAAGCAGCGTGCTGACCCGCTGCTCGCTAGCGTGCGCCGCGCGGTGCGCCTTGACCGGCGCGGCTCGCGTGCCACTAACTAGCTAAGCCCAAGGTTCATATGAGAGATTCGACATCAATATGGGCGTGTTAGATAATGTATTGTTTGTTTCTAAAGATTAGGGTCGAAGATGGATGCAGTGCGTGCTACTTGTACCGGCTTCATAGGTACGTAGAGCACTCTCGTAGCTCTGCCGTAGATGGTGTTAAAATACACATAAAGTTACAGATAACCATGTTCCATCTATTGCTTGTTTAGCGACGTGTCCGCATATTGCATATTTTATATTATTATTGGTTAGCTTCATATTCGACAAAACGCAATTTAATGTCGTCATGTAAAACAAATGCGACGCAACAGTTAAGTACATACATTCGCACCCCGCTGATTAAGAGCTGCCTTTTACAATAAAAACTGGCCAAATGCATATCTGACCGCATTGAAAGGTTTCATAGTTGAAAATTATTTTATCCTGCCTATGCGCAAACGATACATTTTAGTTGAAGTAACTGTTGCAAACAGTGTGAAGTATCCTATAACTCGGCTTAACCTTCTGATTGCGTTGAGTTAGATGTACGTTTTTTCGCTGCGCCGATGGATTGTAGACATGAGTTTTTGACACTTTTTGATATTAAGTTCAGCTTGATATCTGGTATATGCGCTATACCTACACATACCACAATCTCTGTCTAATTACCATTGGGGGTGTATAGGCGCGAAGTAAATAAGTTATGTACTCATACCGTACCATATATTTCACATGTATTTCTGTTTAAACCACAAAAGCGAAATATAAATCAAGATTTAAGTCTACATCTCAACAATATTATACAATACAAAAGTCTAGTTAGCACATGATAAACTAAAGGTGTGTTTACTACGACAGCGCGAGTATCAGGACAAAACGCAATTTGATTGGCCGTGCGCGGTACTAATGCGCTCGGCTGATTTATGTGGCGTGTGAGCGATGTCTAATGATACGCGCGCAATTATTTACACCTTTACTGCACAAGTCGGTTCACATTTTACCTTTAATGATCCGGTAATTAGCAATTGCCTTAAGATATTGACATATCCGCAAGCACTATTTAGCGAACAGCTAAATTAAATGGATCTATTGAACAGTTATTGTATTTAGTAAAAGAAAATAAGGACAGTTTAAACATAATCAATCGGTATTAATATAATCCGAGGAGGTCTGTGTCCTTCGGTAGGAACATTACATACAAGCCTCCTCTTTGAATGATCCGAGTTGGTCGTTATCATCCACGTAGGCCCAGCGCAGGTTGGTTGATGCTGCAGCACCCCAAAAATTGGAAGCATGTTGTCTTCGAATGTTTAGTTCTGTAGTACAAGTCAGTTTCCTCTCAATGTTTTCCTTCACCGTTTTGAGAGTAGTGGTGATGAAATAAATTACACGAAGTAATGGTCCTCTAGATCCGAACGCACGATCAACTCAAAATCAGAAGCTGATAGATACCACTGGGCCATCACTGCTGTCAACGTCATAAAAATATGAATTAAAGTTGTATTATAAAAAAGTATATTTCGTAAATCAGTTTTACTGTTAATACCCTTTCGTCTTTTTGATAAAATTGAAAGTACAATGAATGAGTGCTCCCCTTCTCGGACAATGAACAACCCTTGCGATGCGATGGACAGTACAGTCGGCCACGTACACAAGTTGGTTTTTAATACGTTAATATTTTTTTTTTTTAATCAAAATGTTTTATTGTCGATTCAGTACTGTAGAAAATATTATGTTTTACCTGTCATCGCCAAAAATAAATTGATATTATATTTAAAATAATTTATATTTATAACTAACGACATGACCACATTTTATACCTCTATGTATGTATATGTTATGTAACGTTAAATAACTTGCCGGTTCTTATAAAAAATATGTAAATTACACTAAGGGGAAGAAAACTAAAAAACGGTGACACATTGTAACGTATTTTTTCCTAAGCCACGAAATGAATGCAGAATCGACTAGAATTATTTAAATATACACTTGCAGTAGCTGTTGTATGGGAATTTATTCAAATTAGTGTACTTGTACAGAACCTGTTCTAGATGATAAGGGGTGTTTGATTGTCTCCCCTCGTTGTACCGGCCAGCCTCTGGAGCCGGTGCAACAAGCGTCACCCGGCGATAACACAACAGTCCGATTCAATATTACAAAAAAATAATATTCGTCAAAAATGTTCGTCATGCGTCTACTATAACATCTCATCACTTAATTTTGGTCACTCATCCAATGACAACTCGGCAAATGTTGCTTTACTTGGGTCACTCAGGCACAGGATGACTTGAGTAGGTGACCTACCCAAGGACCTAGACCTCGGCAAGCTTTGGTTAATCCCGGTCACTTATTCAAAGACAGCCACTCTAGTCTCTACCAGCCCGCGCGCTCAATGGTTAGCTTCAGTTCGCCTATCTATTTTCAAGTAGTAAATAAAGTTAGATTTTGAGTCACTCTGTTGAAATGTGGTGTCTTGGTGTGAATTGACCCTTACACGCCACGGCCCAAATTCACGAACTCACTCCCGAAATCTAGCTAGCAGATTATTAAAAACTATCAAGCAGATAGCTTACCTATTCAAAAATACTTTTCATTATTTGAAAAATTATAAATTGATTGCATTGGCGATTCAGTGTTAGTTGGTCGTCAGTCTAATCAATTTAAAAGTAGATATTATACCTACGTATATAAATATTTGCGAAAGCATACTCTGAGAAATCACCTCTGTTACGAAGTTAGCTATCATTTAGAGTGGATGACAAAATTAATGTGAAAAACTTGGATATAGCAGCGATAACAATTTATGTGCCGTTACAATCGTATGCAAAAATCGTCCTTGGACCGTTCGCCATTAGCGATGCGTAATTAATTTAAATGTATTCAAGGTGGGTTCACTTTCGGACTATTCATATGATATTTGCAATATCAAAATGTGGAATTGTGGATTACATTTGTGTGCAGGCGCAGGTGGGTGATAGTAGTGGTGATGCTATAGTATTAAAGTCACCGAACCGAAGTTATTTGTTTGACAAATTCGTGTTTAGTTCTTTAATACTGGTAAAGACTGTTTAAAAATTACTTAAGTACACAATTTTATTATCTACATGAAAAGCAAACCGAAATGATATCTAGAAACATGATCAAAATCAGTGCAGTCGTAGGATATACATTTTTGTTTAGGTTTTAAGGTTGGTAGGTATGATCAAAATTTAATGCCCAGTCACTCTCACAATCTTCGACGAATCTACACCTCACAAGTTAAGATCCAATAAGCGGTCTAGGCTACACAACGTAACAAAGTAAAATACGTAAATACATTAAAAAAAGTTTGCGATCACTTTGAAAAATCTAAATCTATTTTGCCTTTTTAAAATTAAGTAATTAAAACTATAGTTTTCAAAAATAAAATTTTCACGTTGATTGTTATTGATCAAATGTCGATTATTTTCCATTGGTAGTGATTTAAATTGTAAATCGCGTACGTCACTCAACTGTACGTAGATGCCTACTTATATTATATCAGTTCGCGTTTTGTACGTCATTGTTGTTTTGATCTTTACCCTATAGCTATAGGAACCGTGACTTTGGAGTGAACCCTGTCAACATACATCACGCGTTCAAGTATTTTCAATTTGAAGGTTACGTTTTCTCGTTTAAATGAAAGAAAAGCGGTATCTTGAAATAATTAAGTATAAATTACCAAGGCGGTTTGTATGGATGCAATTTTCTGATGTGGCGACATCAAAAACATAATTATAAAGACAAAGTTTTTGATATTCTATTCCTCTAAGAATTCACTTACCATCCCGAACAAATTCTCTAAATGATTGGCAATGCACCTAAATCCATTCTTTATTCCTAGACAATAACCGACGTATTATAAGATGTATTTGTTTTATATGGAGTACGATTTCTGTGTTTAGATCTTACTTAAATATTGTGTCTGGTAAACTGCAGATGAAGATAGCGCAGGAGCTGAATGTAACAGGATGCTGCAGCGAGCGCACGGCTCGAGTGACGAGTGCGGCGCGCGCGCATTCTCATGGTAATCCGCATGACGTCACTCACTTAACACATGCAAATCGTTTATTGATAAACAAATAATGGTATTATAAGTTTTATTGCACATTGTCGGCCCTCAGCAGTCCGCCGGTGTGCGGTGTCGCTGACCGCTCACTCACACAGATTTGAATTCATAATATTTTTTATTGTTTCGCCTCCATTGTATAATATTTGTGTTACTATTATAGCGGCTTGTGGTTGTATTGTTGATGTTGAGCTGTCATATTTTTATAATCCGCCACTTATGTTAAGTATTGTTGGCTTTCTATATTACGTTAAGTGTCATACACTTAGTGGTTTGTCAAACAGAAATTATTTTCTTTAATAAACTTTGTACAGGAAGTAAGGTAATGGTCCAAATAAAGATTCGATTAAAAGAGAAGCAAAGCTTCCATAGCATAGCTTGCAGAGACCTTAATACCCAGGCGTAGCATTTCGTAGCGGTGTGTGTCTTGGCGTAGCAGATCGCGTAGCTTGTAGCGGAACATTTCATTGCGTAGCATATCTTAGCGTAGTATGTTGTAGCCTATCGCATGTTTGTGACGAGTCTGTAATGATTTCCTGAAAATCAATATTGCAAGTTCTTATTTTGGTAACAATTACAACTAATAATCTAAGAAATTCTTTCTTCGTCCTCTTATACTTAAATATAGCCTACTACATTGTTTAGTTCGGACTGTAAATTGTTCGTCCTGTCGGAACACAAAAAAAAAATCTACGCTATGTAATAGAGGCGACTCTTAGAAATCAAGCGGTTCGGCAACTGGTTCTGAAGTAACCAATGTTAGGAACGTAGCTAATTATCTTAGGACGTGTCAATTAACGGCCTCGCCGGTGACAACTGACTGACATTTACACAACTGTGCCGCATTCTGTTCCATGTGTATTGTAATACTTGCTACACTCGCCGTACTCGGAACATTGAAATAATATAACATATAGGTATTTTGCAGATATTTGTTCCAACCATTGTTTAGTCTTTGTTTTGACAAGTGTTTGAGAATCAGAAAGAATTTGGCAATAATTCGTCCTTGAATTCAATTTGAATGTTGCTTACTTTTACTTACCTTTACTAAGTTACTGACACGGTAATATTATACCATATCTGTAGTGTGCACGAGTATATACATATGTACCAAAGCAAACTTTTTATTGCCCTCTGGCATTATGCTGAGCTGAAGCCCTTTGACATTAAATTGTTAAATTATTATTTTCTTTATTCTTACTGAATCACTTTCTTTATAAATTCAAGTATTTGTATTGGACCCCGTGAGTTTGCTGGCAGGTTGTTGAGAGTGCCTTATACCTTTCGATTTTCTAATAGTATAAATAAATGATAAGCAAGCTCTACAAGAGCTACATACATACTTACTAAGTTACGAACAATGCGAATAGCCTGAGTTTGGAGGTGTTAATGTTCCAGCTTATCTCCGTGATCTTGCATTTAACAGTAAAGTACATAGTGTGTCTAAAACCGGCGTCCTCCCACAGCCGCTGACTCTGCTGCGAAACAGGTTGCTTACTGGTTGCTGGTGGTTGGACTGGTTGGTGACGCAACCGAAAAACCTGCGATCACCACTGCAAGGGTGCTGTCATACTAATGTTCTCTACTAAACGATGCTCTCTGCTGTAACATTCTGTTATATTCGACGGCACGTTTGGCGCAGTGACTGAGCGATTGGACTACTACTCTAGGTGTCGCGGGTTCGATTCCCGCAAATATTTGTATGGTCTACGAGTGTAAGTAGTTGTTCCGGGTCTGGGCGCTTGTTTAAGTCAGTTTATATGTTTGTAAACGTACCCCACGAGGCCACGATACAGGAGAAATTATACTTACCACTGGATTTTTTGAGAGTGGCTTACATGGATCCGATAGCTACCATTTTATTATTTCCACCAAAAATACAATTCAACAATGCAGGCTATTATTGACATCGAATTCTCTTATCAAATACCCGTACTTAAACATCGGTGCAAAATCTAGAAGAAGGCTCCAATTCAAAACTTCATGTAGAACAAATGCTTTGAGCAGCAGTTGACAGTTTGAGCTATTTATGCGACCTACCCAAATGTCCTTTCTTTGGTATTGTTCGTCGTTTCGTTGAGCTCCTTGTGTTTTGAGTTGAGCTACACGGTAACTGACACATGCTTGCACTGACTGGACAGGTCCACTCAAATCTGTGTGGTTCTTTCTTCAAAAGACCACCTCAGACACCTGCATAGTTCTCATACATTTGATCAATAAAAATTGTCTGGACTTTAAAAGAGACTGTGACCTCTGAGTTTGTTTCGGATGTTTCTTCTCAGAGTAGTCAGGTACGAAACACCGGCCTCATCTAGTTTAAAATAGTGTCTTTTGACGTGTAAAAGAGTTTGCCAAAACCAATTTACTGAATAAATATCATTTATCATTTATCATTATCATTTGAACCTAGTGTAAAAATAAGATAGTATATTAAAAGCCCGCGTTTTTTTCGTGGTTCATGTTAAAGAATAGTTCATCAGTCGCGGTCGTGAGGGTCTGCGGCGTGCGGCGCGCGGTGCGTGGGGCTGTAACGAGATTACCAGCTAACTGAATTACTGCTGGCCGCAGAGGGTGACGCTACCAGTGCTCACTGATTTGTTGAACCACTGTCTCAATAAGAAACATGCAAATACACGTAATTTAATTTGGTATGGTTAAAAAAAGACTAAAGATATTCTAGGAATATGGAAGTTTTTTTTTAGCTTGGTTGAATCATAAAGTGTGTCCTTCAATAGCCCTTTACGTTCCGGGGTCACGGTAATTCGTTAGTCTTGTGACCCCGGCAGGCTTTAGCCCTCTATAGAGGTGCCCCGAAATAATGCTGACACTTTTTGAGTCGCGGTACACACCGCGCCGTCGACCCGGGCATGGTCCATGAACGGACAGTGAGTCGCCCATTACTGCCTGCATGCCCGCGCCTACGGTGGCCGGAGATCGTTTGGCGACGTCCCATAAACGCTCGGAGGTTCAGACATAGTTACTACTATACCTAAGAAGCTGGTTGTAAACGTTTAAAAAACTACTGAATGTGTCCGGATAAGGAGCAGTTCATGAATGGCACTTAATATTAATTAGGCGTCGTTCACGGCGGGTCGCAGGGTGGGCAGCGCTCGGACTGATTCGATTACCAGCGCGGATGCGCGGCTTGTCGCTACATTCATCATTCTTATTGCTTACGCTTTTTACTTTAAGTAGTGCTTAAATTAAATTACTCACTTTATTTACATTAAATTAAAATAACAGTTGACAGTAACATTTGAATTACAGCTGTTGCCGGTGGCTTCTCCAGCGTGTACACACGGGATATGTGTTATTCCAATGTATAACTATCTCAGTACTAAGCATACTAATCCGATCAGTCGGCCTGACGTGATTTAATAAAAAATATTTATACAAAGCATCCAAACTTTCGTATTTTTGTTGATTTTAATATTATTACACTAATTCATAGTTTGGTGTCCCCCTCCTACCTAGAGCTAAATCTGGCATACAGTTAATCAAGCTAGTAGGCAAGCCTTCCCTTCTTCCAACCTTAGATACTGCTAGCCGATATTATAACAAAGCATGAGACACGAGATAAAGTAGTACTTAGAGTATACGAAATGTTTTCTGTTAATGGCATCTGACTGAAATTCTATAACTGGACCAGACACCAATGTGTTTTAATGTATAAATTAACCGTCTAAGCCCTTTTGAATATCCTAATACATTATCTTCTAGTCAATAAACCACACTCGACCACAATCTGCGAAATGTGACTTATGAGTTTATGAGATGCCGTTCTGTTCCACATGAACACGCACAAACAGACAAACAGCTTACTATAAACTCAGTGCTAAATCATTGCAGAAGTGTGGGGTCTGACCGAGCAGTGTGCAGTCTGACTGGGTAATGGGCCCAGTGATCAATCAGCCGGCAACTATGAGCTGCGCGACAAATGACGTGTTTTGTTCACCACAATCACTTGGTTGGGGTGATAATAACTATTAATGTTCAGATTGTCTGATGTTAATTCGGCCAAAGTGATTTAGAACTGTGTGTGGAGTTGCAACAAACATGTGCTATTCACATTAATTTGTAGATAAATTGTTAGGGTCAGGATATTTAATGTATAAGAAGTTTGATTCTTATATTTGAAGTCGACATGGTTACGAAAACCAATTTGATGAACTAAATATGGAAATCGAGAAAAGCATGAACACACACTGGTTTAGCCAGACTTGTATCCAATGCTCCGAAACTGCTCACTAACACACGGAAA
Source organism: Agrotis segetum (assembly GCA_036375495.1). Taxonomy (NCBI): domain Eukaryota; kingdom Metazoa; phylum Arthropoda; class Insecta; order Lepidoptera; family Noctuidae; genus Agrotis; species Agrotis segetum. The sequence continues at coordinate 788,232 of JAQSVV010000279.1, forward strand.
TCGAATCACCTTCAGCAGTTTTAAGAATTATAATAATCAGGTTATAATGAATGAAATAATCAATATGATCAGTGTTATTATCGCTGTGTCATGTGTTTGTACAAGTGTGGCAAGAATTTTTGTGCTCCGCGACAGAGCACCATAGCACACGACGAGGAACGACCACTGTTAGAAGCTGATATTGATACTATTAACTACTAAATTATTTGAAGCTATGTTAACATTGATTCATAGCGGCGTCCCTCGTCCATCAGCTCGATCTTACCGCCTGTCAATAACATCCTCGCGTTTCATATCACTTTTATTGAACTACAACAATTTCAGTTTTGTAAAACTACCCACACAGCCGCGGACCACGGGTCGCTAGAACTGCGGATTCTAAACGAACCAGAACAAAATAACCGCAACAATCACACTCGCCAATTTCAACTCTCAATTTGGCAAATTAGGTTCAATTCACTTTGGCAGATGCGTTGTATGTGAGCGTATTAGACATGTTTGTTATATAGTGGAGTATGGTAACATCTGCCTTTATTTACGTTTTGGCTGGAAACAGCAGCACAATAGGTGCGGCGAATCGGACGGCTCCACAATAGTCCCGCGGCCGCGAGGGGCGCCACTCTCACCACACGCTTTTTATGGACAAATAGATGACCTTCTGTTTGTAAGATACGCCATTTACTTACTGGTTGGCTGCGGTTTGCGACCGCGTCATATTTCATATAATTCCACACATTTCCTTGAATAGCTGTTTGCTGAAAATAATTCGTCAAATGCGTTCTAATTGGGAGGAGCGGTAGGAACTTTCAGACTTACACTGCAAGAAAAAAATCATGGAAATTTGATTAAAATAAGTGCAAATAACATAAGAATTATTAGTAAATTTTAATTTCACAAAAGAACTTGACTATTTGATAAGTTTGTGTACCTACTTATTATATAATGGATACCTTTCTATTGTTTCACTAGGGTTAATGACCAGCAGTTGAACTTTATAGCTCATATGCCATCGCCATTTAAGGCGCTGTGAGTCGAGGGGAGGAAGCCATAGCGATACAAAGTCGAAGTGATCTAACGCGTCAATTCGCCTCCCCAAACACGACATAATGGAACAATTAAAATGCACGTGCTCACCACAGTCACGAGTGAGCACTCCGCGGCTCTAAACCGCGACATATGGCTCCACGCGCGGCCGACGCCCTCACACCGACAAATTACTGTTTAAGAGATTGCCATCAATACGAAAAGTACAAACTGTCCGATCCATTAGGAACAAATGGCGTTATTTAGCGTAGCCGGCACTTCGGTACTCGTAGCCGGCACTTCGGTACTCGCCACGCGCTGACTTACGGCCGCGCGCTAATCGAAGATCATTATCAACCGCGATTCAATCAGAAACATGATTAAAAACGATTTAGTGCATCATATCTCATCCTATACATTCGCTTTCGCGACGTGGCTTGCCGTTTCATTGAGGGCCTCTTAATATCAATGTGTCAAACGTTATAACACGTATATACATGTTATATATGTAGTTATTTATTAAGGCAGTACCGACCCCCACAGCTGTGTCCACCTCTCTACTTTATCTATTTATATTGTGTGTAATTTAAATTCTATGAAAAAAAAACAAGTAATACTAAGGTATATATGTTTTCTGAATGTGTTTATGTGGTATTTGAATACAAATAACTCGTCAAGACAAATGTCACGCATCCAAAAGCCATGGCGTTTCATTGCAAATTTCAAATAGCCACATTCCTGCTCCATCATTAGATCAGCACATTTCAACTAAACCAGGTAGTGTGTCAAATTTAATTTTTAACAACATTTAGCAAGATTTGAATGGCCTTAGACAGATTGGGGCGCGCCCAGCACTGGTTCAGGCCGTACTGCGAGACGAGGGTTTATCAAAATAGAAAGTCAGAAGCAGCATTATATTCTTGTTATAGGAGAGGAATGGTAAAACATACCTAAACTCAAAAATTGAAACCTCAACTACATGTAATTGTGGATTTATTAGGGTAAAATCAAATGTATTACCACTCAATTAAATCACTTTTTTCCTCTTGTAGATGCACCGCGGCGTCTTAATTCTTCTTTTAGTATAAGTACTTGCATGGACGAATAATTTTCCATATATGTTTTGTATTTATACTCAATTTTTATAACAAATAATCTTGTTTGTTTTTTTTACAAGGTAGACGTGGGGACCAACTATCGCAGCGCCATCTACGATTAGCTTTGAGTTGCCATCCCCATTATTTAATTATATTTTTTGATAATGTTATATTAATATAATTAGTGACTGAAACATTTGTACACCATTAAATGGTAAGCATAGTGATCATTGATACTGCATTGACTGTAACATCTATTATATACCTATGTTCACAAATAAATAAAATTGAAATTAAAAAATTGAAAATTGAAATTGAAGCAGTCATCTCTTTCTGCAAAACATTAATGCTAGGAGGCAGAAGGCGTGAGGGAGAGGATGCATAGAGTACAGCCGTCGCAGGGGCAGTGAGTAGCCGATCCCTTAAGGGATGTTAGGGATGAATTTACTTCAATCAATTCTTAAGCCACACTCATGTCATGTCATTTAACTACCATTTCTACAAAATTGCATGCGTCTAGACCCAGCAGTTTCAGATTCGTTCTTTTGATATACCTAAACCTACATAGAAAATGTTAAAAAATAATACTTTATACATAACTTCTTAGTGGAAATTAATGTTTTTTATTTAATAGTTTAAATGTTACCCAGGACAACGTTTGCCAGGCCAGCTAGTAACACATGTAGATCTTCGCTGATAAATGGTAAGATTTTTTGAAACCTCGTGATATAGTACTCCCAATAAAAAACACCGTGTTTAGCCTGTCAGAGGAAACATAAATCATTTCATTCAAAACCTTTAAAAACGCGATGTCAAATAGATAATGAATAGCGTCCCTTAACTATGAGAACGATCGTCACGAAGAGATTGGCCGATTTGTAGTAAATTATTGAAAAACACAAATGGAACTAAATGAATACACCTCAAGAGACGACTCCAGTTTTTTTGCTCTTGACTTTTTTAAAAACACAATCCACGCATTGTGTACCCAAATACGATAAGGGCCAACAATCGCACAACCCTTTCACCCCCCCCCCCCCTCCTACACCCACCCCCGCGATGACAAATGCATTAACATAATATGATATCGGCGCAGCGCAGATGCGACAACGGCGCGTCTGCTGCAAGACTTTTACTTTTCTCGTCTCGTTCAACTTTCACCTCCACAATAATGTGATTTACATGTGTTTGGTGTTCGGCTGACGAGCACACGTGTCTACTAGACGCGATGCGATCGTTGCGGATCGATCTCCGCGATTGTGCTGCGCGACAATGCGACACAAAGCGCGTGGGCGCAGCGCATTGTGGCGTCGCTAAATGCGCTCACGCACGCTCTCGAGGGCTCCTTTGTCCATTGTGTGTGCGCCTGAGGGTGGCACTGTGACACATTTATTTTAGGCCAGTTTTTTACAGCACCCATTGTATTGGAAATTAGACATCGGCGCAGAGTTCACGAAACACGATATTATCTTAGCCCTCAGAGCCGCGCATCCTCCGACGATTTCTCCCGACGCCATTGTATCTCCAGTTACAACGGATATTCCTAAACGCTCATAACCTGCCCATGTTAAAGACGAGAAGACTCATGCTTTATTGATATAAAAAACTGGTTAGCTTTCCATTTCTATACCAGTGATTCGAAAAAATTCGTTAGACGAAGCGGTTAGGGAATAGGACTAGTCGATCGAATAATTGATGTTGGATGGACCGTTAGTGTTGTAGAACGGGTACTATCAGCTGATCACCCGGAGTCCTTTCATCTGCGCGTGATGAATGACAAGCGAACATCGTTATGAAAGGGTCAGTTGCCGGTCAGCGCTAGAGATCGCATAAAGAAGTGTGGGGCTGCTTTATAGGGTTTGTGACCGTTTTATCGATGGCCGGGAGACGCAGCATCCGGTTTTGTGCATTAATCTGGACAATGTGGCTCTATGAGATGGTCCGTTTGGTCCCAAACTAGTTTGGGTAACGTTTCCCTAGGCGCGCTCTAACGCGCCCTCCGCGGTGCATAGTAATCGAATTCTTTTCTATACAACATCTTGGCTATTGAAATGTCAAGATTTACATGTAACGACATCCATATCAACTATTTATTCTTTAACGATTCCCACGAATTATTATTTAAGAAGTTGACGTGGTTCTCATGTGGCACTGTGCTCGCCTACACTCTCCAATTGATCAACTAACTAATATCGTTTATTAATCAATGTTCTGACAACGTGTCATCACTCAATCAGTCAACATTATTTCTGAGATTTGTTACTATGTTGCTAATATATTTTTAAGATGCGGTATAAATTATACCTACTTTCTATAATTCGGTGCCAATATTTCACTATATCGTCGTACGTACGATATCGATTTCTATGCGGATATTAGGTGTGTTTTTAAGTTAAAGCATTCGAATGTAAACTAGGAGGCACGCCATAAACCAAATAATTTACATAAAGCCACTAACGGATCTCACGAGAACCGGTCGCGAGCATATTAATGTTCGTGATATATTAGAAAATCGGCAACAACACGCACCAAACAGATACTCGTGTTTCTTTTTGTAGCGTCTCTTTTTATTCTAATTTGTTTCCCATTAAGTGGTCCATTCTTCCAAGAATGTTCCCCGTAACAAGCACTCCGTACATTAGCATATGATGGCGGGGGTCGCTACTACTACTACAAGGTCCACTGCTGGCTAGTTCTCACCCGGCTCGTTGTCTGAGAATATCTAGCGGGTCGAAAACGGCCACTTCAAGTAATATTCTAAAAGTGATTAATTTCCAGCAACGTTATGGTACTGGTTCTTCTAATATTCACGCACATGTTATATCTGAACATAAAAGCATGGACTGAGCATTAGCTAAAGTCTAGAAAAAGCGAAAAATAATTGTAGGAACATCCATCCCTTTCTTATACGACATAGAAACTGTCTTTAGTAGTGTAAAGGAATTTAAAAAAAACGCTAGGAAGGTTCAGTCTATGTTATATTAAATCTATTTTCAGATATGACATGCAATTCTGCTAACAAAACCATTATACAAATAATAAAAGAAATTATCATATCAACTTCAAGGAATTTTGCTTAAAGTGGCCGTTATAGTTAGTTAGACCTATATAGTATTTGTATTAGTTTCCATAAATAGCTTATAATATAATTATATTATCGTCTCTGTTTCTGCAACGATCAACTGATGCATGTTTAACCGGATTTATTCGACAGTGCCATTAATTTTTCGTGTATAAACGAACCTTATAAAAAATACACTGATTCTCAGCAGGTTGCACTGTTTATTATAGAAAAAATAGTATGCGAATTAATATTTTCATAAGTTTATTGTAACAGGCTAATAAAATTAGGTACATCTTCAAAACACGAGCAGTACAACGCCTTATTATTGTGTCGTACAATATTACTTGTTGCGCATTATCTGTGAGGGAGCATTCCCAGGATTCCGTTAGCGGTTCACATGAAGCTCATCCCTTTCGCGCGAGTCAAGTGATGAGCCACAATGGACCAGCTGCCGACCCCTGGCGACCAGGTGACACCACATGCTGACCTGCCAAAGAAAACACAACCTTATTAACTACTCTCACAATCTACAATTGAACGATCCAAAAACAAGACTGAAGATACATCACTTCTTTCAGAGAAGGTATAATTTAAACTTTGTGTGGTTGCACTAACGTTGGTTTTACTATAAAGGAATGTCATTATTGAGATGATTGCAATAGATAACAAAGCGCTCAGTGATCTGGAACTAGTTCGACAAATAAAAATAATTACGTAATACTCCACGGACATATGATTCTTAGGAGATTCTATGGAACAAATGTAAAGACGCATCATTTAATTATGTAAACTGTAGGTATATTGATTTTGATCAAAAAAGACAAACATTCGCAGCTGACCCCATGAGTAACAATAGCAGGTCAGAAGAAATCCTTTCGTCTGGGGACTATTGCGAAAATGATAATTTATGCAAAGGGGAAGTGGAAGCAAAAAATACAAATAAAGCTTATGCACCTGAGCGTCGCATGCGCCGCAATAGAAGCGCAGGTATCTGTCACTCTTACAATTAATTATACAAACATTAGGAGCCGGCAGCGGCACGCGCTCGGGGGACGTTTAGCGCATTCTCTACATCTTCTGCCGCGATTTACATTCAACATAGACCATAACAGCTGCTAGTGGCGAAGAAGGAAACCCAATTACAAAACGTGACTGGATTTTTCTCGAGGGTGACAAATTGTGGTCGCAAAAACTTTTCTGCCCGATAATTACTGTTCATCGACACGTAAACACGGGCTTCCCTATTTGCAAGTGAATGGGGAGTGCGATCGAGGATTTTACTAAAAAAATAATACACCTGAACAAAAGCTAATTATACTTTGATAAAAGCTGGGCCACAATGGGTGGCGTCGTCGGAACAATCGTGGCTGGAGCACAGGAGGGCGGTATGGCAACGTGTTAATTAGCGGATTTTCTCACCTTCCGACAATGTTTTTTTTTTGTAGTGCACAATAAAGTGACTGATGATTTTTTTTTCATTTTTTGCAGTTATTCTTTACATTGTCTATTATGTTTTTGTAACGAACTTTTGAAACGTTGGCTGTTTATTAAATCTACAATACCATAGAAATATACAATATTAATCTACGAATATTACACTGAGTTCATTTTCAACAGGGTTTACAACAGATAATTTTTAGAAGCCGTATGCGGTAAAATCATACAGTAAATTAACCAACCAGAGGAGCTTTCGGACGTATTTAAAGTAATCGACTTACATGAGTTTCAAAAGATAATTGTTGAAAGATGGACACAGTATATTAATTGAAGTGGAGTGCAGTGCTATCGATGCGCGTACAATGATGGCGGCGGCAGGTGTCGCAAGCGGTCGCCTGACCTCCACCTCTGTGCGGCATTGTTACCGCCGCGGCACAGGCGGACGCTACCTACAGCGCCGACACTATACACTCTACAAGTACTACAACTAGATGCCAACTCATTACAAACCACTAGTTCAAAGAAGCAAACAAAAAATCTGATCAACTTTCCATTGTAATCCTTTGAGAATAGAACGGGAATCATTGATCGTCCGTCAGCAATCTAGACAAACGATATGTTACAATTAGTGGGTAAAACTAGAATGAGATTGGTACTTGAAAATTGACGTTGTCTGGTAAACAAAAACATCCTTACCCAGCAGTGGGTGAAGTCGTCTTGTAAGTAAAGCACGTGAATATCTCAAATTGTCGCGTTTAGATTTCAGAAACGCAGCCAAACTGTGAAATGTTTGTTGGGGAATTTGATGATTTCTTAATGTGTCCCTAAATCAACATTTTAAAATCAAATGGTTATTGCCTGTTATTAGATAAATTACTGCTTCAAAACAGTAATCAAATCAACGTAAACAGTAATACTCGTAAGTATGACGCCTTCTTGTGATGTATTTTCATATCATCAGCAGTCACTTCTTTTGGATAAAAACTTTTGTATGAATTTGAATCATCTTCAACATGACGCGAGACGTCTCAAGGTGCTTCAAAATTGTAAACCCCAAACCTGGTGGAAACTGATTCAAACAAAAAGATAACACATACCAAGGTAAGTGTACTTATAGAACAGACATTTTTGTACGAGCTCAATGGAAAATCTCGATCCAGACTCGGGTCAAATGGCAACTTCAAATTCGTAGGTACCTAAACATTCTATTGTGAAAGAAATCACAATGAAAGCTGTTGTCGTCAAGTCTCAGGATCAAAGACCGCATTTTAATCACAGTTTGGAACTGAACATTTTTGCGTTTTGTTTTGAATATAATGTTTATGATAATTTCTCGTGGTTATTTTTCAGTCAATTCTCGCGTATTTGAAGGCATCTGTTGTTTGCATGACTCGCAAAGGTGTCGTTACGGCGGTGTCGTCGGCCACGGGTGACAGTAGCACCGTCACCTCTGGCCCTCGACCCGCTTTGTGTGCGACCTACGACACCTTGTTGTCAAATAAATAAATATTTTACGGTAACCCCAATTTCAAAAACCATGATTAAAAAAAAAACACTTTTATTACTAGGTCCGCAATACAATACAATGCAATACTAGGTCCGCGCAATCTGCTTATTACCAGCTACAGATATTCACTAACACTACATATTAATGACATTTTAACAAATCCTACATACTTTTAATCTACTGTTTTACAAAATAAATTATTTGATTGATTGATTGTATACATTTACAAACAAATATTTATCGCTGACTTCATTTCCTAAGTCTGTCACTAAAATGCAAGTATTATAATAAACTTTCAAGTATAAATTAGTTACTACTTTAGACTACTTATTTTTTGGTTGGAAACTCATCAAATGTACCCCTTTCGCTCTGCTCTAGAAGTAACTGTCGTACTTGACAGTCAAAACCGTAATTTTCATTCAGTTACCCTTTACGGTCCAGGGCCGCGACTCAATTGATTTATCTTGACACCAAATTAGTGCTTTACAGATTCTTTAGTGCAGTTATGTATGGAGGTGGTTTAGAGATCTAAGATCGTACACTATTACTAACACTGGGAGCTATGAGCGACAAGCTATTGTGACAGACGGACTGCTGACATAGACTATGAAAATAATCGATTGAGTATAATTAACGCATTTAATTAACAATAGTCTTCTCAATAAATTATACTGTTTGTGAGTGTTGTCGCCTAAAGCTGTTTTGATCTATCGTTAGCTGCGCATTATGAAGTGGGCCCCATAACAAATGGTTTTTTGAGGACGTCCTCATTCGATTGGCGTTATTGTGTCCCCAACTAGTGACATGTCGACAATAGCGTTGGAGGTACAATCAACAAAACCAAACAAAATTGAAACCGGATTTCCAAAATCCCGTTCCGTCGCATCGGCAAGAAGCTCTGTTTTCGATTTCTATTCCAACTGTTTGTTTTTTGGATCCATTGTTGGATCTGTCGGGGCTGCGACCACGCGTACCCATTTTTGCAAAGTCTATTCCATTGTGTTAGCGAGAGGAATGACGTTTGACGGACACGCGGGAGAGACGCGCCCTGCACCGCGCCGCTCCTGTGAGGTCAGATATTTTAACAGTCTTCACCGAGCGTCGTTAGCGCAGTGACAAAAAGAAAGATATGATCTGGGTTCGACCGAAGCTCACCTCTACAGCGTTTGGCGAAGCACCGCGGGCTACGCAACGGGATTCCAGTTATCATATTGGGTCCCGTCATCATGGTCTAAATTACTTTTTGTGTGGAGTAAAAGGAACGAAACGTTCGTCGGTCAACCATCGCTCGGAGCAACACTCGACCGATTTTCGTTTAAAAGGTCCCGCGTACCCCTTTTCTTACCTGCATCTCAGGACGTCTGTCGTATTCATTTTAGTTGCTGTTATCGTTCCTTTATTTAGTTTTCATCATTTTATTTAGGGCCTAAAACTGCACCATCGTCAAAATTATAAATGTAAACGCGTAGTACAGTTTCTCATCATTCATCGCCTCTAAAGGTAGGTCACGGTGAATTTTTTCATTACATTTTACGCATTGGTTTTCATATTTCTCAATTATCGGTACACCTACATAGCCAGTAATGGGTAATGTTCCTCCCTATGTGAAAAACTTTCCATTAATGCCCACATGTGGACAACGGAATGGTTTATATATTATGTTCGCTTCTACGTTTGGTTTCGTTTAGAGATGCCCAGTAGGTTGTCTACGTGTTGTTTTGTCAATAGTGCGTGGACTGCTCGGTTCCGTTACAAGGGGACGGTTATCAAACGGCGACTCGTTTCATTCGCAAAAAGCGCTCGCTCCTGCGCGTCCGGCGCGCCAATTATGCTGCGCGCACGCGCCTCCAAAAAAACACCCGCAGACCATCTCAACCATTTTTTAAAAGCCCCAACTTAAATAATAATGCAGTAACACGCGAGAGTATTCGCAAAATGCGATCCGCGAATTTCGTTTCCAAATTCCACCGGCTCCGGGGTTGGACGTCGTTTTTTGCCGCTACTATTGTCTGTTTGTCTTTAGATTTGTGTTCTGCTGTTCTCGGAGCTTTGTCGGTGTGGCTGCAGTGACGTTCTCAGATTTCCGTTCCTTCGATTTCATCTTATTGCTGATGAGAATTAAATTTTATAAAACTGGTTGGTTAATTGGTTCCTGTCCTATATCGTCCTCGGCGCTGTCAAAGTTCCCCGCGTGTGCTCCACTCACCGTAAAGGAATGCAAAATCAACTGTCTGCAGCCGGCCATCGCGTCCCTAGCGGGCTTTAATAATGCACACGTATAGGTATAATGAAGTGCCCAAAGTTTTTTGTGTCGGCATACGATTAGTCCCTCCCGGCGATCTGGTCGCGTACACCGGCCCTATCATTACTAAAAACGATCCTAATAATATAATAGTCATGTCACATCCCTTCGAGGGATCAAGTTTTAAAAGGACAATTTCCTTAATAGGCGACGGAATTTAGCAGTCGTTTAGAAAATTTGATAGTTTAAACTGTTGTTCCTTGATACATTTTGTTGCTTGATCGTCCGGAGAACTATTTTTTTCATTTAAATGTTTTTTTATTTGATAATTACGAGTATAATGATGTAAGTTTCCTCTTGTCGCAAGGGTTTAAACAACTTAAATTATCCTTGTAAAATTTTGACAAACTGAAAAATGTTACTTGAATAATTCCAATAAGTTGGCGTGCTGGACCGGTTGAGACGTACCACCTGGACTTCAACAAATCGTCAACAGTTTTATTATCCACAATCCTGAGATGGATACGACAGATTGCCTGCACTTAAACATTTATTTATTGCGCCGGAGTTAAATTATGAGTTTATAGATTCAGTAGCGAATACAAGACTGTAAATCATGGTTGGCATCTAGCATTAGCTATGGATGTGAGGTGTAGGTGTGTATACCTGTGCGGGGACGAGTGTTGTGGAGGGTGTCGAGCGCGGCGGGGCTCGGCGGGGCCGGCAAATGGCACATTTATATTGTTCATTACGGGGCTCCGGAGGTGAGAGATGTTGGCGCTGTCGCCGCGCCGGGGGGCCGCTGCAGGGCTGCACTCCGACCTCACCTGCATCTGGGAAACATACAACAACCGATTGTTAAAACGCAAACTTATTTTATTTTCTACTGCAAAATAGTGTCGGGTATAGTTTAGGTGCTGAAAAAAGATAAATTGAGATATGTATCCATTTAGATAAAGCTCGCGTAATGTCAAATCTAAGCTGAATAAATGATACAGTTCTGTGACTTGGTTACATAATGCGTCCTGAAGCCTCCAAAAGTTTATAATTTCAAGTCGAGCCATTGGTGACACGGGTGCTGCGCTGCCACCGGGCAGCCCTGGCGGCGCGCCTGCCACCGGGGGTCCGGTGCGCGCACGTCCGATCGCGTTGATTTGTGCGCGGACTCCCGCCGACAGTATTTGTACAGGACACGCGTGGGCCGCGCCGCGCCGCGCCGACTCGCGACACGCGACATCGCGCGACATGACGCGCCCGCGACTCTGACCGTCATGTTCAACTACGTCTACAACGATGTCACTAAATAATTTACATCACTCTTCCCTATACCGGAATCCAGAAATTGGTCGAACATAACGTTCGAATGGTTTTGTTTCTACTCTCCTATCTTGGCAATTGAATGGGATTAAGCAATGACCTCTAACATGACTGGGCCATAAACCCAGAAGATATTTAAATTGCCTCGAATTCTGAACGTTGAACTAAGATCTAAGTATTTGGTTTTGAAATAAATCTGTGGTTCACTTATGTTAGGTTGGCGTCAATAAATAGATATTTGGTAAAGGATGCGGGTCGTCAGCAAGCAATATCCTACATAACAGTGAACATTCAAACTAGCCGTTAAATGGACATGTTTATGCGAAAGTTAGGAATAACATTCAATGCCATAATGTGTTTAATTAATGACTTAACAGCAGCGACAGACAATGATCGGTAGAATCTTAATGCGGCTGCGGCGAGCGCTACGTGAGTGAAAACATGGCTCCGATCTCACTCGCCTGAGTTTCATTTCGAATATCTTTGTCGACGTATTTTCCAATCTAAACGAGCCGAAATTAGAAGGCTAAGACAACTTTGAAACCGGTCAACATAAAATTGGAAACCAACTGTAGTCTCTGAGTTGCGCAAGAGTCGATCGACCAGTTTGGCGCGGGCTCGCCGGCGCGTGGGATCTATGGCTCTGCGCGCGTCGCATCGCGGGACTAAACGACTCGTGCGCCTGCGCACCACCTGCACTTACGACGTTTCACGCCGACACACAAATAATTTAGTCAGTCGCTTTATTGCCGCGGATTAAGAATCTCGTTGACATAAATTATTATGTGTGTAGCACTTAAAATATGGTCAGTAACTGAAAAATTAACAACAGGACGAATGCGCGTGAGTTAAGGATGTCGCGCTACAAGCTTGCACCACATTACTCGCCAAGTCACTGTCAACCATTTAGTAACTTACTGCTTCTTTTTCGTCGAGTCGATGACTACTTTTAATTAAATGAGCTTCGACCAAAACTACCACAAGCTGCTTGTTCACTTGAAAATATCGTGTCCAAGTTCAGTCTGTCCGGTACCCACCATACTATCAAGCACTGTCTATTTGTATCGGGTCCGACCAGTTCCAAGTCAAACGAAACATGTTTCGGATTGTGCAAACAGATATACCGTCCTTGATCACCGACATGTTAGCCAACTCCTCTAAATTTCGTCAATTCCAAATGGATAGGCTTCTCGCCGCGAAGCATCAATTGCCAGTTAGAGTGTTACGTTAGGTGTAGGTAGCAGAGAAAGAAAGTGGCACATTGGCAGATACAGAGCTCAGGTTCAAACAAGTAGTTATCTGACGTTAATTTGCCTCCACTAATGCAGGCATCGGTCGCGTTATCTGTGGATAACTTGATCAGAGCTGAGTGCGGCCTGTCGGGCCCGTCGGCTCTCTGTGGTGACTGGTGAGTTGGTGACGCAGTGCGTTATGTGACTCTTATCAATCACCAATCGCTCGCCGCTTAAGCATCACATTTCTAAATCCAATTAAGGACTCGTATATCGGAACGAGTTTTTAGTAAAATTTAATTTCGTAACGGACTGTCGCCGTGCGGCGCGGCCTCTGCAAATCCATGCCGTATGATATACAACTTTAATTTAACAATTTTTTTTTTTTTTAAAGATAAGTTCGCGTTTGACCACTATCTCACCTAATGATAATTTAGAACTTAATTCAGAATAAAAATCGTGTCGACGCCATAAACTGTCACCTACATATATCAGGATTATCAACGTATCAAAACTTTTCGTAACGAATAGACAGCTACTATTTCGGTAAAGCCATTAAAATAACTCGTAAATCGTATTTATAGTTATTACTTTATATTATTATCTGCACTATGATATTGTTGTATGCAAATTGTCAAATGACCGGTGCCGAAATTTCACGCTGGAAATTACCGTTTAGTTAATCTGTTAGGGGAATTTCCGCCGGTCTTTTCTATTTATAAAAAAGTTGGTGTCGTGGACACGATGGGTGCTCACTGGTACTCGTATACCTGGCCGGCTAGTAAGTGTTCCGGTTAAAACGTCGTGGCCACAATTACGGTTTGATATTCCGACCATGAAAGGGTGCGCATCGCTCTGGTATATTGATGGCGTATATTTATCATAGACAATTTAGGAACACCTGCTGTTAGGTCGGATGAGCGGTATATGTCAAATTAATACGATCCTCGGCAAAGGTTTATAGTTTGTTGGCTTTTGACGGGGCTAATGTTTTATTTGTTCTGCCCGCTGCAGTGCCCGAACTGCCCGGGATCGATTGATGCCTCTCAAATAGATGCCTGAGCCAGCCTTTTTGTTTACTTTCGTATTTTTATCTTTTTATGGTTCGGAGGAGGTAATCGATTTCTATTGTTTGCTAATTGTTGTTTTGAAATAACTCTTTTGTATCTATTATCTTTTCTTTTCAGTGATAATAATAATTGGTACCCTTTCTTTATGTTTATGTTATCATACTAAAATGTGATAATTTAGTAATATTTGAGCAATACAATCCTTTCCGGTTGCTAGATCATCGTCGCATCCTTTGATGTTTCTGTCAGTTTTTTAAGTAACTCAGTTTTTGGTTAGCAATCTGAACGAATATCAAAAGGTAACACTGAAGTCTTTTAACGTTTCAATCCAACCTTGGCAACTCTGCAGGGTGAGGAGGACTGGAAATTTCCGCAACTTATAGCTTCCATTCACATGATTTTCCATTCCATAGAGTAGATTCATGGACGACTTCAGTGACTACAGTTTCCTTATGGCGCGCAGGCGTCGTCATTGGCGGGTAAAAATAGCAGCGTGGTAGCGGGCGGCCTTGCCACGCTGCGCACGCGCCGGACCGCGCCGCCCCCGCGGCTTCCCGGCCCCTCGGCCGCGTCCGCAAGCCGCGCCCGCCCGCTGTCCGTGCGCATCGCGCTCTCACTTGTCTTGTTGCAGCAGTAGAACAATCGCAATGCTCGTCTACTATGCTAAAGCTCCTTACTAACTTAATTACTGAAATATTACAGGTAAGCTTTTAGTTAGAATATAGCTATCATGAAAAACTAAGACAACCTTTAAAACGCCAATTTCAACTGATGGAGCAACGCTGTACCTAATAGTAAGAAGAACGTTTACGTGTGGGGTGTCATACAAGAATTTTTCGTTTAATTGACAGGTTTGTGAGTGTGAAATTATTAAGCTTTACAGTGCACAGAGTCAAGTCTGTGTATCCGCCCGCCCGCGCACTAGGAGGGCGGTTTTTTGGGGGTCCATATTGGCTCACCTAAAGTTGTTTCCCCGAAATCTAACGATTTTTAATCCGAATCACCCTTCCTAAAATTTTTCATCCCAAAAGTTTTTATTCATACTTATTGTAGTAAAAAAAAAGTTTGAAAAAGAAAACATAGGAAAACAAATAATAGTATGTATAATAGATGTTTATTGCTACCGACATTATGAAGTCGAATGATTCGGAATTATGAACATTATTGACAGTGCAATTAGGAGTTGTGATCATTAGGATTAAAAATGTTAGGAATACAATTTCCGGGTTTCCGATGATCGGATTTAAAATTTTAGGTGAACTTTGGCGCGCCCGTTTTTTGGATATACGAGTGTACATTATATGATAAAAATCATTGTATATTAAGGTGGGTGGACCATGGAAGGCCATGCTCCTTCGAAGGCCAATTATTAAAATTTCGTAGTTATTGCCATGTGATGACAAATTCCTTCCGTTTACAAAGATCCATCCAACTGAAAATCACAGACGCAGCCGCAAATCGCTCGCGCTATTATTTTGGTAGTACGTAACAGGCCCTCGCTTCTTGGATATCTTGGGAATAGACAACGTAGCAAAACAAAAAATTAAGGTGGTGTATCATGGAAGGCCACTCTCATAAATAAACAGTTATTATTAATTCATTTATTGCATAAACTTATAATAACAAATGTTAAAGTGATACTTTGTTTAAAATGAAAGCAATTATAATAACAATCATATAAACCACTTCTTTTTAACGTAGATTTAATAACAGTAACTTTTAGTGTTAAATAACCTATTTATTACGAAAGATGGCCTTCATAGAAGCCCCTGTTCCTAGTTAGGCCATTTGGTAGAGTTCAATCAAAACTTATGTCTAATTAATATTGATTACCCCGGAATAACTGCAATTCAGTAAAAAGTGGTCTTATGATAAGTAATAAAACAAAGTATTACTACAATATTTGTTAGTTTTATTTGTTTAGTAAATAAACGAATAATAACTGTTTATTTGTTAGTGTGGCCTTCCTTGGTTCACCTACCTTAGTAGTGTTATAAAAACACAAGGTAAAAGGCCAAGTAGATTTACAAGTTTACCAGTAATAATCGACATGTTATAAAATAAAGAAGTAGGTTAAAAAAACGATTTAAAATTGCTTACATTGTTGTTAGATAAACAAATACATAAGTGGTAAATCTAACGCAACTACGTAACCCTACATTCCGCGTGGTCCGATGCACACTTGACTGCATTAGGTATTGTATTAATAGCTGTGAGATCTATTCAATTAATTGGCACTCAATTACAAACCATTTGATTTATACTTACTTTGTTAGCAAGGGTAGTCATCAGAAGCAGATGCGTGCGCGCAGGTGACCGCGCACCTTATCGCGCACAAAAACGCCGTATCGGTTTCAACGCCTACCATACATACAACGATATTTCTCAGCATTATTTAATTTAGCGGATATTAATAATAAAATGACTAAACGTAAAGTAGGTAATGCTTAGCCAAGTTGAGCCTTAAAAAGTAAGACAGGTTGAGAGTAGCTCAATCTCTGTTGAAACCACAGATTACATAATAGTTTATATATACATTAGTAAATTCACTTGCTGCGTCTATTGTCTGGGAAAGATTTGAGCCAGGTTCCAGGTTCTCACATTTAATTTTAAACGTATTATTTCACCTCGGTAGAAACTTCATTTATGACTTCTTATAGAAAAAGCTCTCGTCAAGTTCACAACAAAGTCTCAGAATGTGATACCTTTTGTATGAAGTCAAGCTTGCGTGAAGCTCAGCCGGAATGAGTAACTTTTTCTAAAATTACTAACTCATGTAACAAGTATAGCGTTTTAAAAAGCCTTTCAACAATAACGAAATATGTTTAATAGCACTAATCGGATGTGTTTAGTTTATGAGGACTAATGTGTTCCCAACCTCGGTGACTCAGTAGAACAAAAGTCAAAATTATTCATTTGATTTCAGATTTCTGTTAGTAGTAATAAAATAATTATCCAAGTTCAACAAAATAAATAAAATGTTGACTTCATTGCACCGACTGACCCTAACTCACTGCTTGCCGATGCCTCGCAGGGGGTTGTTACGAACGTTCCAAAAAGTCAAAAAGTGAAATGCTTATTAGACCGGTGTTTCGGCAAATTCTGTACGTTTTCAACTTTTTGCTTGCACGGTATCCTTAACTCGCAAATGACGGTGGTTGCGTGCACGCAGCTCACGCCTGTTGAAGAGGTGAGCCAGCATGTCCCGCGCATGCGCGCCAGTGTTTAAGCAAATTCACGCTCATTTAAACGCTGTCAGTCGGCGGACGCTCACGTGTTTGTTTTGCGCCCATGTAAGTATTCAGCGAGCGTTTTACAGTAATTGCTTTTTGAAAATAATTACACACCGAAACTCAAACTGCTTCTGTACTGTCTGAAGTTTTTTTTTCTGTCGAACGTCATATTTTGTAGAACCCTCATATGGATAGGAATTGTAAAGCAAACGTACATTTCTTAATTTGCAATGTTTGAAAACTGAGCATTCTTACTATACACTAATTACCTACCTACCTACCTGATTAATTGCTTATTATACTTTCTTAGAGAAACATTAATCGAGCTAGCCCGGGGTGTGTGCAGCATGTGCGCTATCAATATTGGTCACTGATGCCGCGGGCGCGAGATTTATCGCCAATATTACTATGAATCTGACGCAGTCTGCCGCTCTTCTCATCACACATTTGGAGGGCGCTGCGGCTCAGGGAGCTAGGTACCACAGATTACTGTGCGTTTAGGTCAGTAGCGTTTACTTTTGAAAAACTTTTTTCTGTTTAAAGAAGGATTATCTATTAAGAGTAAAAAAGTCAGTATATAAAAATTAAAATCAAGAACGCCTTAAAAAAATTAAGAGTGAAAGGATAAAGAAAATTTTTGAAAAACTTCGATTGTCTCTCTCAATGATTTTATTGTAAGCGAGCTCGAAAACTTACAGTTGACAATTTTTACTAATTGCTGGTCTCTTGTAATTAAATTGTGGATAAGATTATGTGATGTTTTTTTATAAACGTCGAGGCCCGGCCTTCTTGTTACCAGTATCATAAGTACCTACCTTGGTTTAATATAGTTGGAAACTGTGTTGCTGATTATAAGTTCTTTGCATCATTCACAATCAATGTTGGACTCAATAAGCTTGCCCAAGGCATGATACCTATAGGCGCGGACATGCGGGCAGCGAGTAAAGGGCAACTCGCTGCGCGACCATGGACCATGCCCGGGTCGACGGCGCGTTGTGTCCCACGCGCGCCTCAAAGAGCGTCAGCGTAATGACGGGGCCCCCCTCTCAGAGGGCCAAAGCCTGCCGGGGTCGCGGGATTATTTCCTTACCGTGACCCCGGAACAGAAAGGGCTAATGAAGGACACCGTGGATTTTAGTCAGTAGAAGTCTGACAGTAGGGGGTTGGAGGACTCATTTGATGATTTTACCACACCAAAAAAACAAAAAAAGGCATGATACCTAAATATTAGTAAAATTAATAAAGTACGTTGTTGGCATGAACGCATGTGCCCTCTACGATTGGGTTTTTATACTTTTGTATAGGTGTAACCTCTTTTAGGCAATTCCATGCGCACTGCATACCTACAGGTTGACAAACTATTCTAAAGATCAGTATACCCACAGACCCACTAGCTTAAAAAGAACAACACCAGTAGCATCAACCAGAATATTATTGTATCAACTTTATCGCTCTACTTAATTACCATTTAATTAGTTTGTTTTGCTATAAATCTACTGCTATTGTTACTACTAAGCACGCTTAACTTACCTGTACAACTCACCTTACAGCCGTTTAAGAAGCAACAGAAGATCAAACCTCCATCGTAGATGGCCGCTGCAGAAGATCCGGACTTCTTCACATTACCTATTCTGCTGCCTTAAGTAAAAAAGGCACAACTGGAGAAGAGGGAATAGGGAAAACTAAGCCTTAGTAGATACGCCTTTTTTAGTTAGTGAAGCTTATTTTTCTTTGCATGTCTTTGCGCAGATGTGCTTTTTTGCTGAACGACGCGGTATTGCGCGTTTCAGCTAATGATGACAATGTACTTTTTTTACATAATTGAACTCGAGTTTCTGTAATGGTGTTATTGCGCCGACACAGGTGCGCGGCGAAATCCCGTCTTCCTATACACGCCCTCCTTCGGCCTACCTTGACTTAGTGGCCTGCTAGCAAGCATCAGTCAGTCAGCAAGATCTGGTGAAATGCATTGGCCGTAAAAAGAATTATGGCAAAGTTATGGGAAGCAACATTGAAGGTTTGCATCATGGGAAGTTAGAGTCAATATACGAGTAGTAAACCTGCGTACACTTAATACCAGTGTGCTTTTCAAAACATTATTTACCTACCAATTACAGTTCATAACTTAGTCAAACTTTAAATGGCAAACTAGTTTGAAAGGAGCTCGACAATCATGCACTAAGCTGGACCGGAACAATAATTTTGATGTCAACAGGAACAAATGAGCGTGTGGTCTGCGCGAGCGCAACTGTCGCGGGGCTGTCGGCCGCGTGTCGCACGGCTGCTTCGTCGCCAGGGAAGGTGTTCCGGCCCTGTTATTTGTTAGTGGCGACTGGTTCCGTAGGCTGGCAGGCAGCAGTCGATAAGCTCTTCCTTCACGAGCACGACGGACTCTACTAAGTTACGTACTTATAATATATACATAAATGTATGTAAGTAGGTACTAGTAGATAATAAAACGTTACTTGTACCTAAACATGTAATACGTACATGTATACCTATACATACCCGCTAACAAATCCTGTTGTCCTTCAACAGGTTTTATTTTATGTTATGAATTATGATGGATAAGAAAACTTCTATCGGCTGTTTACACATACAGTATATTGTTATTGAATAACAAAATACTGTAGAATAAAAATGTAGTATCCTACGAAAATACTTTGAACTCTACCAACATTTTTTTTGAAGAGCTCATTGTCTTAACTCCTACCACAGGCTAGGTGTTGAAATTTTAAAGAGGCCTGCTTTTATTATAAGTTACACACTATCATTAGTTGCTAATATTAATTACTTGCAGGGATAAAAGTTTTTCAAATTCAAACAGATGTTTAATCTACTCTTATAATACGAATTTCCTTCGCATTTCCTTAAATTCCATGCGTTCGCGTAACTTCCAAAAAAAAAAGCAATTTGAATTGATTAGGTTAACACTGTTTATCTGGGTAGCGCAGGTAGGAACACTTTAAATATTTAGGCTTATCAGTGGAAGTACCTATTTCCTGGTTGTTACTAAACGGCTATAAACAAAAGTGTGACGTGAAGGACATGTCGCATGTCGTCAAACTTAAGGGCCGTGACAGGTCCGCGTTATCGCGATCGCACGCGCAGCCCGCGCGCTGTCGCCCTCGGTCGCACCTGCCGGCTAGTCGCCGACAATGATGTAATGCCTTTATTCAATTTTATGCCTTTTTGTTATTGATATTGTCTTGTCCCCTTTGTATTTGTTTACAGAGAACTCGTTACGGACATTTTTGATGAATAACACGAAACACGATCTAATTAGGTTCTAAAAGTAACTGCATACCAACAACCATTAATTAATAATTTGCTTCCGATGAAAACATCTTCACAGCAACAATTATTAACCTCTACTGTCATTATGATAATTGTGTTATACTGGTACCAACATACAATATCCTACATAGTTATAATACAAAGGAGAGTTTTCTATACGGATAACTAATGGTGGTTGTAAATTTTACTGAGCGTGTGATAATTTAAACGTAAAGGAAAAGCAATCAAAACCCTTTCTAATGAAAAAGTCGTTATACAAATAATGTTCCACAAAAACACAAAAGAAGTTAATACGAGTTCTGTGAAACGGCACACAGTACAGGTGACATTAGGTGTAATGTGGCACGAACATGAAACAAAGGAAGTGGCCGGCTGACCTCCACCGCGAGCACACAGTGGCCACACATGGGCCATGCCTCGCCACCAGAGCCTCGACACTCGACCATACATCACGCATATCTACCTTGCAACTACTTACTTTGTGTGAGTCAATGTAGAACACTCTTTCAACAGTTTAATAACGAAAATTTAATAACAAAAACAGCAACAATCTAGGTAAGCTTGATGTAATGTCGACAAGTTGTGTTACTTCTCGTAATTTGAAAGTAAGAGATGAACGTTTCTTTGTACAATTCAAAAGAATCTGAATACAAAACTGATAATAATTTTAACACCAACAGTAGTAGTGTTTGAAAAGTTGAAAACAGGAAAAATGTTCTAACTTAATGAAAAAGTAAAAAAGAGCTATTACTGAAACAAAACACTTTATCAAGTGAGTGCGTTACCCAGGAGTAGTTCCACTTCCACGTGTCAGGCCAGGCGTGGCCGAAGGCTGTCGCTTGCGGAAACGGAAGCACTGTCGGGTGTCGCCTCACTATATCGGAACGTAGTGTCTGTGATTGTGCACGTACTATGTGCTCATTGCTTTTGTATCCTAGCAATGATCAGGAATAAGGTGTTCTAGTTTCTCCAATCATAAGAGCAACCTATTTTCGATGTATGTAATGTATTAATGGGTACGGTTAGGTTACAGAAATCGACAGTGCTTAGCAGCATTCAGCCTATGCTGACTAAATTATCGGCTGAAACCATGCTGAGTTCAGACGAGAGTGAAGCATTTTGACAGCTGTCTCAGCCTATGCTACTCAGCATTCGCCATTTTTCTCTAAGTGCTGCTCAGATATGTATCGGCTAACCGTACCCAATGTTTCAATTTAGCAAATAGACCATGCTGAAAGTTGAAAGATGGTCGTTGAATGATAACGCGACAATCGTACAAGAAGTACTTGCGACGTTATATCTTATACTTACTGATTTCAGGCTCATAATCACTTCAGTCACCAAGTCGTGTCGCCTCCGCGTCGTCAGGTCGAAGGTGTCTCAAATAACTCGTCGAGATTGAAAAAACCGCCGGCCAGCAATTTATAGTTGTCACCATAACGTTGTACCGTTTCGGCTGAAGTAATTCCCTTCGTGTGCGATACACATTAGTTACTCGCGGTAATATTTGTAATACTAATGTATGAGTGTGACCCAATATTTGTGGTGTGCGCTAATTGCGAACCAACCGCGACCCACCGCGGTGTTCCGCCTTGAAGAGGTCGGTTCAATATTATGTACAGAAGAACTACTTGAACTGACATACTTACAATAAATTATTATAAAGTGATATAATTACTATACTCACTCATACTACAAATAATGATTTGAATGTGCAGGTAAACAGTGAGTCTTCTGTCGTGTTTTTACCTACAATAAGTAAGTTTTCTGTTGCTAATTCAGGTAGCCTGTACTTTATTTATGGAAAATTCTTCAATTTGCCTTTTGTACAAACGTTTGAAAAAGGTACAGACACCAGCACGACAACCTACCCGAATCTGTCAGATTTTACCACTCAAACATTAACCTTCTACTCTTGTGATAAGATTGAAATTCTATTAAAGAAATCTGACAGATTGTCGTAGCTTGATGTGCTGGCATCTGTACATTAATAAGAGCCAGTGTTATCGTGAACGTTACACAGCTAGCAGTGGGCCCCGGCGCGGCGGCGTCACGGCGTGTGTGCGAACTGAGTTTGTTACGTTTAGTAATTACCGATACAAGCGTTATTGTACCTACTGCGGGTAATTAAGTCGTTCTCATTCATTTATGGAGATTGAATTGAAGTTATTATTTTAAACATGATTGTTGATAGCTGCAGTGTTGAGGAAATTGCTGGAAAGTTGTAGTAGAAGGAAGTGTTAGCGCGTGTCGCGTAGGAAGCCAGCCCGATTGAAAGCTCGGTGCTGACTATATTTCTTCAGACTAGAGAAATTTGACAACAGAGGAGATTGGACGTCGAACCGACTCGTACAGCTCATAAATAATAATAATTAATAATAAGGTTTAGGTGTGGATCTGAATCAATCAAATGGAAAATTAGAATCAAGTTTTTCTTTTTTAAAGGAAAATTATTAGGTAGTTAAATATTAATGTTACCCTTTTTTGTATTTGTTCTTATAGCGACTACAGAAATACATAATCTGTGAAAACAACTGAAGAAGTATAATGGGGTCCCATTCATTATGGGTAGGGGCTCGTTAGGGTGCATATGTAAACTTAAAAAGGCGGGAGGTCATGCTCTACGTGGCACTCCTTGGAGAGGCTTATATGTAAATGATGATTACTTCCTAGAGTAAACATTCCATGTTTAATTTTTCAATTCAACAAAAACCTTATTAGATTACTGCCCTTAGAGTGGCTTAGCACTAGTTTTCACTATTTTACTTTACAGCGTCTTTCCAGTATTTACAGCCTTTCTTGTAATGGAAATGGAACGGCGCCTCTGGTGTGGGAAGACGGAACTATTTTTTTCCTTGAAATTTTTCAATTTGAAAATGTCAAAGTTCCAGTTTTCTGTACGTCAGAAAAACTGAAAACTAATGATAAGGCCTCTGGAGCATATAAAGTATGGTAAGACTGTCTGTGGACATCCCAAATGATCCCATCACTAAAAGTAAATATAAGGTACAAGTATACCGACTGTATTAATTAAATCATCCTAGTTTGATAGAGTCGACGCTGAACTGCCCGTCTACTTAGTGGTTACAAATGGGCTGATAAGCCCGAGGTTTTGGGTTCATTGCCGAGGTGGCTGTTAGCAAACAGGTGTATCGATGTGTTCCACACACAGAGAGGAAATGATAGTACGGCATTGAGTAGCAGTTAATTAAGACAACCGGTCGGTACTCCTTCCGCATCCGGAATTGACTACAACGCCAAGAATAAGACAAGAGGACACCAATGTTTACGAGGCTGTTTGTTCGTGCTTCTACCTATGTAATGGCGATAATGAGAAAAAAAAACAGCTTTATATTATATACAAAAAAGTTAAGTTGCTGTAGTAGCTATGCTAATAAATACAATAAAGTAATGATTGTGTCACGAGAAACTTCAAATTATAGTTATTAATAAAACCAGCTTGTTTCGCGCTGTTAATTAGAATTAAACTTTAATTAAGGCAATATCTCATTTTAACAAAAACTTTTAATTCATGCCAAATTAATATTATTATGCGGTCTAATCTTAAACTGAGAGAAGAATAAGATTTTAATTGAAATTATCATAGATAAAGGAAATGGAGGATGTGTTAATTATTTCAGGGATTTGATAGGAGAATTTATGTATGTCTATGTTTTACCTTGAATTAGGCCTCCATTTTAACAAAAATATCTTCTCAATTACCTCCAGATCGCATTAAAATTGTGATACAACATACAACTATTTACATTAGTGAAAAAACAGACATGATCCGTATATACACTAATTAGATGCATAATAATTAGAATAACTTGTACAATGTTCTATTTCCGTCACGTGAATGACACCTTCAAACTCACACAAGTTAATGGACAGTGCTTATGATAATAGAACGTAGTAAGCAGAAAGGACTCAATCCACATCGTCAATAAGGGAGTCTATATGGAAATTGATAAATTCAAAAGCAATGTGGGTGATATCTCCCAGAAAAATTGATCTTCATAAATTCCCTGAAACAAAGAAAATAATCAAAGCAACCACAACAACACAGTCCTTTTTGCTTAACTACGTCTTGCGTGTTTGATACCTATGACCAAAATAGTGTAGAAATGTGCCCCCACACATGCATACACGTGCTCACGACAACCGCGAATATCGATCACATAATTAATCGATGAGTGACGCGTGCGCCGATATATCATAAGTGTTGAATTTATTAAATTAATTATGTTAATGCCGCGCCAGTGTTTACATTAGGAGATCGTCACAACATCACGACAACAATCAAATAATGAACAGCATTCGTGGCTAATGCTCACAACTACATATTAATATTTATTTATTACAAATTCGCATAATATCAGCGGGATGGGCAGCTCTATTTATAATAATGAATGCAAATTATGATTAATGTGATACTCAGTGTGTCAGTAGGTACGAAAACGTATTAAACATACTTAGTGTGTTTACACGCCGCCGCCGCTTGTTATTAGTCGAATATAAATGCTGCGATTACGTTGGAAACACCGCGTAGACGTTATGCGAGTAAGTACCGTGAGCTAACAACATAAGTAATCGAGCCCGATTGATTCCAATAGAACCTACAACTTCCTATGATGTTAGAGTTTGATGCATCGCAATCGATCCGACGGAGCCGATCCAATTACCGTCCGGCTGCGTTACCTCTCACAATAAGAAGTCCCCTCCGGGCCGGGCCCGGGGTGCAGCCACTCGCGAGGAAGTCGTAACATACAACTAGTTTATTTGCATCCACTAACAATGTCATTATGTTAATCATACGCGAGCGACTCAATCGAGACCGAGAGTGAATCGAGATCGACATATGATCGGTTAATTACTACCCGATTTTGTATCGAGTCGGCACTCGGCACTCGGTCGGTAATCGATTGGTGTGGTATTAAAATAATGGTTTAAATTAATTGGCGCGGCGCGCGGCGGCCGGTAGCCGTATGGTAATAGTTAATCGTCATTATATTGTAATCGTGGGCTGCGTTGTATTTGTTTATAACGCCCGCTAGTGGAATCTGTTTTACAGTATTATAAACGAAATAGAGGCAGTAGTACTATATTAAACAATCTGTGGACTGAACAAAGACAACAAAATACAAGCAACAGTATACATCTATCGATCTGTACGAAAACACAAAAACGTAGCAACTTGAAGAACTGTTAATTTTAATAACATGCGGAGGATACAGGAGATTTATTTACCAGGATTCCACAAATACCTACTCAATATAAATAGCAAACTGGCCTGTCAGTCAGTCGAAATTGGAAATGATAGTGACAGTTGCACTCCTCTTGATAGGTTTAAAATGGTTTGACATGTAATTTTGTGTAACATTACGGCAGAGAGCATGGCACCCCCCAGCACTAGCAGACGTGGTCGCTAGACGGCCGGCCGCGTCGTCTAGACGCTCTCAATTGCAGGATGCGTCTGCCGGACGCCGCCGGAGCCGGACGGCTGCCGGCGACCATCAATCACAATCACACCAGCAATCCTATCATTGGGAGACTCGTGTGCATGTGAAACCATGTTCATGATCTTCTTGGACTATTGAACATTTTGTTACGTTATAATTATTGCCTACTCATGAGCTTAATGAAATGAATGGTCACGAAAGTTACTGAAACACCACTATTACAAAGCTTTTATTAGACATTACCAAAGAAAACATACCTACGACGTACTGGCATGGACTGGCGTCTCGTTGATCCCGACACTTTACTTATATTCTTCGAATATTGAAATTCATAATACTATAATTATTTATTACTGTACATACTTATAGAAAAACGAAATGCTTTTCGTCATTGTCTTCTCGAAAAAAGTCTAAAACAAGCTTCCTGCCGATATCACAAACAGTTTCTTTTAGATTTTATAAAATTAAACTTGTAGAGCAAACTGGAACCATTGAGCACTGAGCTCTCACTCCAACATTTCATAAACAAACAGTGGTCTGACAGACTTCATTATAATCAGAACTGTCTTATAAATTAATAATATCATTATTTCATCAAAAACATTATTAAATAATTGCCCGTGTCTTATTTTAATATAACATTTAGATATAATTATATTAATTATATACTCATCAACGGCTGAAGCTCATTCTCATGAAAATACCAGTCGCGTGTATTTCTTACGTTTACTTTATAACTTTTATAATATTATTGTTAATTATCCAAAATGCCAAGTTGAAGTATTACAACAATAGATATTTTTATATTATTTGAGATAACATCGTAGTAGCGAGTGGTGATGTGAGCGGAGTCACAGCACGTCATAGTCACAGCTAATTAAGTGCCGCCAGAAGTGCGTCCTCAGTTTATCAGCAGGACCATCTGTTGCTATGTATGTAATATACTCTGTGGCACAAAGGCCGAGCCACATCGAGATAATTTATTAGCAGCCGCTAATTAACTAAAAACTGTTCATAGAGTGTCTCTCATTCACACTCAGCACTCAACTAGTAGGTACGTCCCTGTTGTTTCAAACCTGTTTAATTGATTCCGCTGATTATATTTTGAGTCGTACGAATATGTAACTACATTTTTTGTTACTTAGAGAACATAAACACAAATTGTAGAGCGCAAAACCTAGTTTTGTAACACAAAAAGAAGTGATTGCCAGAAAGAAATATAGACTGCATTTATCATTTGATAACTTTGCGTTGTTATCAACTAATTAAAAAGTGAAGGACCATAACAGAAACATGAATAGTAAGTAACGAAGTCAATTATAACATTATTCTAATATTTAGTTCTGAATAAACAATTAGGTTACCAACTGAAATAGTTTCTGATACTATTCCGATTAGATATGTTAATTCTTGCTTGTTATCATTGCTAAAGTATAGTTTTATCGACAACTAAATATTATGTATATTCAATATGTATACAACCGCAACCAGGTAATGACATGCTTAATGGTTTTAATCAGTACTATTATCTAAGTAAGTCAATTGCTGCATAGCCGCTCAATTCATATTCATGACTCTCTCGCATTGTAAACATTTTTTCTTCAATTGATCAAATATTGACGATGTAATATTATATTAACTTCAAAACAATAATATCAACAAACTGCACGTCACTGTTAACTTGCCTGGTTTAAAAATGCAGAACAACTGAATGGTACTATCGTCAAACCTGAATAAGTCTAATGTCAGCCTTTCATTACGGATATTGTAGTGTGTAAGTGTTTGTCACGACAACTGTCCGGTGTGTTGTTTCAGGACTTCGTCGTACGACACTGAATGTGTACCACGAACTGGTGGGCAGTGCACAGAGCACGGCAAGCGAACTGATCGAAAGAGCCGCGACTTGCGGCTGAACGTTCAGCGTGTAATATGACGTGTAGTTGTGTAGCTAGTGATGTTGTGTGAGATATGTATTTCAGCGGTGATTGGTCGATGGGCGGCGGGTGGCGGCGGGGGTGGCGGCTCCATCTAGCGACGCCCGCGGGAACCTCGGCCATCTGTTGTAATGGCTCCCGAGCTATGATACGTCGCGCCCGATTTGTTCCAACTTGTTATGTTTCTATGTTGTTCTCCAATACACGGCAAGTAATCACTTTTGCTCGAATTACGTCTCTATAGCAACGTTCCAAACATGAACATTGTTGGGAACAGTAGGTACCTTACTTTCTGAAAGTTTCAGGAGGGCAAATAAGCTGTTCAGGGGACAATGCTGAAGTACAGGTACTATCTACACTACTACTATAAAGCTGAAAATTTTGTTTGGTTGAACGCGCTAATCTCATAATATTTTGTGTTCGATAGTCCTGCATTTATTGAGGAAGGAAGGCGCGTGACACGGCAAAGAAAAGCTAGTCTTCTACATATTAAAAATAGTTATAGCAGTTACTATTTCATTAACGAACTTCTTGAAGTATTTTCCTATTTATACCAACATTAACTACTGTGAGGTGATCCTGAGCATAGATTTCATCTCGATG
Organism: Agrotis segetum; assembly: GCA_036375495.1. Lineage (NCBI taxonomy): Eukaryota > Metazoa > Arthropoda > Insecta > Lepidoptera > Noctuidae > Agrotis > Agrotis segetum. The sequence goes on from JAQSVV010000279.1 coordinate 816,750, forward strand.
ACGGATTTCCACGATCTAATAGTTTCCTCTGGAAACGGTTCTGAGATAAATAGATACCTACTAAACTGTGGTCTGTGTGATAGTGAGACTGTTGACATTGTAAAAAAAGATTTGGTTTATGTAAGCACGGTTGTTTCAAAAGATATTCCAGAAATTTTAGTAATAAAAAGGTGTCAATCAGTTGTCTGCACGCTCATTAATTAGATAATTATGTTAAAGACAGCAATTTAGCAATACGTGCGTGTTGCGTGACATACCTACTCAACGAAAATACTATATTTTTAGATAACTAGAAACAATTCTGAATTTAATAAAACTAACTGTTTCCTCCTAACATAAACCATATTAATATTTAAACCATCTGCCAAAGCCCGAGCACCGTAAGATATCCTGTTGTCACCATCCACTAATAGAAAAACCAATTCCTTGTTAGCACCTGTTGCTCAAGCTAAGAATCGAACCCTGAACCTCACGACCCCGAGCTGTACGACAAGTGACAGCGGACAGTGCAGCTTAGTTTCGTCACTCTACAACAACTGATAATGTGAGATGAAGGAGTGTTGCCATCATCAGTCAAGCTTTCCGCAAGGCTGTGCTGACAGTAAGTAATGCTTGATGGGGCAACACTCGCCGGAGTCGCGGAGGTAAGCGTTATTGATGGCGGATCGGGCGGCGGTCAAGGATGCTGGTTGACACTGCGATGAAAGACACTGTCAATAACAACCCTGTACAATTTATAAAATCTACCTTCATGGCAATACAAGTAGGCATGCTCCGTATGAGCAAATCTATTCGTCATAATACAATGGTGGTAGTCAATGTGATTGAAGTAAATTGCACTTTTTCTACCCCAGATACGTACTAAAATGTATAAAAGACGACTGAACCTATCGGCTATAACAGCGGAACGTATTGCTTTTTAAACAGAAACAAGTGTGATAATGTGTAATAGTAGCGATGTATCATAACGCCTTGTATCGTTGGTTATTACTCGCTGGGAGTGTGCTATGGTAGTGAATGGGCCACCATTCATGCTCGCACTCCACGCAAAAAATATTAAATTATGATTATTTGTCGGCTCCGTTCTACTACGTCGTGAATATATGAATGGAGTTCTACACGTTTTGATCACTATTTGTATAAGATGACCTATGGCCTATGGGTTTGAACTTGTATCTTTTTCATAGTCAGGCGTCACGCTCGTGCTTGTGCAAGGGTTCGCATACTTTTATCTATTGTTGCTAACAGCTGTTTGATTGATGAAGGTAATACAAGTAGGTACGTTTAAAGGGGACATCAATTACTATAGCGAATATAGCGCAATGCTGCATGCACTTGCTCTTGAAAACTATGAGCAAAATAAATGCAAGTAGGTCCTTTATGATATTTTCTTCGTATTTATCTCTGCTATGAGTGAAAATTATGAGCCATCAGTGACAAACGTACCTAAGTCATTAATTGAAAACACTCATTTGACAGTCAATAAATGTCGTTTATAACGCAACAATGCTTTTCTCACAGTAACGTCGTGTCTCAAGAATATTGTCCCGTAATTAAATGATAGAAATGAGTCGCAATGTAATGATGATCGCGTGATAGTCGCACAGACAGACAGACAGGCGAGCGTCGCCCGCCACCGCCGAGTGACCGTCACGGTGCTGGTCGGCGGGGACTCTTGTATTCTGAACCTGAAGTACCAGGTATGTCGAACAACCCATAAGTTTTAAGACAGGACGACCGTCTATGATAATAAATTTAGTAGTACCTACCGATTCAAAGTCTGGTAGAAAAACTGTTAATCAAAAGCAAATTCTATTATAACAGTTATTATAACATGTGATAAATCAAGTATTTTCCTACACAATTACATTCCCACAACAATCACAAGTATTTCCAAATATTTAGCAACTCTTGACTATTCATAAAGTACGGCATTGTACGAGTAGATACTAAACTTTGCTACGCCGAATGTCGTAGCACTATTCGTAGCAACCAAATTCGCCACAGACTTCTTGTCGGCCAAAAAGAATTAATATCTGTACAAACTTTCTAAGTGTAGTATTAGTAGATATTATTATTATAGGTACTATGTGAGTAGGGATTCGTTTGTCACGCATGGCTACACGGTTTTTCTTCGGATAAGTTTTTTCTCTGCCTACCCCAGCGCCGCCAAGCGTGAACAACGCGCATGACATAGTACTAGTAAGAAGTTTGTTTGTGTTGAATGTCACGGAACAATCGAGGCTTTTTGCTCATAACTGACAAAGACAAAACAGTGTCCAGTGCGCAAAACACGGGGGCAAGTGATGCGACATCATTTACTGTGGGATAATATAAGACCTCGAAATATAATTAAGTATTACTAAAATGTGTGACACTACCATCATTTTAAGAAATTATGATTTTTAAAAAGAGAATCTGCCTTGAATTTTTTCACAGTAGTTTTTCCTATATGGGATAGGATAATTGCAATAGGTAGGGTACCTAAATTATATTACCTATTTATAATTGCTAAGTTTGTGACACTAAGTAACTAAGATACTCGCATGTAAGTTCTATGAATTACGAGAAATAATTTAGAAATAGTGTCAACTGCTAAATTAAAAGTACATAACTAAACAATGCCAAAATAAAACTAAACTTAAATGCCACCACATGATATAAAATCCACATAAGGAGGCTATGTGCAGACAATAAAAATAAGTAAGTGGTTCAACGACCTCTGGCAAGTGCTCAGTACTTGGCGGATCGCTCCCGAAACAAGTGCAGACACAGAACACATCTCAAGACAACTGAACGAACGAATGATTTATATTATCTAGTTGTAGGAATGATCACTACTACAACTGGTTTTATTTTAATTACTACTTGATACTACGGCGGCTTAGATTTTTATGATATTCGCAATGAAAACGTTAAGATGGCGAAAGTACCTATTGATACAGTTGTTTCATCAAATAAACTACCCGAAAGATTTATTTGAAATAAAAATGTTAAAATAAGAGAAATGTTCATTAATTAGTGGAATCTTTTGATAGACATTAATGACCAGACATACTTTAATAAACTTTTAAATACTCGACAACGTTACTCATTGGTATAGAAAGTGTAGTTTTGAATTGAATTGATAAAGAACTACCTACTAGCCGTCGGCTAAGTTAAGGTAATTATCTTGTTATCGAAAGAAAGTACAATACAAAAACATGCGTTGCATATCTAGACGAGATAATGCCAGGTCTTGTCAAACGGTCATGTAAAATAGTAGACACATGGATGCTTTAACAAAATCGATCTAAAAGGCTAATACAATTATTGTTTGCTGAACATTAAGCTATATTCTTGCTAGATGAGTGCTGGGTCACGAGGGTCAGACCGCGGGCCCCGAGGCCGGCGCGCGGCCCACTGACCGATACCACTAATTACCGCCCAATTGACCGACACTTGACCGACGTAATCACTGACATCTTACTACCATAGAGAGCTCTGCATTTTTTTACTTTGATCTTTTATCAAGGAACAGTGTATCTATCATTGGTGTAGGTCGTGTCGTGGGCACGTATTGTGATTAGGTTCACTAACTCTATGTTTAATAGTAATTTGCCACTACTTTTATAATCATAACAATGTTATTGTTGTTTTCTTTAGAAACAATACTGCTTTCAGGATGAAAGAGTAAGTTAAGACCTGAAACTGATAGCGTTTGCGTTTTTGTACACCTGTCAATGGGGGTTAATAAGAGAAACTTTTACTGAAAATACCAGGAAAACTAAAAAAACCCCGTGCGCAAAAATGCTGTAGACCGGCGTTATTGTTTGTTGCTATCGTGGGTGCGTTACCAACATTTCAGACCCGGAACAACTCTTGTGGGTCATACAAATATTTGTTTCAACCAACCCGTGACCCGCACGCCACAGTCCACAAATTAACCACTGCGCCAATTTTTTTAGGTTTTTTTTTTTAAATAAGTACTCGTATATAATTTATTAATTAGAAAGTTATGATTACACACAAGAGCATTTATCTAGCTGTTCTAAATTGGTTAGCACAACATAATTATGCTACTGAAATATGGATGTTTCTATTCTGTAATCTATAGTTTTATACACATTGTGACTTCGTACTTCTTGACAGACAATATCGAGGTTCAAAGCTGTTTCAAAAAAGCGTGTGATGTTCAACTTATTGCAGACATTTCTGTTGTCCTCCATGTCAGTGACTACTATCTAAATAAGTTTGTACGACATACGTAGTGTATGTAAAGTTGTTACAAAAATAAGCTGTTGACTGAAGGTTTGTTCATTCGTATATCAGTGGTAGGCACAGACAGAGCATGCGGGTGTGTTATCCTGTAGATAACAGTCAGTGATGTAACTAGCGGAAATCATTGTCTCTACTCTACCTGCTGAGCCTTTAAGTACATTCATTGCTCCTATTTATTCAAGTTTCTCCTTTTATGTGTTCCGTACTCAAAGTATAAAATGAGACCCAATCATTAAGAATTACTTGGTATTTTCACTGATAAATTACTTCTAGATAACAAATTCTGAAAAATAGTATAAAGTAAATATTTATCGGGGTCCGCTACACTACAGCCTACAACAAACTTGTTATTTTTTGTGAAATCACGATTACAAAGAAGGATGAGATGTAGGTACAGTTAAAATATATGTGAAGAAGGAGTGCACTAAGCAAACATTTTTTAAACTAAGTATTTAAAGATATGCCATGTGAATACAAAATTACTTACACTACAATGCGTTTAACACATACTGGATGTCAAACTTCCAAGTGTCGAAGAATTATAGTGGTTGCTATATTCTTTGTCTATTCGGAGCCGCGGGACTGTCTAAACAGGTAACCGTAACCCTGGAACGCAAAGGGTAATTGATGGAACAAGCTGGATTTTGGTCAGTACGAAATTTGTCAGTCGCTTCCACTTTTCCACTCCACCCTTGGAGAACATATTTGATATTTTCAAAACCAAAAAAGTTGTCTTTTACAATAGAGCCTAAAATGGTCTTTCAAGCACTCAGCGAGCAAATTAATAGAACACCGGTAATTTTGTTGGACAAACACATAATGATATATGATTATGATAATAAATGTATAAGCATACAAATTAATTAGCAAAACACTAACATCTAACATGATGTAGCCAATCAAAAGGCAGTAAATCATCTGTAGTAAAAAGTTATGAATAATGAGTGAACGTGAAATATTATCTGATAGAACTGGTTGCTGCACTGCCTGTATTACAATAAACAAACTGTATTGAATAAGTGAGGGAGGACCTACTAGGTAGATATAATATACCTACTTAACATCTGTAAGATGCATAAATATTATCTATCTATCTTTGTTGGTTTTGAAAAAAACTGATTGTAAGAACAGACAGATCGTTGCATTTGTAGTTTTTTCAACAATGAGTGTTTTGGGTCTTTGTGTTTGTAATTTAATTAAAAATAAAACCTAAGCTTTGCAAAATTTGCTCGCAGGACTAACGAATATCGGGACCCCAAAGGACTATTGAAATACACCGTGTGACGTTCCCTCCTGCCCTGCCCTGGGTGGGAGGACTCATTTGATGATTGTACCATGGTAAAAAAGCCTTGAAAATTAAAATAAACTTTAAAATAATAATAAATAATAATCAATTGAACAAGTTAGTAGTTAAACGCTGACGTGTTCAAATAATCTGTTTTTCTATTTAACCTACATTCCTCATACATAATTATCTGCCCGATCTACTTTTTGCCTCAATAGAAAAACTATTAATTTTCCGAGCTGTTGGCCCTCACGTCCGCGTAAAGGATGGAACTATAGAGTATGGAAATAATTATTAATATTTTGAATATTAATCATAGTTCTTGCCAGCCCGGTACTGAGCATGCACCGTGAAGGACCACGGCTTATCATTAGTAGCTACCGTAGTATCTATCTCATACTATGACGTCTCCATTCCCCATTGGATTACGCAGTTTCCAGGCGGTTATACAATAGGTACGATCACGTCCGGACAGTTGCATGAGACAAAAGTAACAATATAATATTTATAACACTCCGACTGGATTCAATTTCCTAATAGTAGGTAAGCATAACCAGCCCACTATAATGTTCCCACTGCTGGGACTCCATTCTGTGAGGGAGTTGGCTGTTATCCACCACGCAGGTAGACCCAGTGAGCTTTTGGTTTTGGGACATGCCGGTTGCCTCACAATGTTTTCCTTCCCATTGTTGAGAGCATTGTTGATGTCATTTACAAAATAAATCGCCTGGCTGAGTTCGAACCCACGACCTACGAACTAGTAAATCGGGCCCGTTACCACACCAGTGCTCCGGTGGTAACTGGTGGACTATGAAAGTTACTTTTATGCAAAATAAGATAATGATTTTTTTTCAAAAGTGGAAGGCGTTCTCAAATCATTCGACTTTTTGTCTAAATTAAAACTAAAATAAATTATAACATCGACTCTCTATCGTAACCTCACTGCCACCTCAGTTGCGTAAGCACTGATTTTAGAAATTAATTATAAAATAATGTTTGTTGCATACGAACATTTCTGTTGATTAGTTCAGCATGGCAACGGTGTCAACATGGCAACCCACCGGCTCCGCCGTGCTCGATCAAGGACTTACAACAGATGCGCAATACTGATGAAGTTTGTATTAACTTAACATTTTCACTTGATTCGCGATAACAACTCACACAAATCCACTACCTACTCAAAAATTGTTTACAAAAAAAGGTTCAACATCATATAAATTGTTCCTTGCGTTGATTATAAAACTTGGATCATCAGTAGGTATATATGGTCAATACAGAAATTGGCACAAATCTCATCTACCTACGTTGGGGTGGATTTCCAGTCTTCCCAGAAACAGCTAATATTTGTGTTTTCCATGGAACCGCTGCCTATCAGACCTCCACCACCCAATAACTGGGTATCTTGGTAGGACTGGTTATCAGAACTTTTCAGTAACGACAGAATGACTGACAGATCAAATGGTTTTCGCTATTTGAGACACGGAGGCAACTCATTTTGATACTCGTAGAGGGTTAACCATTCTCAAATCAACCTCAACAATTGCGGTTTAAACTTGTAGATTATCCTACGCGTCTAGCATTATTTGGCACAATATACTAAACTGTAAAGCAAATGATAGGTAGCATCGTTTAAGTTTTTAATCATTTTTATTAGTCAAAGTATTTTGTTTAATTAAAGAAAAGTATTATACCATAATGACTTCAGATTTACGACTGGCCAAACTCTCAACTTTCTCTAATTATGGCCGTCATATTAAAATCACGGGTATAATAAAATAAAATCGATAAGATTACAGCTCAGGTGTAAACAATCTTGACTGCTCCCAGCTTTAGACAGGCATGTTTGTCTGTGTGTCATAGTGGGCACTGTCGGCGTGGTGGCTGCAGCGGACGCGTTCGTCGGAGGAGTCATTGTTTTAATAAGTTATAGAGATAGTGTCGGGGTCACGTGCCGCAGTGCTAATGAGAGCGTCGGCTGTTGTTCCGCGCGTCGCCGCCCGTCGGCCGCGTTGCGCCTACGCTACGAGGTACGCGGAAAAAATACACGAAGGGCAAGATGGACCGCTCGCGGCGCTACCAAAACCGAGGAGACTATAAATTGAGTAGAACACGACCGCTGATAAAGGTGGCCTCGCCGCCGCACCTGCCACGAACCCACCGTTTTTTAAATACATATTTTACGACAAAACGCAGAAAAACTGACAGGTAAGTTGGTACGAGCGCTCGTTTGCGCGACAATGTCGCCGCGCTCCGGTTTTGTCGCACACATTCTGACACTATTGAAATACAGATGTTAACTCATATATTAAGAGCCACCTTATACAACTCTGTTATTCAATTTATTTTTCATTTTAGATTCTTGGAAACAGGAACAGTGTCGTAATTAATTTTAAAAAGGATCTCGCCCATTAACTTAATTACTTTTTTAATTTTTTAATCGAGCTCACCATCCTAAATACTAGAAAAGATTGGATATTAATTATTATTGCTGAAAATTCGTGTTTTAATGTTTATGTACTTGTGTCTAAAAAAGAGACATTTCAGTCAGTGAAGTAAGCAAGTAGGCGCATGTAATTAATTTAAGTAATTCATAATTCAGTTTAATAATCGATATCGTACACGCGGTACCTACTAAGTCAGTCACATGTAAACAGCGCAGTCACCGTCTACATTATAATTTTGTTTTCCTTATTTTTTGCTATTCACTTATTTGGTATTTGTCAACACGTTTAACTGTTTCATCAGTACTATTCAACACCTGATTGTGCAATCTACTACAAAGTCCATGAAAAATGCCTTTGTTTGTGATATTTCTGGTGTTGGCTGAAATACATATAGGTATAATTTATTTAAAATGGAAAGTCCGTCCTGAAGACAGCCACTTATTAACAAAGAGGATTGTGTTACAAAAGATGAGTTAGAAACATGCAAGTAGGTATGTGTGCTACATAGGTACCTAGTTAGATCGTGGCGTATCAGCACCAGAATACGCCACAACCTAAGTGGCGGCGATGCCGACGGTGACGGCGGCTCGCAGACAAGTGAACAGATCGAAGTGGGTTAATGTAGGAGGTGATGTGTTTCAGCGGTCGGCGGCGCATTAGTGCCGCTCGGGTAGGACTGTGAGCGAAGGCCGAGCCGCGCGGCACCTACATTGTCGCGCTGACATTATGATGAGCACAGACCAACAAGATCTGAGCGACTTACACCCAGAATGTCTTTGCACAATTAGAACACTCAACATCATCGTTATACAACAATAACAAAAATACTCTAGCGTTTGCCAAAGTCGCAGGATAATATGAAAAACTGAATTTAAAAAATTCTAAAGTTATTATTTACATTAGTTTTTGCTCGACCCCCATTGCCATCCATGTTTTCACGATATCCCTAGAATTTATGAAATTCAGTTTATGAAATTATCCTGCATCATCAATACCTGAATACTACGTAATCAGGTCTTGATTCCTCCCTACATTAATAATAGTTTTGATTGAGTTGATATCAACTACCTAAATTCAACCAATATTATTAAATACCAATTAGCATCCCTCTGGTGCAAAATACCTACCTCGGCAAAGATTGCAATCGCTGGTACAAAAACCTTTTTGATGAAGAACAAAATAAAGTATATCCAAGTCTATCTCATGTCTACCTAGTCGTTAGAAGAGACTTAAGTATTTCTAGATAAATTAAACTTAAGATTCTGGAGACACCTATATCGATGTTACATTCATCATGCGTTAATTAGCACAGGATAAAGTAGGTACAGAAAATAAGAACAATAAAAGTATTCTAACCGAAAAATACTTGTGTCGTATCACAGACCCGCGACGCGGCTTTCCTAACAATCATTTGACAATGGTTAAGACAGGCGCGGTTTTTTTGCACAACATTCTTGTTCCACGCCGAGCAAAAAGTTTGAGGTTAACAGGCGGAAACAAACGAGCGTTTGTCATTCTAATTTTGAAAATAATCTCTTAACAGAGACACAAAAAGTTTATACCGAGGGAACGGAAAAAAATGTAACGTCAAGTCGCGCATATGTGTGCGTCGACGTAGCTAGACCACTTGACAAAAATAATAAAATATTTGAAATAATAATAATATGATAATTACAAATTAAACTGTATTTATCTATGCGAGTTGAAGGCATGTAACCCATACTAAATATTTGCCATATTTAATAAATATTTACCTTTCATTAGATAAAAAAAAAATAAAAAAATGTTTTTTGATAAATTATTAAAAGCCTACCTATAAATAATTTGTTAAAAGAATAAAATGTTTTAATAACTTTTACTTGCTCCAGTCACAGTATATTATATGTAACTGTCATTACCGATTGTATCGATGAAGTTTCCTGAAACGTTAACGTGCTGGTTAAATATTTTTTCAGCGGAGGAGGTTTCACTACGGCGTAACGCTTCATTAGACGGACGGAATGTCATTTGGTGTAGTGTGAAGCGAGTGCCGACGAGCGCGAGTTGCCACGCGCGTAAGTAAGATTCACACGTGAAGTTTTTGCAACCGCGTCACCCGCGTACCGCGACAACCGTCAAATTCCACTCCTTTACATGTTTTATTCGTGTCACTATTGATAGGAGAAAGCTATCACACACACTCGTTAAAGTGAAAAAGTTATTTCGCCTTCGGCCACATAAACAATTTTGGTTTAATTGCAACGCAAAGTTCGACCCCTAGAGCCGCAGCTCAGATAGTCATGTTTGAGTGAATCTCTGGCGTAGATTGTAGAAGTTAAGTTTTTTAGCATCATGCCTAACATTCGTTTGTAATAATATAGTAGGTGTAGTTTATAATGTATTGAAAATAGCTATAAATTAGTTGTATATAGCTTTTTTATCTATTAAAAACAAACAAAAACCTTTTCTTCATGTATAAATTGTTTTTAATACAACAAACACTAAAATGTTAAAACAAAAGTACCTATTAAAGAAAACAAATAGATATGAAAAGTGCAGTTGTTACCTAGCCAGACACAGACATTAGTAGATCATCGAGTGGTTAGTACAGAATGTACAGATAGGAAACATGATACAGCCTGTGTCAACACTTGAGTCACTCAGTAAAGGTGAAATACTTATTGAATAATATAAACTGGTGTATGTGCATGGCAAGTGTGCGAACAATTGTGTTTTTATTATTACAAATAGGGATTGATATTATTCAAAACGATTGAATTCTCTTGAACAACAATAAAACAATGCATTGGCCAAATGTAACAGTAACTGTCACTCAGTTTAATTCATCTAACAAATAAATTAGAAACGTCCTGCGATAACACTAGCTGCAGTCAGTTTATTATGTTAACAGAACCAAATGTATTAACTTAGAGAGCGGACAATATCGTACAAAGGCAATCTTTATGAAATATAAAAAAAATAATATGCGATGTGTTTGACTACACGATAGGATCTGTGTGTAGTTTGTCAAATCTTTGATAAATGTGTTGAGCGGAGCTGGCGGCGCGGTGTGACGACCACTACCTGCCTCGTTGTACCCTCATAAATAAAATAAACAACACTAAGCCGACTCACAACATTTTTTTTTACTTTATAATTATGACCTACTGACCGGGATTTATCAATAATACTCTTTAGTAAAATATTTACTCTGTTTTATTAAATACTTAGACGATAATATAAAATATCATATCACTAAGTAATATTTACTCGCTATACTTGCATACCTAACTCCATCGTGATGCGATTATTTATTTACATTATTCATCTAGTTCAACTTTAGCAAAAACATTTCACAAGTGTTACTGAGCTTCTGTTCGTTAATAGTAAAACTATGCAAACAATCCTCCCTAAAACTAAACATTCGTTGGTGTCTGACACTGACACGCGCTACACTTGTGTCCGAGACCTGTCATGTCACTAATACAACTAATAACATAACTATCATTACGAAAACAAACAAATGTCTGTCGAGGCAGAGAGATAATCAGGACAAGTTTCAATAAAAGTCATTTCCATATTTCAATTTCTATAAAGAACTTTTTTAATATATATCATCATATACGTCGTAGGTACATTATTTTATATAGAAAAAATACCTATTTTTACAAGTATTAAGTACCAAGGTTGGCCACAAATACATACAAACGAAAAAAAACAACAAAACAAGTAAAAAACAGGAATAAAACCATTTTGGCATCGTGTCTGCATTCTTTTAATAATAATTTTTAATAAATTATGTAGTGGGAGCTAGGTGTGCGTCGAGTGCGTGTCGGCGCGTGTCGCCCGAAGACGCAGCGCAGCGCGGCCGTGCACTCACAACACCAACAGAGTGCACCGCCGCGCTGCGCCGCGCCGAGCGCATCACTACTACGTACATGATTGCTCTCACATTCGGATCGTTTCATTAAACACTTAAAATAAAAATTGCACCTATTGACTCACTCGTATTCCCTTACAAAACGAAGCTTCGACCCGATTCATATTTTTTACTCTCGTCCTCGTCACTAATCATAAATTTACAGTAATAGCAACAATTTAAATTTATTCCACACCACAATGACTCCCTACTGACAGGTAGGCATGTATGAACATCGTTAATTTGTAATATTCTATAAATAAATTCGATGAAATCGTCCTTTACAAAACTGAATGGTGCTACGCACTCCTCGCCAGAGCGGCCGCTCACTCGCGCGACTCGCAGGTCGCGACGACGTGCGTCAAGTACGCGAGAACGCGTCAAGTGTGGTACGAGCGTTACTGTGCTACTGAGTGTGTAATGTCGCCGTACTTACCGCACGACGTCTGATGCGGCCGCGGCCGGCGAGGCGCGAGCGACGCCGGGATCCACCTCCGATTTAAGCTCTTATTTATCAATTAGACTATCTAGCTAAACGTATCGGCGATCACTCCGAACCTCGGCGTTTCGATAAAGTATAAACGATTACTGGCTTCGATCTTAACATTACTCACATAATTAATCAATGACTTCACTGAAATTATAAAGAACAACTTAAACGTAGCGTTGTGTCCATGCGGGGCTCGCGATATGTACAGAGGCGCGGACCCCGCTCACTGCGCCGCTCGCACGTCCGGGCGGCGGCGCTATTTACACGTATCCCGCGGGCGCGGCGCTAGTCGGCGCTAGTGAGGCTCCGAGTAGTAGGGCCGCGGCGGCGCCCACGGGGCGAACTGTTAGTGTGCAGCCAGCGTATGACCGGGCGCCAGGTGCTGCGGCGACAGGCCGGGCGGTGAGTGCGAGTGCTGCAGCGGCGAGCCGTGCACCTCGCCATGCCCATAATGCCCGTGCCCCATGCCCTCCATCATCTCGTTGCCCAGCGTGTTGGGCGGCGTCATTCGCTTTTCTTTCTGGCGTCTGTTACAAAACCACACGCGCACTACCTCTTTCTCTAGCTGCAGGCTGTCTGCCAGCGACGTGATCTCCTGCGCCGATGGCTTCGGCTGCTTGTGAAAGTGCTGCTCCAGTGCACCCTTCACAGACACTTCTATCGACGTTCGCTTCTTTCGTTTCCTTCCTTGTGCGGCTATTTTGTCGATGCTCGTGGGGCTGCCTGTGGTGGAGTCGGCCTCCTCGAGCCACTTCTGCAGTAGTGGTTTCAACTTGCACATGTTTTTAAAACTGAGCTGTAGTGCTTCGAACCTGCAGATTGTGGTCTGCGAGAACACATTGCCGTAGAGCGTACCGAGCGCCAGGCCCACATCGGCCTGCGTGAAGCCTAGCTTGATGCGGCGTTGCTTGAACTGTTTGGCGAATGCCTCGAGGTCATCGCTTGTGGGCGTATCTTCTTCAGGCGGCTCGCGCTCCATGGCGTGGTGGTGTAGCGCGTGCGGTGAGGGCTGGATGTCGCGCAACATATGGTGCTGGTGCATAGGCATGGGGTAGCCACCGTGCAGCGCCACGGGCGAGCCGGCGCCGTAGTGTGGTGATACCACGGGTGCATGCCAGCCGCCGTGCTGCAGGTGGCGGTGTTCGTGCGGCGCGGGCGGCGGCTTCACGTCGGGCTGGTGCGCGTGCGCGTGGTGACCGTGCATAGCCCACGGATCCGCGGGCGGCAGCGAGGTCCAGGGGTTGAGTACAGGTGCGCCCGGGGATGGCGAGCCACCCGCGTGCAGCGAGTGCCCATACTTCATGTCGGCGGGCTCGGCACTGCGCGGCGACGCGGCATACCCGCCGATGTTGCCCAGGTCCATGTCGGCGGGCATGTACGTGGTCGCCGCCATGGCGCCGTACCTCAGATCCACGGTGGACGGCGTCTTGCCGGCTCGAAGGCTCTCGAGCCTTCAACTGGCTTACTCGGTCGCGAAACAAGCGCGTTAGTCGCGCGGCGCTGCGGCAGCGGCGGGGGCCACCTCACATCACCGGGATACACAGCGAGCGACATGCGCGTGCGTGCGCGACGGCAGCACGGAGCGGACTGGAACGCTCACAGCCGCTGCGCGCGCCCGCAGAGGTAGAGGGGCGGCCCCGCCCAGACGCCGCCCGCTAATGACGATGTAATTACTGCGCCCCGCCCCCCGCGCGCGCCCCTCCAACCCGCGCGCCTCTAGCCCCCTCCTCGCCCCGCGCTCTTCACTCGCACACAATATTGTGCGTCGCGTCGCTACACTGCGAGCGCTCTACCGACGCCGTCGGACTCTCAACTTAGAGATCACGTTCATCACTTATTGAATGATACTCATGATAATAAAAAAAATATAAAATAAAAGTAGCAACGATAGAGATATTCATAACATTTTATTTTAATACAATTAATACTTTAAATAAAGAAAATCCTTTTACTATTTTTCAGATTCTATGCAATTAAATGACAGAATACTTTTTTATATTAATTGAGTTTTTAGTATTTTTTTACTAGAAGTATTAATTAGCAAAGAAATAAATAAAAGCCTTCTGTGTGGAAACTGACACTTAACTAGTACATACCTACCTAGTACTATGACAACTGTATAAAATGTTAATATGCACAATTGGCCACTGTGATGATTCCAACTAAATATTTTAATAGGTAACATTTACGTTAACAATATATTATCTATTCTGATAAACATAAATTATGACAATATCTTTATGTATTTCTACACGGATAACAAAAAAAAAATAAGTAAAAAATATAATATTCATGGTGTTTTCTATTAAATAAAATTAGTAGACGGTAATTCGGGTTCTTTCAAATGAAAAAATTTTAACACAGGCGATATTTGCATGCAGCAATATTGAAATTAAAAGGCGAATTTGTGTTAGATGTGTTATGTTGTAAACGCTACCTTGAACAAGTAGAGGTATCAACACCTTTAAAAATCTTATTTTATTCAAAATATTCACAAGTGGTTCAAAACTGGCTTAATATTATAAGTAAAATGGATTATTTATTGCGTAAGTAAACCACATCTGCCAGTGTCATTCTAGATGTTAAAATTATTTTTTTGTTTGGCACATGTTTTCCAATACGACTCTTTCTATTTTTCTTAATTATTATTTGTGTTTCCTGAATCGCAATAAGTGTTGCTGTACCGCAACCTACCACAACGAAATACGTGACTCTACACGCACTCACCATTTATTATTATAATTTATTTAAATATTTACCGAATTGGAACCACTTCATATTTCATATTAATTTTATTGTATGATTATGTAGGGCTCTTTATAGCATCTTCTTTAGTGACAGTGGCTATTTTTTTGTTCCTAATGTAATAGCTAATTTATGAGTTAAAACGAAATTAAAAGAGTTGGATTAGAAACAGCAATCTCTAATGTTTCTATTCCAAGTAGAATTTTACTAATAAGGTATGAATCAATAATCGCAATATAACATACAGTAATGGGCATTGTTCATTTTTTTTAATATGCTGTAATTGAAAAACCATTTCGAGGAATAGCGTTACTGATCATTATGTACTAATTAAAAATGAAAAATATTCATATTTCATTGATATTTTTAATAAAATACGTTTGACCTTCCTTGCCCTTCAAATGTTTAACACCTTCTTCAAACTTTTGGCTGTACACAGTTTTGTATCTTTGCCTCAGAAAACAGAAAATATAAAAAATATAAAACCGGCCAAGTGCGAGTCGGACTCGCCCATAAAGGGTTCCGTAGCAGCAAGTAAAGTTCTTGTAGTTGGTTGTAACTTTGCAAGGTAAATTGCAGTTTACGATTTATTAAAAATAAAAAAAACTAATAACACGATCTCGTTCAAAACAATTTTCAATTGAAGTTTGCATGGTAATGCACATCAAATATTTTTTGTTGTTTTATCATTCTCTTAGTTTAGAAGTTACAGAGGGGAGGGGTCACATTTTACCACTTTGGAAGTGTCTCTTGAGCAAACTGTTCAGTTTAGAAAAAAAATATTATGTTTGTAACCTCAGTCACAGAATAATAGTACTACCTCAATATAATTTTTCAAGACCTATTCATAGATATCCCACACGAATGGGTAAGGCGAAAAAAATATATTTTGGGTTTCAATTCTAAGTATGGGATCTCTTATAATTTCGATAAAAAGTGGCTGTGACATACGGACGAACAGACAGACAGACAGACATGTCGAATCTATAAGGGTTCCGTTTTCTGCCATTGGCTGCGGAACCCTAAAAAATAAGTGACAAGTATTTTCCAGGGTTGTCAGGCATAAGTACCAATGTCTTGGTATACATACCAGTTTTCAGTGTCACGTACCATGTACCAAGATTATTATTCGAGAAAAAAAAAACCAAGATTGGACGTTGACCAACAATACAGAATAAACGAAAAATTTTAGGGTGCAATCGAGTATTATTATTAATAAAGCCTTTATTTAACAATCTTACAAAACAAAAATATTAAAAGTAAGTTTACATTTTTTTCCCTCTCTTTTATATATCTATATATGTATTACTAGACACCGATATTGAGATTGTCTTTCGATTTCGCAAAGGCTTCCCCTGTAGCTTGCCACTCCTTCCGTTTATGGGTCATCCTCCTCCAAGTAGCACCAGCCATTTTTCGAAAGTCGTCTTCCCATCTTAGGCGTTGCCTTCCTTTCTTTCTTTTGTTATATCTTGGACACCATTTGGTTACGTCCTTAGCCTATTTATTATTAGTACTCCTCAACATATATGACCTGCCCATCTCCATTTCAATTTCCGCAATATGTGATTTCGTTGATTTTAGTTTGGTTTAGTAATGTCTCTAGTTTGATTTTGTCTTTAACTTGTCGTTGAGCATACTACGCTCCATGTTATGTTGACAGGGCTCTAGATTTCGCATAATATATTTTGTTTAGTAATGCTCCAAGTTTGACATCCATACGTCAATATAGGTAAAATGAAGAAATCAAATATTTTCTTAGATTTGGGAGGAACCCGAGGATTTTTGACAACCTTGTGTGACCAATATCTCTTCCACGCTAGCTGTACTCTGTTATCTATTTCTTTAGTTACAATCGAGTATTACTTAATAAAAAATCTCTTTTTTTTTGCGCTCTATTAACAACAAAAGAAAAAAAAAGATTTTTCATTCGTATTTGATTTTCGACACATTTTACCGATGTACCAATATTTCACATTGGTACATCACAGTGGCCGTCTGACATCCCTGATGAGAAAATCAGGGATGTCAGATGGCCACTGACAAGTGTCAATTTGTAAATGTCAAAGATGTAAACAAACAAGTTTTTATTGTAACTGCAAATTGCTTCATAATCTCGGTTAAATCTGTGAAATCGGCATCGGCAATATAACATAAACTACAAGTAAAATAGAATACAGGAAGTGCTTTGTCCCAACTTGCAACAATAATACTAATAATAATCGAAACAACATTTTGTTCGTACTAAAGAAGATTTGCGAGAAAAGTGGTGTCGTGATGACGGCGTGGAATGTTGCAAGGTTTATACAATGTACTGTTGCGAAGATCACTTTGATGTTAGTATTTCAGAAGCCTTAGATTCCTTTGTATGTTCATCTAGGAGTAATTTTGTTTTGTAAACAATAACCTAGCGGGATGTAAGTGATGTTTAGACAGTTGACGTTGTGTTGACAGTTTTTTAATTTTGCTCTAGTAAGGAAACGGCACAATTTTTAGTCCAATGGTGACGTCACCTACCTCAAAAATTAAAATATTAAAAATAAAAAAACTATTGAGCCAATCATTAAAATATTCAAATTAGTTTCTCAAAATGCTCTATATTTGCAGAAAATTAAATAAAAACGAATGTTTAAAAAATTAAGACAATCCCCATTGTTACTTTTTTTTAATATCACTAGTCCAACTTTATTATTTTATATTGTAGGGTAATTTCCAAAGTGTACCCGCCGACGTCATGAACACCGAGCAGCGATCGACTGCAACTACTAGCGCCATCTGTTGTCGAATAGTGGGACTAAACGGGAACTCTCACAACTTATATACAATTAGATTTTTTTAAATTTTGCTGTCATTTTACTTTTTGCTATGTGTTACTTATAGAAAGGAATTTTCTAATGAATATTGGCTTTAAAGATCTTATTAAAAAATAAGAGTAATTTTTAAGTTAATAAGTAATTTTTTTGCACTCACACTTTTTTTGTGCGTTACTGTTTATGTACTCGTAGCAATACATAATATATTATTGATTATTATAAAATTAAAAATAGCTCCTAAATGTTGACTAACTCACCAAAACATGACAGTCATAAATTAATTTAATTACCTAAACAAACTTATGAATAAAATCAAGGTGAGAGTCATCTAGCGTCGGGTAGCAGAACTACAACCTACCCTCTGCCAGGAGGGTTGTTACTTGTGAGGGCGCTGAGCTTCACGAAGGTTGTGTTACTAGAGCGTTAAACGGTGGTTCTCTACCGCTGACATAGGAACCGATCTGTTCGCACACAACGGTACAACTTCGCAGTTTATTTTCATTAAATAAATCCTTACAAATCACAAACTTACGATGTTCGCAATTGGCGAACGGAAGCTCCCAATGATGCCATGATCGCATCGCTTTTGTTCTGTGGAGCTTCTATCTTCTATACCTACCTACGTATTCGAACTGAGGTGACGCAGGAGTAAGTACGACATTTTGAAAACAGAAGGTATTTTTATTTCGAAAGTGTAAGTATCTAAACAAGCATTGATGAAAATTGATAATGTCCTTATAGACCGAAATTAAAAAAGAAAAGATTTTTTTGTGAAAAGTACTTAGTCAATTCCGAGTTCAGACGCTTGAATTTGGCAATGATTACCTATCTACCTTAAACTGCTGATCTACAATTTTATAAATATTTTTGTTATTAATTATTATAACAATATTGACATGAGGAAAGATATTTTCATTGTTTGTTTGTATTGAGGCTCCGAAACTACTGCACCGGTTTCAAAAAATATTTCACCTGTGTAGAGCTGCTTTGATCCTGAGTAACGTTAGGCAATAATTAAGCCGGCAAAGCCTCTGGCAAAAGCTAGTTTTAAATAAAGTTATAAGGAACTCGTCCCTCCCGAATAGTTGTCGGTACAATAATCATCAGATCTGAGCGCGTAATGATCTGTATTTCGAATTTAGTTCAATAGGTTGGTATTACCTACTTTTCTTAAAAGTACTAAATTATTATTTATTATTTAGAACCTAAATTTTGTTGTAGGTACAAGAATAAAGTAGGTACAATAAATAATTACTTTTGTTCCGTGCGGGAATCGAATCCGCGACACTCAGCGCAACCGTCCAATTACTCTACACAAACCAAAAATAAAAATGACCTAAATATCCTGAAATTAACAAAGTATTATTATTATTATTTGTATAGATAGTTCGTTGTAATTTCAAGGAGCCTTGTGAATATTATATAATATAGTATATATTTTGTAAGTTTAAAATTTCACAGATGGTGTATTAATGTTGTCGCTATAACAACAAACGTGATAATTTATTTAAATTTTTTGATTATTTATAAATAATTTTCATAAAATTCATGTTAGCTTAAGTTATAGTGGAACTTGCCAAAAAACTGCCTTTTTATAAGAGTTTATCACATCACGTACTAACGTCATAAATCTCATTTCAACATTTTCATCAAATTACAAAAACTAAACTCTAATTAGGATTCCCTCAAAACGAGGATTTCTGTCCCTAAGGATAAAACATGTTTTTATTTTGTAAGTTGGTTAATAAAAGGAATGGGTACTGCCTAGATAAAACCCAATTCAATTTAGTTATAGCTTTCTTATTCGTAGGTAAGGATTATAATTATCTCATAAGAATTTTTATCTTAGATTCCATTATTAACCAATGATCAGGTCGTGGACATAGGATTAAAATAGGTTATCTATAACTTTAATAACTTTCTCAATTTAACTTATACATATCTTACAATATGACATAAACACTACAACACTGTTGATTAACAACAAACTGCTCTGTAGTTTGGCTGAAGTAAATAAAATGTTTCAAATTGACTTAATGATACGAAAAAAATTATTCAATTTTTTTTCGTTCCTATTACCTTTATCAATAAAAATCAATCGATCAGTGATCAATATAACAATCAACTCAGTGTGCAAGGGGATACATACGTAACCTCAACAATCAAAATATCAACAGTTAAAACATCAACACCGTAAGACCAACGATTCAAAATCTCAACAATTCAGAATGTCAACAGATAAGGAAGTCAACAGCTCACCAGGCCAAAGTTTAAAATCTCAACTTGGAAAGTATTAGCTAAATAAAATAATAACCAATGTATTATGATAATATATTGTATATTGGACACCACTTAATTTTCTCACCACACATTTAGATAAAATTGGATTGTCTGTTTGTAGTAAAACAAAACAATAACATTAGTTAGTATTTAGCTAATGCTTTCCAAGTTGGCCAAACAGTTTCCAACACAGTAAACAGTAAGCTGTTGAGTCTCATAACTGTTGGCATTCTGAAGTATTGACATTTTGAATCGTTGATCTATTGAACTGTTGACATTCTGAATTGTTGAGATTTTGAATCGTTGGTCTTACGGTGTTGATGTTTTAACTGTTGATATTTTGATTGTTGAGGTTACGTATGTATCCCGTGTGCAAGGGCCCTAACCATTTACTGATCAAGTAAATTAGGCTAGACCATGTTGATTACCCTGACAACCTTAATGGCTGCTACACACCTTACGATAAATCGTTACGATTAGTCGGTACAGTTCAAACTGCAACGATAAATCGACAAGTGTGTATGAGAAAAATCGAACAAACTGTACAGTTTTTCTCATACACACTTGTCGATTTATCGTTGCAGTTTGAACTGTACCGACTAATCGTAACTATTTATCGTAAGGTGTGTAGCAGCCATAACAGACACCTTAGGTAGGCCACGTCTGGAACTAATGGGCTAACCACGGCAACTCATGAACTTCTATTTGTTCTCTATCTTTTCAAAATATCGAATCAAAATGTCTTTATTAATTAATTCCATGCACAAAGTTAACGAATTGTTTATTTTTTCAATATGAGTATACGAGAATCGTATTAGCAGCCTACAAACACATAAGAAGCATGTGTAGGCTAGTGATATTCCAATAAGAATGTACGGCAAACAGGGCTCGCAAATATAAACATATTAGTTGCTCAACGGAGGCTCAACAAACAAGCGCAGGGGTGCGCGGCCCACGCTCAACTATTTATTTACTCAACACTTGACGAACTCTTATTGTGACTGACGACGTTACTTATATCACACCACTTCGAATGGCAACACTTTGATTTTGAAACTAATAAGTATTTAATGTTAAAAGCATAAGTAAGCAACAACTTGAGCTCTACAGCCGTATATTAATGAAGAATTGATTCCTAGGACTAGGAATCACCTTAAAATTCTCAATAAACAAAAACAAACATTCATGACTTCAGCAAGATGGATAATTATTGACTAGAAACGACAGTACCCACCTGTTCAAAACACATTTTCATAAATTGGTGTAACGGTATTAGAATGTATGAAGATCAAAATGTTGATGACGAATTTTACTATTTTTTTGCACGACTTTTATAGTTGTCCAATTGGGAAAGTAATGGAATGAAACGGGATGTCGTCAAGTCTTACTTTAAAGCCTATTTTTTTATATCTTTGAAGTTCGATCTTATGATATAGGGAATCAGTTTGTATACAAAGCAAAAAAAATACAGTTTGAAGTTTACGCCTTTACTCATATGAAGTCAGCACAGCTACTACACATTTATAACATTAGTTTGTAGATAGTAACTGTTAGTCATAATCTCATGATAATCACAAATTCACAGAATTCAAATGTTGCTAAACAAGGCTGTAAGTGGCACTAGAATAGTAGTATAATAGTAGTAGTGGTACTACAATAATTTATTATAACTTAACACTGCGCTGTCGTTGGTTCCCGTCATATAGTTAGAGTACCTAAGTGATGTTTACTTTTTATACACTTGGCGATTAAAGGATGCAGTCTATAAAAAAATAAGTAAAGAGCTAGTATTTATTTCCATTAAAAAGATCGAATAACAAAATCTAAAATATAATGATCACATCCCATCCCATCTGGAATTCGCAGAGAAAATCCCCCGGGGGCATCATAAAATGCTCTCCTGCACAGTTTTAATTTGCTGATATATAGGTAACGGAGTCACTTTTATGATTTTTTGATTTTCAAAATGGTATTGAACACCTAAGCTAATTATAGGCAGTATCAAAGCGACTGATAAAGTTATAACTGCTCAAGTGCTCACATACATAGAGCGCTAGGCCAATAAACAGCCTTATAAAGGACAATAATTACAAGCAGCAGATGTCACAGTGTGCGTAATCATATAAATCTTGAGTCATTCACCACACGTGCTGCTGATTAGTACCTATTAAGTACTACAGTACTAATCTACATTGAAACGAGAATCTTTAAAGTCAAAAACTACTGAACGATTTCATTTTTTTTTAACAATAGCTGTCTAGAATTCTAACTTGAATTAACATCTTCATAAGAAAGAAAATACATAACCTGTACTATACATATACCGTAAGCTTAGCAGTTAGACAATACAATAAGATCTAGTCAGTTTATAATTTGGGATAATAAAATGATGCAGGCTCTACATTTAATTTAATTAATAATTTCGATTTAATTTTAAGACTGTTTGGGTTTGAATCAAAAGCTAGCAGGAGGAACATCGTGAGGATATGTACTGGCGTGCTGCGGTACATTAGCTGAGGAAGGTTGTGCAAGATATTTTCAATTTGCAGGGTGGTGCGCGACGGATCGATCCGTCCCGTCGCCGCGCGCGCAACTTACACCAGCCTTTGGAACGCACACCTTTTATCTCAAATACAAAATAAAACTTACAATTACGACAATCTGAGCCAAGGAACTTTTGTTATTATAAACAGCAAAATTTTTTTTTTTCCGCCAGTGTAATTTCTCCAACAGGAAAATCTCAAACTAATAAATAATTATGTTGATTTTTCCGACAAGTAAAAATGTCGGTAAAAATTAACAAGTTTACCCTTATTGGCCGTGCTCGATACAAAAGTCGAGTTTAAGTTTAGCTTCATCGCTATTTTCCATCCAGTTAAAAACATCTCTATCGCTCTAAGGTTTGCTGTAAGAAAACGTAACTCTGTGTTAAGCTGGCCTTTGTAGGTACATAACTATTACCCTTATGTTAAATGTTATTTTATTCATATGTGTGTACAATAAAGTATA
Source organism: Agrotis segetum (assembly GCA_036375495.1). Lineage (NCBI taxonomy): Eukaryota > Metazoa > Arthropoda > Insecta > Lepidoptera > Noctuidae > Agrotis > Agrotis segetum. The sequence goes on from JAQSVV010000279.1 coordinate 839,974, forward strand.
AGAGAATAAGAAGGTTTTCGTTTACTATAAAAACGGTCAAATCGTGACGTAGTCCCCATGAATCCGAAAGACTAACTTAATAAACAAGCAATAACTTTTCTTTTAAAAGTCAGTGGCAAAAAAAAAGTCAGTGAAATAAAAATCGACTTCCGAAACAAACGTTAGATATCAATGTTGATTTATTACAAAGTATATTTTCAATCACTGGTACTTATTTGCAAAAAATCTACCAGATTAGCGAGATGTTGCTGTAAGCGTTATTTGGGTTTCTTTGAGCTTATGGTACCTTACTAGCTGCTTTTGTCTACCTACTGCTTCTGGAAGCTTAATTTACTTTATAAGTCCACTTGTGATGGTGTAGAAACTTCAACTGCTGAACCTCAAGTTTCGTGACTAACAAACACTTTGGAAGATAAAACAAGTTCTTAATTAACCATGATGTCATCGTGATATTATTTTCTTATTATGTACGTTGAGGGACGGCCGCGGCGCCGCGAGCGATGCGCGAATCAATTTCATGTGGATACTACGAATTGAACCCGCGACTAATATGGACATACGGCGAATACGATCTTCGGATATTATCGTACTACGTACGTGCGATCACTTTGGTATGTTGTGTTCTGTGCGGTCAATGTTATTATTAAAAGGAAAAATTTCAAAACTGCAGTTATTTAGTACTACATTAGGTATTGCTATGTGGATAGTACAATCACTTGTGTTTGTAGGACACGATTCATTGGCAAATCAATGAGTATTTACTCCCTTGGTAGGTAGTTATACCAAATATCTAGAAAAAACTGCTACCAGTACCGATGTTTAGTACCTATCTATAAATTATAATTATGTAAATATTTATTAGCAGAAATTAATTATATGAAATGATGTAACTTTAACTGCCCATTGGGCTTTTGTATCATTAATTTCGCCGCAAAAATAAGCTTTCTCCGGTAAGTGGGAGTAAGCACGATGTCGATCTATACTTCCCGAGGGACTTGAATATCACTAGCTTAATGGACGTTATGTGCAAAATAAGACACACACCTTTTATATTGTTGTTAATTGTAATGTACTTATACATTTCTCAATTTCATGCAGTCATCTTTCAGTAAGTCAATGTATCAGTAGGCACGGCGCGCGGCGGTGACCGCGCGGGCTCTGGGGTCGCGAATCAATTCGCGCGAGTGCACGGTGTCGGCGCGCGGCGTGGCGGTGCTCGCTCGCGGCGATTTGACCCCACACGAAGTATACGCGTGTTATTAGTACCTTACTGTTGAAGTTGCTAAATGTTGCATTACGTCAGACACAGCTGATGATTGCCTTCTAAAGATTTCCTTTAAAAATGCTTTAACTGAAATGTTAGAGTAGCTAATGTAGTGCGAAAAGGTAAGGTCTGAGTGAAAGGCCATCAAGCTTGTATTCCAAAGAGCAGCTAACCGTTATTAGTTCTCTTGTTGCTGGAATACTCAGTCATGCACTATAGTTTATACACAATCCATGTTTCAGAAGTTGTGTAGATTACCAGTTTTCAAAGAATTTAGATTAAAATATTCAATGCAATGTATGTACTAGTTCTAAATTACATATGTGGCCATTATAATCTCGTGTGCTAATGATGGCCGAGTGCTGAGTGATCAGTGCGTGCGGTGCGCGGACATGATGCGCCTGACAGTCGGCGCGCGCGCAGAGGCGGGGCCGGCGCCGCCCACGCGACTTCCATTTTGCGATTGTGTCGCGCACCAACTGCTTGCATCCACCACGACCGTGCTATCTGCGGTCTGCACCATGTCAGTGCACATAACGTAGACAGCTCATATTGCTATAGGTACCTACATATTTCATACTGATGACCAAGACACTATGACAATTCAATCAAATATATTTTTGAGGAAGGAAAAATCCAGCTGTCTTCTGGATAAGTACTCCAGATCCATCGATCGTAAATCGTGTATTCATAATGTAGGAACCTGTGTGCAGGTATGCGTGAGTCACTCCGGTAAGTTGTAATGTTATTAACATTGTGCAACATATTTACAGCTCTTATTCTAGTCATTTAGCTTACAAGTCTCACGAACCACAGTCTTACAGGATTCTTTAGACATTTGAAAAAACACAGTTGTCGCAGCTAGGAATGTCACCGCTAGAGATTAATTATATTTATAAGTATCATAACGAGAGGCGGTCGCAATGATCTTATCGTAGGAAGATTTTCTTGCGATACATGTTGCGTCTGCGCGTTATTAAACTAGCGCTGCTCTGGCACTGCCGAGCTCAATTAGCGACAATAATATGCCTCGTGTAATCATGGTAACTGTATACCGAGTGTGTGCCTGTAATGTGCGACAACTCTTCATCTCGTTAGACGAGCAGCCAACCACATCAGCAGGAGAAGGCTACATACATTTGTCTATTGTAGATACACTTTGTGGCTGTTCACGTGATCACCCAGGCCGCCGTACCTACATATAAACAAGATAATTTCTCGCATAAAAAAAAATCCAAAAATACTCGTCCCAACGACTCAGCCAACGGTAAAGCGGGAATGCAAAACATGTTCCTTGCATCCGACAAGTTTATTTTAAGAAAAAATCGATTGACAACTTCGTGACGTAATCCTTTTCCGCGGAGACATTTCCAACAATTTGTACCCGCAACAGTTGTGGCGTGCAACACTGGAATTATAAGTGAACGAGAAATAATCTTACATTCCCGTCGGCGACTCGTACTTATGGAGATTACATTAGGTACCTATAGCTGTTGTATTACCTACTCAATAACTCAATTTTGAGCAATTGCCCGAAAGTCGTACTCGCTAATAGAATACCAACACACACACAGTGGTCACCTCACGACCACTAAATAAGAGTGCAAAGTGTTAGAGGTTAATATTTAATGTTTCAACATCGACAGCTTTATAAGAAACTGCGACGAATTCTAATTTGTTTGCGACTGCAATTGTCGAAGTATAGCCATGTGGAAAGCATAAACATGATGAATGTTTTTGTAAAGATCGTTGTGTAAGTTACCATAAGTGATAACTGTCGGAGCATGACATTACATCGATGCCTGTCCAGCGACATACATTACTGCGCGCACTTACAATGTTAATTTTCAGTATTTGCATCGCATGAATGTTTAGTACGAAGTACTACGAAGCTCGCTAGTTTTTCACAACTGTCGACAAAACAATGTGAATGTTTTGTGCTAATATTGTGACGTCGCCGGTGACAGCTGTCGCGTGAGTTTGGAAATAGGTTCAACTTTAACTTATAACGACCATTGGCTGCATTTTTTGTGCAGTTTGAATGTAACCACATTGCCACCGTGCTTTTGTAATAGCTATTTACTATTTACTTGGTACAATTTCATTTCATTTTAAAGCATGTACTAAAATCCTTTCGGTTCCAGTTCCCTAAAAATCTGAAAAGAAATATAAGACCTAAATCGATAACCTAAATAAAAATGTAGATCCGGACATATTATACTTAATATAGCATATTGTTTCATTAGCCACTGTGATTAATATTTGTATCAGGTGTACACCGTGTTACACGCCACGTATTGGTCGCTAACACGTTGTAAAAGCACGAGTGGTACTGTGGTAATGAGCAGAGAAGTGATAGTTATTACTTTGACCTCTTCTGCCAGACCACGTACGTATACAGAATGCATTGTCTGTGAACGTTCATTAGGTTTTATTGATTCACGTCTGTAGCATGTTTCACAATATTTTTGCAAAATAAAACAAGGATGTAGGCAAGTAGGTATTCATTTTCAGTGGTCACCTGACTTGATGTTGTTCGTACGATCTGACTGATCAAATCGACTCTAGTGATTTAGTGCGAAGTTTCCTGTTGTTTTCTGAATTAGCAGAAAACTTCTCTATTATAATGCATTTTTTTTGTATATTATTGGACTGTAACTAAACACTCTTGTTACGGCACTGTCCTGCAATGACAACAATTCATCTAGTACACATTGACACACGTATATCTTTATACGACTGTACGCCTTAATTAATATAAATCGGATCACGTCTTACTTCTCGCACTGTAACTAACATGAACGCTGACATGCTGTGCATTATCATATTTTGTTTGCATCTCCAATGAATTGCTAGTTCATCACTCTATGCTTACATGTACCTACTCGTAGTGTCTCTTTAAAAGATGCCAGAAAGATGAAGAGCCTCAAAACGGTTCCTAAATACATATTATTATAGTCACCCGTGAAACTAGGACCAAACAGTTAAGTCATAATATGAAGTGATTATATACATAGAATGAGAATGTTTTTATTATATAATAAATTTTAATTGTATTTATTTATTAATATATATTGGTATTTATATGTTACACATATATTATAAAGGCATTGCTTATTTCAATAGAAATTTCTAACAGAAGAACCTTTTGTAAATTTTTAGAAAATGTGAGACATACAGTTACTGTTGCGCAAGTTAAGCTAGGTGTTCGTATAGTATATGATACAGAACATGTCCAGTTTAAAATGAATCCTTTTACTGCACATACAAAGGCTTGTAAGTGGAACAAGTTCTTGTATAAAAGCATCGCCTTGAGAAGCACTCAATAAATTGTGCTCCAACACTATTACCTCACGTGTCCCTCCTGATGAGTGTCGTCCTGAGAGGCGGGGCCGGGCCGCATGACTAAGTGGGCTCCGAATGTACTCCAACTATCGACACAGTGCTTACAGCCAACACAATGTTGCTCCAGCTGTGAATACAGTCAGACACTGTGTTGCAGCGCATAAGGAGGTAGTTACGAGATCTGGTATCAGATGGAGCGGCTAATGCAATACAATATTGGGCATTAATATCGCGCATCGACGCGTCGCGATTAATGGCTGCCATTTTGCAGTGTCGACCCATGTGGGCTGTACTGCCGTACTGTGGCTGCCGTGCACCGGGCACGACAGCCGAGGACGTATGCTGGACCCGTACTATTAAAGACCGTTACGCTTTATTTAGGTACAAACTAACTTTTAGATTGTCAACATCAATCCATGACCACGTAGCCAGGATTCAGACTCATACGAGTAAGTACAACAAGTTTACATCAAGCTTATGTGACAGCCACCTATTCCAACAGCACAGATATTACAGTGATTACGAGCAGCCGCACAAGTAGCTCGCCTGCTGCTGTGTTACGGACGATCTTGTTCTAATGGAACACATCTCTGGAATCCAGCCGCCGCCGCGCCGCTCGTTACACAGCTACTGTATCATCTCGGACCCGGCGGACGACACTAAATTCTTCTTATAAAACTGCAACTCAAAACATGCTCTGTTCCCAAACCCCAACGTCGATTTCTGACTGTCAGCCGCGGCAACTTGTAATGTTTCGATGTGGAGTGTGTTTGAGTTAAATGCAGAGTTTATTTCGTAAGAATATAATTAGTGGGTGGAGTTCAATCAAATAGTTGTTGTTCGGCTGCCGACCGCGAAATAAATCGACTCCCGCCGACGGACGGACCCAGCGCGGGCGCAGCTGCACAGTTGCACACACATGCGATTTTTGTGACTAATTTTACTGATTAAATAAATCATTTAGCGTCAAGGCTGTATGTTGTTGGTGCAATAGACTCCAATCAAAAGTTGTTATAACGTATTATTTACATAATTTTAGCTAACAGATACCTGCAGACATTCTAATAAATGTGGCTATTCTCCAAGTGTCACGTGTTCTTAGCTCGATTAACCACGGCAGTAATATAACTATTAAATTACGCAGGTATAAATTATCGCAGTCTGCAGTAAGCAGAACATAGAAATTGAGTAGGTACGTGTATAATGACTTAACCTGGCATAGAATACGCGCTGTGCTAGGTATAACAGATATTATTGAAGAGGCTAATAGTGGGTAGGTGGTGCCTATATAACGTTAATGGCATATCGATATTAAATTAAAATCGCTTCATTTATCTTCTTAGGATCATCCAGCAGAGCACACGGCGGGTGCGCGAGCCCCGCGGCGGGCGGCGCGCGGGGCGGAGGATACGACAGGAGGTAATCGTCGGTTCATTACGGCGGCGGTCGCGAGCATGTCGCGCTAAATTGGCCCGCTACCCGTCTTACCCGCACTATGATTTAGGAATATTAAGGCTCATCCCACGCGCTGCGTAATTGCGACGCGACACGACTCCACCAAGAGTGCGACTATGTATTACGTCGCCGCGTTAGGCTAGGGCATGCAACCGGGAAATTACCGAAAATACCGAAATCCCGGGAATTTGTTGCGAATCCTGTACCGGTTCTATCGTTAGTCCCGGTACTTTCGAACTTTGGTACTTTATTATTTTCCTTTTTTTCAATATAATGTTACAAATCATATCCATAAACTGTATTTTGCAATGTATGGATATAAAACATTTTTTTGAAAATAATGAGAAGGCATAAACAAAAACTAATCAGCAATGTAACTAAGGGGTCAGTTATGATAATGATTGTGCATTCATTTATTGCATCAGGTCGCTATTTTGAATGAGAATAACTTTAACATGCTTATATTTTGGTATTTATATTTATATAGCGTTTGTTACAATCTTTTCTGAGTTTTATATTTTTAAGTTCATCTTTCGTAAAGCATTATACAAGTTTTTTTGCTACAGTTTGTTTAATGATATTTATAGTAGAAGGAAAAAAGTGACCAATTATGTCACGCAAAACACGCAGAAACATTTTTTAGAGCCCAAGGATTTGTTAAAATTTGACAAAATATCTTGTAGTGAGGAGCATTCGGAATAAATAGGGGGGTAATCTTATGGGGGGTAATTAAGGGGTAATCGTTTGTAACCTGTCGGGGGGTAATCTTAAGGGGGTAAATAAGGGGGGTAATCAGTCAATCTCATGGTAATCTATAGGGAGTAGTCTGTCTGAATCTAAGGGGGTAACTCGTAAGGGGGGTACCCTAATCTGTCATCTGTCGTGGGGTAATCTTAAGGGGGGTAATCTTAACATCGTAATTAATCTTAAAAATCTTTAGGGGATAATCTGTCGGAGCCGTAATCGTAAGGGGGTAATCTTAAGGGGCGTAATCTTAGGGGGATAATCTTTAGGGCGCGTAATCTGTCGGGGGGTGATCGTAAGGGGGGTAATTGGTAAGTCGGGGGGTAATCTGTAAAGTAACGGGGGATAATCTGTAGTGGGGTAGTCGTGAGAGCGGAAACATTTAGGAGGCTAATCTTTAGGGGGGTAATCGTAAGGGCAGTGATCGTAAGGGGAATCGGTATATAATCTGTAGGGGGATAAAGGGGGGTAATCTTAAGGTGGTAATCGTAAAGTTGTAGGGGGGTAATCTGTAACCGATAATTGTCGGGGGGTAATCGTAAGAGGGGAAATCTGTAGGGGGGTAATTTAAGTAAACTGTCGGGGGGTAACCTGTGTAATCTGTCGGGGGTAATCATTCTAGGGGGTAAGAATATAATGACAGTAATCTGTATAATCTTTAGGGGGTATCTTTCGGGGGGTAATCTGTCGGGGGTAATCTGTAGGGGGGTAATCTGTCGGGGGGTTTCTTCGGGGGGACATCTGTATTAATCTTTAGGGGGTAATCTATTAGGGGGGTAATATCTGGGGGGGTAATCTTTAGGGGGGTAATCTGTCGGGGTGTAATCTGTCGGGGGGTAATCTGTAAAGTAATTTGTATGACCTAGGGATGCAACCGAGAAATCCTGGTACCGAAAATACCGGGAAATCTCGGGAATTTTTAAAGCCCTGTATGGTTCTTGTCACCGTAGTCGCCGGTACTTTCGATACACGTTTCTTTATTATTTTCCTGTTTGCAAATAAAGTTACAAATCATAACCATAAACTATTCGTTTACAAAATTGTTGATATCTTATTTTATTTGAAAATAATGAAAATTTCATAAGTAAAACTAATCAGCAATGTAAGTAAGGGGTCAGTTATGATGATGATGATTATGATTCATTTATTGCCCTTTCATTTTGAAGAGAATAACTTTAATCATGCTCAGATTTTGTGTATTTTATAATTATTTGGCGCAATTTCTAAAAAGCTTTTACATTATTTTATGATACTACCTTTATTTTAAATAAAATAAAATAGCCTTTGTTAGCTTGATTTTTATATTTTTTTCATCTCGAAAAAGCGTTGTACTACTTTGCTACATTTAATGATATTTAAATAGTAGAAGGAAAAAAGAGACCAAGTACGTGATGTTAAACACTGTATTTTATAGAGAAAAGAAGATAGCAATTACGTGTCAATTAGATAGGCTTATGTCATTGATGAAAATATAGTTCTGATATTGAATATTTAACTTAAAACCTAATTTTTATATCAATATAAAAAATTACTTATGTGGAGATTTCGAGAAGCTACCTTTTTTGATTTTTCGCTCGGAAAGATACATTACTAAAATGGATTTATAGCCATTTTGAGCGATAGAGCCAAAGATTTGTTAAAAATTCGGACAAAATATCTTGTAAGTCAATTATTTTCGTAGCAGGCGAGACGCAGAAAAGCCTCCAATGCATTTCTTCACTTAGTGAGGTGAAAACGTGTTGCCGGAAGCAAAGTTTTTTGCATCTCGTATTTGAAAACGCCACGCTGAATAGTGCGATATTTTCGCGCCAAACAACTTTGCAGCTTTGCATAACAAATAACTATTTTATTTTAAAAGAAAATTAAAATGTTTGTGATGCACGCTGTAAGGGCTACATTTACACGACGCCGCCGCCGCGCCGCCGCCGCGCGCCGCCGCGCCGTACCGCGCCTCTAGGCTGTGTACACGGTCGCTACTGCGCCGCCGCCGCGCGCCGCCGCGCTGGCACCGCGAAACCGATTCGATGTTTTATTTATCTGAAAAAGGAGGTTTCTCATTTCGGCCATAATGTTTTTTTTTGTTTATTCGCGCGATTACTTCTTTGTTCACAACTGGTTTTGATGATTCTTTTTTTATGGAAAGCATATTTCTTACTATTTAGCTCCACTCGATTTCTCTGGTCTTCCATCATCAAACTAATCTCCATATCTGGAACCGCGGAAATACCTTCTTTCCCAAAAACTCTCATCAAAACCGTTTCATAAACTGAAGAAGTTACTTGAAGGTTGACATTATATGGCCGCAATGAGAATTCCTTTGTTAGATAAATAAAACACTAGCGAATGGCATCGCGGCGGCGGCGCGGCGGCGGCGCGGTAGCGACCTACACAGCCTAGAGGCGCGGTAGCGGCGCGGCGGCGGCGCGCGGCAGCGTCTTGTACATGACGCTAATTAGAACTTCTTTTTGCAGGAAATTTTTAAGTAGGTTTCATTGTGAAAACTCCTTTTGTATAGCCGTTTAGTATTAGTAAGATAACGTTAAATTTTTATGATTTAGTCTGACGATACTGAAACAACGTTAGAATGCGTGGTGTCTTTACGTTAGGTTTTTGTTGAAAATGTCTTGAATACGGTTGCCGCGCACGATCAAGCCCGCCATAAAAGCTATGCAATGCTTAAAAAAGCATAAATTCGGTTGCTTGAGATTACTGCTGATGATATTGTCAATATAGATTTACGAATAAAACAAAATTTTATGAACTATCAATCCCAGACATTTGTAATGAGTTCATTTTTCAACTGGAATAGCCAATTTTATGTAGTGTGCACGCACTCGTGCCTTTAATATCGACATTTGTAGGTAATCGACATCGTTTTACGTGAGCACCGAAAGTACCGAATTTCCCGGGAAATCCCAATTCCATGTCCCAGTACCGAAACTTCGGTACCGGACTAACCCCTAGTTTAGGCGTTACGCGTTTTTGTTGCGAATCATTATTATCTATCGTTTGTAATGAAACTGGCCTGTATGAACAATGGAACGAATGGCTCATTACTGTATGCTGTATCCGGCCGCGGGACGTTTTTGTTAATGGCAGGCGAGCAATAAAACATACAACACTCGTATATGTTACTATAGAGCAACAGAAGGTCGCTATCAAATGGAATAAATATTGTACAATCAATATTATGACACGAAAGTTTACACGGTACTGTAGACGTTTACTAAAAAACCTATTAGTAAGTACTGTCAAACTTTCGTAAACGCCACTGGGAAGTTTTCTTCCCAAAAACATACTTAAAAAAGAACTAAAATCCCACCTAAAGCATTTTATGTAAAATGTTGCCAAGATGACCACATATTTTTTGCCCTGTGAGAAAGATATCAGATCTCATGTTAAGCCAAACTTCTGAATCTACACGGCCTAACTCTACCGACCCTAACTTCACAAATTCTACATATTAGTAAAAATGTATGGCTTCCCCGTTTCGCTACCGTCGCGTCGTCGTGAGGGTGATGCGAATATTTAGTTCTGAAGCAAGGAAGCAGCCAAGCCAAACATTTTGCTAATCATCAGTGTGGCAGTGACGAAATCGGTGTATTTTAGATATCAATAAAATCTAAAGTTTGGCTGAACCGATTTTGATATAGTTTTTAAGAAAAGTGTTCGTTACATTCTGAAGAATATAATAACAGAAATGGATATCCCGTGACGTGCCCGCAAGGATCCGTCGTTGTTAACTTATAAAGTAGATTTTCAAAGACGCCGATTAATCGAAGATTATTGTTGAATATCTGAACTAAAAATGGTACTTCAATAAAAAAAAACTGTAACCTAAGGAAAGAAAGTACAATACACAACAACTCTACTCGAGTACTTTTTAGCCCATATGGCTTGCACCGAAAGCGCGGGTACGTACACCCTACATACCTGTCTGCAATAGATCAAGTACCAGCGTGCTGCTCGCCTCTTATCTAGTAATTTTAGTAAAAAACCTGGCAGTAAAGCTATGTCCCGCATGCACTAACTGCGCCGCTGGTATTCGGCGCACTAGAGTTACCACACACCTACCGTATGTAGCCAGCTGTAGGGATGTCGAAGTAATCACTAGTATTTTGATATAAATAAGCACTAAAAAACAAGAAGTATATAAACATGTGGTTTGAGATATTCAGGTCAATTACATGGATGACATTGAAGATAAAAACTCAGTGAATCTTTAACTTAGATACCTCTTTTATTTAATTACTTATTTTTCTGACTTTAATTTTTGTGGCTACTAAATATCGATAATTACATTCCTACCACAATATTACTTGCACCACTGCAACTCCTAAAATCCTAATGAACATTAGCAACCACCAGAAACGACAATAAGGCTCAACGTGTGCCGAAAAATTAATTTAACGGTCTTGGATCCTGCAACGAATGAATAGAAAAGATTACCACGCTGAGCTACATTTATTAATAGGCGTGCTGGATGCGCATGCGCCGTAGTTTGCACAGTATACTGACCTCTCACCACCGGAAACGGATGATGTTTTACTCAATCCTGTTTGCTCTGCGATTAAGTACAACGATGTATGAAGCACATGGACTATTTGGTCCTCTCTCACTGCTCCGCGGTACGTTACCACTCTTCAGTGTTTCCTGGGCACAACTTGAAATTCTAAAATTCTCTAATAATTCATAGAATTTCAGTGTTGCCTTCATTGTTTATAATACCTATTATTTTAATTTTTTTTAGTAACATCATTATGATATAAATACGAAATTTCTAACATTTATCAGATATAACAAATGAATCTTTAATTTTTTTACGAAACACAACAATCCCCTTGCATAATATATTATTGTGTGATATACCTACCACTTAAAAGACATACTTAATACCGATTTTTCTATTACTTTTAAGTGTTTCTTTATTTCTGCATTATTTAGCAACCTGATTCTGAGTAGATAAACTCCTCCTTAAAGAGGACGAACCTAACCTTCCCAAGTCGGGGTGCCAAAGACACGAGCTCACTTCGCTCGCCGTTTTGCATCGCATCGTCAGTCAATTTACTGATTACCACCTTCCAAAGTTAGAGTAATTATTATAATATGTTAAGTGTAAAGAAATTATAACAACTGTAAGTATATCTCCGATTTTATATTTTGTGAACGTTATTGAAATGAAAATAAATCAAACAACGACGCACCCTTTAAATACATTATAAGAAATGACGAATATTGTTAAATTCTCACTTTGTGTAGCTAATACAAAATTTTATAAACTAAAACTTTCGTATTAAGATTTATTTATTTCCTTGTAATCATTAGCCACTCAGCTCCATTCATTGTGATCTTTGATGGAAGGGCCTACAACTTCAATTTGCTTGTTTTTTCCAAAAATCGTTAATTTCCCTGAGACCGCTGTGTTCCTACGCTAGCATAAGTATCATATAATTACAATATAATGACATGATGATTACTCGGCACAATTTAGTGCTGCACTGTCCGCTCCCGATCGCTCCCAATCGCTCCTATTACGAACCCGCTTCGGAAATTGATAGGAATTATGAAATGGCGGACAAGGAATGCAGCTGCTATTATCGATACCTTGCTGAATTAGGCCTAAATGGGCCTAACAAGTATCCATTCTCAAAAGAATCCCTGAACATTCATAATGTCTACTTACAGTCTCTCTTTCAGAGTCTGCAATTTGTGTGTCAAGTAACGAAATTCGTAACTAAGATGATTTCCTAGTAGTTGCTCAGCTCAGTAGCCGAAGTTCGACTATAATTTTTTTTTGGTCTCTGTAAAAATGTTTCAAGGAGTAGAGTGTTCTCAATTCGGTTGGTACCTATATTTTTAATTTCTGTACATCGATTACTCCAAGGTAATTTTTGTTTCGTACGATGCACAAAACTAGTTTTTTTTTTTAATTTATTTTTTTGCCTGATTAGGTATTCATTTGAATGATGTTATTAACGTAACTAATGATTACAAATTCTAGATATATTTAAAAATTGCATTTTTTTGTTTATTTGACTCCTAACACTTAAAGTAGGCAAAATAGACGTTTAGGTTTAAAAAACGTAAAACATGCATATTGTGGCTTACAACAACTTACGGAGGTATCGATATAATGTTATTGTTTAGCTGTGCTTTAGGTGTTCCACATCAGCTGTTCCAGATATTATTTTTTTATATGTCAGGTTTTTATAACTCTTGCTAATACGAATACGTCATTCCTATATATTTTAATGTGTAGCTGGGCTGTTGGAGATCCACGTCAAGTGTACCAGACAGACACACACACACACACAATACATACACTATAATAAACATATACAGGAATGACGTCTCAGCAAAAGTTGTTAGTCTGATGAGCATTTCCTGTTGACTTACAAAAATGAAGATCTGGAACGTCTGGAATCGTCACGCGCGTCCCGTTATTTTCCCGTCCCCAGGCTCTTAGAATTCGACATCAGATGTTTCAGATCTCCGATTTTGACGACCCCTTTGTCGCTGGCATAAGCAACAGGATCGCAGGATAAGGCGTACGAAGTTGCGGGCAGAAGCTAGTATACTAAATAAATCTAAAACCTGTCTTGAAATAACGCTCCTTTTGTGACGGGAAGTTTTGCGAAGACCAGTAATAAATGGGTCTGAGCTGAGTAAAGGTCTGTTAAAGTCCGTATTCGTAAGCACTCGTGACATTTTTCTCGTGTGATCCCGCCTGAAGACCTTGTAATTTTTGTTGTTAGATTTGGCTGCCTCTTCAGATAATTCTCCAATAGATAATAAACCAAACTGTGCTACTTCAGCACCATGGATGAGGACTTTGTGAACGGAAGCTGGGAGATTTACCACGAATATTTTGTAATTAAAAATCGCGCGTTTCCGAAGAACATACATTAAATTTATCCGAATCAATATTGAAACCCGATGACAACGCTTGTTAATAACTTTCAATCAAATCTTCATTTTAATCTGAAAAATCTTTCCTGGGCCGTTCGCTTTCGCAAGATGGTCCGCGCTAGTTTGCGTTTTCTTGAATGCACTTCTCATTACCCCTTACGAATTCTACACATGTATTCAATTTTATTTAATTTAACTGAGTACTTTTGCAAAAATTTTGATTTATTTGAGAGACAATTTTCAAAATCAATCAAGACTTTTACATAAATAATATAATATAATATATATATTCCACAACTATCACACAACGCCATCTAGACTCAAGCTAAGCAGAGCTTGTGTTATGGGTACTAGACAACTGGACATACTTGTGATTACGGACATACATATTATGATCAGATTACACCCAGACACAGAACAAATGATCATGCTCATCAGACAAACATTTTTCCTGGGTGGGAATCGAACCCACGACCCAAAAAAAAAGAGACAATTTTCAAAATCTATCAAGACTTTTACATAAATTTGGTATCTTACTAAGTTCCTAATGTCTCCACTTTCCACCTCGTTAAATGAAGCTAGAATAGTTTCCGACACGTGTTAATGATTGACAGGAACAGGTATAGTTATGGCAGACCAAATCTCAAAGAAATGAATCCTTGAGAAAAATACCTAAAAAACAAAACATTAATCATTTACGTTTGTTTCGTAGACCGTGCTACGAGAGAGCCTACGCGGTCGTAGAGGCTAAATAGCAACTAAAGTCGCAACAGGACGCAGACCAACCTTTTATTTTTTGAAAATAGACAGTTCATTCTTTAATATAATATAAGTGAGAATATTCTATTATGATTGACATTTTTTGTTGGTCTATGTGAAGTCAACTATAAGATAAATATTTGGTAGGAATATTGTATGGCGTAGCACGTAAAAATAAGCCATAATAAATGAAATAAAGCTTAAAAATAGAACTGATTAGTAATAACATACCTTGATCTTTGAAATCCATGTCAAAACACCACTCAATAACATGACATTCTGAGAATTCACAGTTACACAAACAATAGTGCCAATGAGTTACGGATAAGGCGAGCGCAACGTTATGATGTTGACTTCGGAGATAGAAAAATAAGTGAAAATTAGGTAAAATGGGTGAAGTATTCCTACTATAGGGTAGCTTGCTTATCGATTAATCATTATAGATAATTAAATTGGGGTCAATTGATGATGATTTCGATTAATGACCTAAGGCGGAACCACCGTGTGCTGCTCGGCTCCTATGGGTCTTAGTGTACTGCTTCCTCGAAAAATGAACTATTCCATTTTTTTTTCAATTCGTGCAGATCATACATTATTAAACACTGGGTAATTATGCATAGAGCTATGTTATGTACGAAATCAAATATGTTGGCCGATGACGCGTTGTGTTTCACGCGCGGCACAAAGACTCAGAACGATGGCGGACCCACCCTAGAGGGCCAGAGCCTGCCGAGGTCGCGGGACTAACGAATACCGACCCCGGAACGTAAAGGGCTATTGAAGGACATCGTGGATTTAAGTCAGTACCAGTCTGACAGTCGCTCCTGCCTTGCCCTGGTGGGAGGACTCATTTAATGATTTTACGACATTAAAATAATTAAAAATGGTTGGTAGATAAAAAGTTTTGAGGAGGAGCTCGTGGCTAAAAAATTACAGCCGCACAAGCCGATCTGCCGGATTAAGCCGCGTTTGCCCAGTTTGGTCTGAGGTTTTATTTATTTATTTAAGTATTTAGGATCTCCAACAAAGAAAACACAGACAATATACACAACAATGACACAGAGGGTTCTTTAAGTGTGCTCCTTCACTTAATAGGAGAACACCATAAAATAACCCTCTGTGTCATAAAAAGAACCTTCTGCCATTGCGAGTTTCGTCGGAAAGCACGTAAAGCCGTTGTTTCCGACTTTCATTTGTAGATCTTTGACAGTCGTTACTGTTAGTCAAAGCTCTAAAGTCTGACAACCAGTCTTACCATGGGGTATCGTAATACCTAGTTACCGGGTTGTGGAGGTCCGACGGGCAAACGCTCATTCAGCTGCATCTGGTTCGACTGGAAGCAGATCCCAATATAGTTGGAAAAAGGCTAATAGGCAGCTAGATGATGGTAGATAATAAGTGTTCAAAAAGATACTAGTGATAAGCAGATAATTCACTGAAGTCATTTTGTCACAAAAATGGATGACTCAGAATATACTAGCCAATGCTGTTATTAGAGCAAAGGAACTGCTGAAACCACAGACAGTCGTGATGCGCCGGCAGCGTCCATACAATGTGATATATTATATCAACCTAGGTTGTTACCGTTGAAAGGTGGTATACCTACCGGTGAAGTGACACAACCAGTCGTCAACTCGTCACGTATCGCATACATCACTGCTGACAAATTAAGCGGACTTCGGCTACCGAAGTAGCCACGGAGCACGGACATGACTACGGTCGATCGTCCCACAAGCTACCACAATCTATCAAACTTGATTAGATTTTTAACTTTATCACAATAGTAGAAGGTTTATGTTCGATTGAGAAAATTTAACAAGGGTAGGTTGATGTGTTGGAGTCTATAAAAAGATGTAAATAGTTTCAGCTTAGAAAGGTCCCCATGCTAGGTCACAGTTCTCCTATCCGTGAAATTAAACCATGTTCATTTCCAAAAACACACTGTGATTTCAGTAGTATTACAGAATTTAAGTTTTTTTTTTATTTTTTTTTATTGTATTTTGATTTCTTTTCCTAATGACGTGTATGATATTTTTTGTATTTATACAGACTCATATGTAATCGGGTGCACTCCTTGAAATGCGTGATACTAACCTTATTTGCAAAAATGTTAACCACAACTACATCGTCCAAACTGACTTGTTTTGGAGAAATCGATCTTTAAAGATTATTCGTAAAATTTAGTCCTTAAAATTATTATTATTTAGTTCGTAAAATTTAGTCGTGGTGTATAAATCTGTCGTTAATTTCTCACAATAAGCAGTTGCTTATTGTGAGAAATTAACGACAGATTTATACACCACTTTGAATCTTAAGCGACAAACTAACAGATCGTGCACATAACACTGAGCTCCAAAAAACAAATGGACATCACTCGAAAAGCGGCTACACTGGAATGGTCGGCCATCTTTACCGCATACCCAATGAACTGTGGGCTAAACTTATCACTTTGTAGAGCATTAACACAACCAGAAGGCTTCGCAGCAGACTTCGTAGAAAATGGTAGACAAAACTAAGGACTCTTGAGCTTGAAAACTGGAAATGTTGGGCGAGAGGTCTCAGCAGTAGGATGATTCAGGCTCGCTGTATCAGCATTAACGGCATCGACCTGAATGTTAAAAAGGCAGAGATCATTAAGATCAATCAAATTAGCGAGCTTGTAATCTCATCAGATGCAATTTGGCAGCAGCAGTTGTACCGCATTAACTGCGCACACGCGGCGTGTTGACAGCCAGCGTTTGCGAGCGAAACGAGCGAGCAATATTATACGACGCGATACATATCGAGCGAATGCTACCGGCGGCAACGCCGTGCGCCGCCGCTCCGGCTCCACACATAACGTCACCTCGTGGTACAGCGTGCTCTGCACTTACGCCCTTCTGCCGCACAGCTACTGTTATAATTTAATACGAGCTGCTGGTTAATCTGGTGGATCACGGAGAAATGCGCCGGCACTCGCCGCACGCGAAATTATGGTTTATGAAATTGTTTTTGCATGTTCCAGATTAGCCCAGTTTAATGTTACATTGTCTGGCAAATGTACGCTAACTACATTTTAAACGACTTCTAATATCATGACTTTAGCGGAGGCTCAGTGAACCCTAATAGAATCCTAGATCACCACGAGATCTATCGGACGGCAACATAACAGCGACATCATAACGAAATCATAATCCCGTTAACTGTGACGGTTACTACAACTCTGCTTCACTAAAACTCATGTCTTACAAGTTGTTTCAGATTTTTATTTCTCATCTTTGAACTTAGCACAGCTCATCATAATATTTGCCTACAGTGAATAAACTAAAATGATTAATATGCTGACGTGTCAGATATACACGATAGCGACGTATGTGAACGGAACGCAAAAACAATTGAGAGTCGGGTGTATGACGTGTCTGTTGTTACCTGAGGTAAACAAGTCGTGGAAAAAAGTCTAAATAAGCGCCGCGGCCTATCTCAAAGAGCAGAGGACACAAATATACGAGCACGTACGGTTCAATTACGTGAAGCTCTAGGTATAAAAATACACGATTTGCATGAGCGACGGTGCGGCGGCGGCAGTGCGGCGACGGTGCGGTGACTGTGCGGCGGCGTGGCGCCGTCGCCGATGACGACTAGATGTGCAACGATAACCCGTACGACGTGACTCGTTCGCTACTCTAGACGCGCACACTCGTACACTCACCCGACCCCTACTACAGTCTACTAACTAACAGCACCAGTCTCGAGCACTGGACAGCTGAACTGCAGCCAGGTGATCTTGAGGAGAACTCGATGTTGCGTCAATGATGTGGTCCCCTATTCATTGTTGTGGAGCATCAAGGTTCAAATAAGTCAGAGATTGCTAACTTAATGGACTATTGCAACGCTGGGGGATCGTACCACCACTTATTCTTCACATGGTAAATATAAAATGGCTTGACGCGAGCTTTTAGGGGACATACAATTTTGATGTTTCAAAACCGTCCTGCACTACGCACACATTCTCATTAAAGAACTGAAACTCCAGCGCATTGACAGTGAACACAGTATAAAACTTAGAGACTGGTGGTCGCGAGCCACGCGGCTCTGGTGAGCCTACCCTGTTTGGACGTTGGCCGGGGTGAAGGTGGATCTCAACCACGCCATTGACGAAATTGATAACTTAGGTAAAGAAAATTATAACAGCAGTTTTGCATGTTCATATTACGTTCCAAAGTAATTATGTTGGTCATACTCCTATGAGCGGTTGAGAATAGTGGTAAGTATAACGACATTCAAAGGTACTCTTTTCAGACCAAAGAAACCCTCATATTTTTCACCACACGTCACGCCGACAGTTCTGCAGAAAAACAGACCAAGCAAATTCACTTGAATTAGACAAAGGAATAACCAGCGCGAGTCGTAGCAGCACGCACGAGGCTGTCAGTCAGTCGTCACAGACTATGGGAATTCAATCAGTTGAAGTTCATAGCGTTCATTTGTATAATGTCAACGTAGCGACCGTTCCCTGACACCGCGTGTCGGACTGTCTAAGACTTGTGCAGTGCTCAGTGGCGCCGCACTCACACTGTGTACCTAGTCACTACTTGCCACCAACAGATTTTTCAGATAAATTCAGATTTTATCATCAACATGTACTTTGTTACATGACGAAAGTATTTAGTGCAGCCGTTAAAGTGACAACAAAAATCAAGATATGACCTGGCTTCTTTTATATCAACTAAGTAGGTAATTTACATGCTTCCCATTTCCACATTATTTAACCACAAATAAACAGCACTTTTCGGCTCAGCATTAAAATGCGTAGCTGATAATATCTCACAAAAGCCTAAAGCGTCATTTAGATGGGGAGAGTTTCTCGAACGTTTCCATTCGATAATGTCTAAGCAATTATCGCAAGCAATAATCGCCATAACATAATCGTGTCAAACTGTTTACACATAGGCAAGAACTAAAATCTCGTATACGATTATATCATACGAGATTCGCATATGACATTATCGTAGGCGATAATGTCTTTGTTTGTTTACACGGCGATATTATTGTAAGAAGATTATCGCATACGAGAAACTCGACTTGTCTAAACACGATCTCGTATGACATTTTTTCTCGTTCATACGAGTATCGTACAAATCAGTTTGAACCGTTTTGTTTTGTTATGTCACTCATGTTAGCAACTGTCAATGACAGTTGCTAACATGAGTGACATGAGTGACAGTCTGTCATAAAAACTCGAAATGCGATTATTGCTTTGACGTTCTGTTTAGATGGACACGAGAAATCTTCCTATTCGAGGCGATTATCGCCCAAGTCAACGGGCGATGTTTAGACGAAGACAATATTTAATATTCCTTCGATTATCGTATGTTCGAGTCGTGAAACTCTCCCCGTCTAAATGGCCCTTAAGTCTCCACTGCAAAAGTAACATAATAACGAGCTGACATGACTGTTGGCTATGATCTCTATAAAATAAACAGTGTTGCACAGTAAAACATCCTTTCTTTTTCTCGACCTTGATAAAATAATAGCGTATCATTTAAATTATAGCTAGTAGCTCAATGAAATCTGTAGGTACAAGTGAACTGTAGGGGTAGGTAAGAAAGTAGTACGGCCATCGGCCATGTTACTCAATTCCGAAAGAATCTCAAATGGCCCCTTAATCGTCGTTGTAGGAACACTCGATCGAATATTATGTCTCCTCTTCAATATCCTTCATGACCCTGCATATCCCTCCTACCTACGTGAGCATTTTCCCACCGCGTCACCTCCATTTCCCATTCCATCCAACTGACTTTTATTCTTACTCCTTCTCCGTTCATGCAGTATGTTTGTAGAACTCACTGTCACTATAATACTTGACTCTATAACAGTCTCTGATTTACTACTACTCTGACTAATATTATAAATGCGAAAGTTTCTGAGGATGTATGTGTATGTAGGTATGTTTGTTACTCTTTCACGCAAAAACCACTGAACCGATTTGGCTAAAATTTAGTACACAGATAGTTTATAACCTGGATTAACACATAGGATAGTTTTTTATCCCGATTTTATGTTTCCGTGGGATAACTTTCGAGTTGTAGCGGGTGAAGCCGCTGGCAACAGCTAGTTATAATATATTTATGTATTAGGTACATTAAAAAAAACATATACTTATTCTATAAATAAATTATTATATGTTTATTATATGTGTAATATGTATGTTTATATTTTATTTATTCTTTGTTATGTGTATCTGTCCACGTTTTGATGTCTATCTCTCTTCTTCTGTCGTTGGTCTGCTGGAAAAGATTTAACCACTTAAGCAGTGTCTTTGTGCTCTTTTATCTAAATGTAATTTCTTGTACATATTGTGTGTTCTGTGTACTAAATAAATAAGATTGGTTTTGTCTGTCTGTGAAGACAGGACGCTATCCTCTCCCTCACGCGGCCCGCCTCCTCCTTCGCGAGCATGACTGCTTCGCAGAAGGAGGCAACCGCTTCCCACTCCATCTCGCCCCGCAGCATGGCCTCGACCAATGCGGGGCACGAAAGGTCTCCGCCTATCGCCGCCGAGAGGACACGACGTTGCTCTCACAGTGGTGATCCAGGCGTTTCTTCGATCCTTATCAGACACAGGTACCTCCCGAAACTTCCGTGTCCGGTGTGGACCTGCGTCATACGGTAGGTCAGGACGACGTGACGCCTATCCAGCCACTCCTCAAAGAGGGATCTTACCGCCGCGATTGCGGCGTGCAAGAAATATTTTAACACAAACGAACAATTTTATTACAAGGAATACCGGCAGATCAGAATATTTGAATGAAATGAATTGTCATTTTTGTGTTGGGAATTTGTCGGTAAGTATATTTAAATAACGATTGTTGGTATAAATGTATGATTTACAGTTATCAATCCCACTAATGCTTATAATATGTTGTTGTATTTGTGCCATCTGGAGTCAGTTCCTATGAGTTAAAGGATCTTCAGTCAATATCTTAGCTATGAGCGCTTTCCAGTTTTTGTGGTTTATTTTGACATAAGTAATACTGAGAAATCATATCGGCTGCGACAGTTGATGATCTAAAACAGTTATGAATATTCGAGTTGATTTCACTGCTCATGGCCGTCACTTCAGTGGTGGTTGGTGTGGATGCCTCGCCGCGAGTACCTACCTTGCGGTACATACGCGCACGTATGTACAGGAGCGAGGCACGTACGAACAGAGTTTTCTAACATTGTGAAGCCTCACGGAGGCACTAAAGCGTCCAGCTGCTATGTATGCGGTGCGCGTGCGCATGCCCGCGGAATCACAATCGACGCTCGCGGTAATAACTCGTCGAACAGAGCCGCGCCGGAATCATAAGCAGCTAGTATGCGCAGGCGACGCGGCGCGCGGGCGCTCCACCCGCTGGTGCTTGTCGACGCACCCAGTCCCCAGCCAGCCAGCAGGACCTTGGACCTTGGTCAATAAATGATGGACATCACCCAATAAGTAATCATCTGTTAGCACATCATTGTAAGGTTCCGTATCAAAATAACTACGTTCAGTTAAACTACTGTCGATATAGCTACGGTTGACTCACATAAGTTCAAGACATTTGGACGACTCAACTACTGTTCAACTGACATAATTTTGATTGAACTAAAATTGATTGCACTACGCTTGAAATACCTAATGGACGACTCTCGCCTACAGTACTTTACTAATAAGTAAAACGGGCTCGTTTTATTTCAAAAGCGGAGGAAGAGGGCTTTCGAAGTATGGTCGACGGAGCCCCGCTACGCGGGGTTCCTTTTTGTGTCTACAAGGTTTAAAGGAACCTAACCAAACCGAACCTCGGGGTACCCCTGAAGTCGACCGTCTTCTTCTCGTTCAAAAGTACAAAGTTGTTCAGCTGGTATTGAGATAGAAGTGTACTGAGAAAAAAAAATGTCGCAAAAACGTCTTGAAGCACCTCGACACGGAAAGTTAGGTTAGAAGGGGGATGGCCCCCTTCTAACCTAACCTGTCCGTGTCGGGCACCACGGCAAATAACCACGAAGGGGCCAACCCCTTCGTGGTTATTTTTTTTAAACCACGCAGAAATAGGAGCACCGTCAAGCGGTGCTCCGTCGACGTTTGTATGTTGTCACACATACCGTAACAGAGATATTAATTGTAGCTAAATACCACAGTTATAACGGTAGTAGTTAAAATGAATGTAGTTATTTTGATACGGAACCCATTTTAACGGCCTGTAAACGTTATGAATTTTGAATATTGGATGTTGCAGCATGCGGCAGAACTTAATTTACACTAAAGAACGTTTAAATCATCAAAAAGTGAACGCGGAATTTTATTAAAAATTAAAATGTGAAGCATGAAAGGAACCAGTTGACTGGCCTGTTGGTCTAGTGGTTAGTGACCCTGACTGCTATGCCGGAGGTCGTGGGTTCGATTCCCACCCAGGACAATGTTTGTGTGATGAGCACGATCATTTGTTCTGTGTCTGGGTGTTATTTATCTATAATACGTATGTATTTAGAAATATATAAGTATGTTTATCAGTTGTCTAGTACCCATAACACAAGCTCTGCTTAGCTTGGGACTAGATGGCGTTGTGTGATAGTTGTGGAATATTATTATTATTACTAGTGTTTGCCCGCGGCTTCGCTTGCGTTATTTTAGAATTTGAGAAACAATACGGATCGTGTGGCGCCATCTGGAATATGAACGTAATTGTTTTCTCGGCAACAGCTCTCTTCTGTTATTCGGGATGTAAGATACCTTATATCCGTGTCTATACTCCTGACAACGTATAAAAATTTTGGGACGATCGATTCAGTAGGTAGTAATGCGTGAAAAGGTAAAAAACAAACATACTTACATTTTTATTATTAGTTTAGATCAATAATGTTATATCTAGGTACATAGTTTGCATAGGAAACGTCCTTATTTCATTTCAAAGAACCGTGTTTATTTTAAACACATTAGACTATCATTTTTGGGTTGATTTACAGTATCGCTGCAAATTGAACGTACGATGGCATTGCTCTTCTCCCTTGCATTCCGCGTGATACCTAAAAAATAACTAATTATCTGACTCGATGAGTACAACTTGTCGTCGTTTAAAACAGAATCTATGCACTGGTTTGAACACCAATTCAAAACATAAATAAACACAATTTTTTCTAATCTTTAAAATTCCACACCTCGAAACAATTACAATTTAAAAAAATATCCAACTTACTACCTACAATTTAAATCAGTGTAGATTTATATCCTAGAAAACTATTGAAAAAAAAATAGTAATAATTTAAAATCGCGAATAATATTGAAATAAAAGTATTTTTTTTAAATTATTTGAAACTCTCAGGACAAATATAAGAAAACTCAAAAAGTGAAAAAAAGAAACAGCGAGATTTGATCCAGAGACCCCTTGCACGAAAGTCAAGCAGGATACCAACCAGTCTGGCTAGTACGCTGACAGTGTTTTCAAATATAGTCCAGTCACTAAAGCCTAAACCCGAAAATAATTAGTAACACGCTGAAATTTTAAGGGGTTCTTAAGGAAGGTTAAATAACATACCGGGTGATTTTGCAGCGTTCTGGGGTGTACGGAAAGGGTTGAAAAGGGGTGAAAAGGGGTGAAAATGGTTTTTCGTTAATAACATTGCCAAGAAAATTAGTAACACGCTGCAAATTTGGAATTAGGTTGTTCTTA
This sequence comes from Agrotis segetum, assembly GCA_036375495.1. Classification (NCBI taxonomy): domain Eukaryota; kingdom Metazoa; phylum Arthropoda; class Insecta; order Lepidoptera; family Noctuidae; genus Agrotis; species Agrotis segetum. The sequence goes on from JAQSVV010000279.1 coordinate 864,121, forward strand.
CCGTTTTTTAACGTGTATTAAATTTGCAGCGTTTTGCGACATACGGAACATTGTTTTTTTTAAAAAAACAGTGCAATTAGTTAAAAACAGGGGTGAGAAAATTAGTAACACGCTGCAAATTTGGAATTAGGTTGTTCTTACCGGTTTGTAACGTGTATCAAGTTTGCAGCGTTTTGCAACATACGGAACATTGTCTATTATTAAAAAAACAATGAAATTATTTAATCACACAGGTGAAAGAAATTTGTAACTCGCTGTAAATTTGTAATTAAGTTGTTTTTACCGTTTCATAACGTATATAAAATTTGCAGCGTTTTACAATAAATTGAACATTGTTTATTATTAAAAAAACAGTGCGATTTGTTAGTAACAAGGGTAAAAAAGTAGGATCACGCTGCAATTTTAGAATTAGGAGGTTCTTACCGGTTTGTAACGTTTTGCAAAAAACTGAACTTTTTTCATTCATTACCATAAAAACAAATATTTCAGTTAGTAACAATAGTGCAAAAAGTTAATGAAGAGTTGCAACCTGGAGAAAATGTTGTCAAAACCTTTTTGAAACATTTTTCAAAAGACATCATTTTTTTGGGCCATTTCTGAAAGTGCCAACGAAAAAAATTGGTACCTTTTGTATTATTGGTTGGTATAGGTAGTACTAGTCATTTGGAGCAATAGTTACTATGGCACAAAAGTTGTAGGATTGCTCTCGGCCAAGTTATACAAGTTCGAAGATTCGTAATTTTCATCCATTTTTTAATTTTGAAAGTGCCGATATTCACCAAATAATGATAAGAATTGCTAGAACTAGCGACCTCAAGTAATTTAACTTAACGCCTGTAATCCCTGAGGGGTTGGGCAGAGGAGTACCGAATAAAAATGAATAATAATCTGTTTCTTTTTGTGATAAGTAACAAAAACATTTTAAAATATACAAATCTCCTGTTAGGACCAGCATCGGGAAAAAAAAATGTCAACGACATGTACCTTTTGCTTTTTTTATTTCTTATTATTTATTTATTTTTTAATTTTTAGTCTAGATTTTCAAGGTACATTGCTTTGACATTAATTATTTCAAACGCTGTTAAAAATATTGTAAAACATTTTTTTAAAAAGAGTAGGTATGGAGTTTCTTGCCCATTCTTCTCCATACAACCTACCTTAGCGAATGGATGTAGAATCAATCCCTTCCCTTCCTATTCCCTTTAAATTTAAATATCGACGTTCAAAAGTGCCTCTGATGGCCTAATTGGAATAAATGATTTGACTTTGACTTTGGAACAGAATCGGGGTTGCCTGTGGTTAGGGGTCTTGGGAGAGGAATCTCCTAACAATACGAAACGTGATCAGCACTGCTGCTTGAATCTTCCCTTTTTAGGGGGAAATAAAATCATCAAATGAGTTATCTCGCTCTGGGCTGATCTGTAGAGTCTGTCAGACTCCTAGACGCCCTTTGCGTTCCAGATACTAAGATAGTCGACGAGCTGGTACCTACATTTCATTCATACATTTGTTGTTTTCTCAAAGAGCCTCATAACTTTGGAACACGATACTTGTATGTTAGCGGTGAGACGGGTTTGCCTCACCGCCCGCCCAATCAACGAGACTCGACTGAAACTCGTCCTTGGCATCCCGTGGAACTTTAAGGAGCATTTCCGACGTTTGGATCAAAAACAGGATCGAGCCGGGGCTGCCATCAAGCTGTTACCCAACCTTGTAAGCAAACGCCGCTTTCTGAAGGCTCTACGAGGAAGTGGTACTGTTAAAGCCCCTCTACGGGAACCCTGTGTCTGTCGTTTCCATACGGAAGCAAACACACAAGCCAATCGCACCAGGGGATCATGGCTATTCGGGCGATCCACTCTTAAACAAAGATGCTGGAGGATCTGCTTCCAGACCACACGTTGGCAATCCGGAAAGGAGGTTGCCACTACTTCAGCAGCAGTAATGACAGCGAAGGAAGAGGCAGAATACGCAAAAGGACGCCCTCGAAATCTCAATCCAGTCGCGTACGGCAAGTAATGCGGAGCTAGGTGTCTTATCAAGGATCAGGCCCAGGACGACAGCATATCGTGTTCCACCCTCGTCTAAAGAACCCAAACGCCTACCGGCTTGCGGGACTATTTCAGCGGGAAAGGTACCGTAGCACGGTCGATGATGATGATTCCTGCGTTTGGCCCCAAGGCTGAACCGGGCATCAGCCGCCCTCAGGCGGCTCCTGCCCAATATCGGCGGGCCAAACGCCCCCTGCAGGAGGTTGCACGCGCACTGTCGTGCGCTCCATGGCCCTCTACGGGGCCCCCGTGTCTGCCTTGAGCATTCGAACGCGGCCGGCAAAGCTAGTCGCATGCCAGAGGGTCATGGATATCAGAATGATCTGAGGATACCGCACGATTGCTGCGAATCGGCCAACGTTCTTGCCGGATCGCTGCCCTGGGATCTGGGGTTGACTGCCCTCCGGCGCGTCTATGAGTGGCGCGTAGAGGCGCAGCGTCGGGGTGTATCCCCGCTGCCTCGAGAAATCGAGGCGCAGCGAGAAGAGCTCCGGCGCGATCTCAAGGCAGTTTGGATAGAACGACTGTCGCAACCGAGGCACGGGCTAACCGCAATCTCGGCTGTCAGACCCCTTTTTGAGGAGTGGCTGGATAGTTCCCACGGCGTCCTCAGCTATCGCATGACACAGGTCCTTAGCGGACATGGCTGCTGTGGCCGCCCGGAGGACACGGTGGAGCATACGGTGCAGGACTGCCCTGCTTGGGCGGAAAACCGCCGTGACCTCACGGCGGCAATAGGCGGAGACCTCTCGCGCCCGGCATTGGTCGCGGCCATGCAGCGAGGCGAGACGGAGTGGGAAGCGGTCGCCTCCTTCTGCGAAGCAGTCATGCTAGCGAAAGAGGAGGTGGGCCGAGAGAGAGAGAGGACAGCGTCCTCCCTCCGCCCCAACCGCAGTGGTACGCGCCCGTGGCGTCGGACGTCAGCAGATGATCTCCGGCCACCGTAGGCGCGGCCATGCGGGCAGCGAGTAAAGGGCAACTCGCTGCCCGACCATGGACCATGCCCGGGTCGACGGCTCGTTGAGTCCCACGCGCGCCTCAAAGAGCGTCAGCACACTGACGGGGCCCCCTCTCAGAGGGCCAAAGGATTATTTCCTTACCGTGACCCCGGAACAGAAAGGGCTATTGAAGGACACCGTGGATTTTAGTCAGTAAAAGTCTGACAGTCCCTCCTGCCCTGCCCGGGGTCGGAGGACTCATTTGATGATTTTACCTAGTTAAAAAAAAAGGGTAAGGTAGAGGTGTACCCAATTAAAATGAATGAAAATCAATTTATTTTTTGTAAAAAGAAGTTAAAACATGTTAAAATAATATATAAATCCGCTGGTGGGGCCAGAATCCGGAACAGAATCGAAGTTGCCTGTGGTAGGGATCTTGGGAGAGAAACCTCTTAACAATACAAATCCTGACCAACAGAACTGCTTTCTGAATCAACCACGTTTGTTTGGCTAGTAAAATCATCAAAATTGTGCTACGGTATCCTGCTAAGATAGTCCTGCGACCTGGCAGGCATAAGACGACTAGCTCCTCATATTTTTTTTACTCGCCGTATGCAGCTGGATTGAGATTTCGAGGGCGTCCTCTCCTTCACGTGTTCTGTTTCCTACTTCGCTGTCATTGCTACTGCAGAAGAAGCGGCTGGCCTCCTTACCGGATTGCCACGGTGTGATCTGGATACAGAAGCCCCCCAAGCATATATGAGTGGATCACCCAAAAAGCCATGATTCCCTGGTGCGATCAGCTTATCCGGTCTCTTTCTTATGGAAACAACGGACACAGAGTTCCCATAGATGGACTTTAACCGCACCACTTCCACGTAGAGTCTCCAAAAAGAGGCAGTTGCCTTGCAATATTGGGTAACTAGCTTGAAGTCAGCCCCGGGACTGCTTCTTGAAGTTCCACGGGATTTCAAGGACGAGTATCAGTCGAGCTTCGTTGATTCGACGGCGATGCAAACCCGTCCCACCGATAATTGGGATCTGACAGTTCCGCGTACTGAAGGCTATGAGACTCTTTCAGAAAACAACAAATGTATGAATGAAATGTATCGGGTCGTCGACTATCTTAGATATTCCAAAGATAGCAGGAAATCTTCATGGTATAGGGAAAGGGGGATTGTTTCACTCCAAATTTAACGCGTGCGGGCCACGGGCATTAATGAATAAATCAAAACTACTGGATCGATTTTAATCACATGGGCTATATAATTTATACCCGTGCAAAGCCGGAGCGGGCCGCTATGTTTTTATATACAAGGTTCACAGTTTTTCTGTAGTGTATTTAATATCAGCATTGCACCCGTGCGAAGCCGGGGCGGGTCGCTAGTTTCGAATAAATTATGGATCAGTAGAAGTAATGTAACATGGAAAAAAAGCAATTTCATAAAAATCTGCTATTTCGTTAAGTTTTCCGTATATGATTACTTCCTAGAATTTGATCCTTATCAGCAACACTATCGAATGGTGTAATAATACAGGGTGCGATTTTTTTTCCAAAATCAGCGGGTTCGATTCCTGGCTAGGATGATTGATTTTTCTAAAATCCAATGATGCAGTTTTAGTTTTCGTCAAAATCGGCCTCGAGACTCCTTTCAACGTTTTTCGAAATTCCTCATAGTTTCGAAAATAGCCATCCACGCCCACTTGAAAAGTTCACCCTGTATACTACTATTGTGAATTTTTTCACACCCCCAAACATAGCCGTTTAGCTGGTAGAGGGGGGGGACACTCGAATTGAGCAAAATTTAGCACTTTAAAACTTAATATTTCACAAACGGATTTTTTATCAAAAAACTGTTAATGAAAACTAGCATTATTTTTTAAAGGCCTATTTAATGATACTCAAATTACTAAGGGGTACGCGAGAAAAAAAAATCCTCACTTTACGTGTAAGTACAGGAGGTACCCTAAAAAAAATATTTTACGATATTTTATTTTACCACTTTTTTGGCACAACAAAACCGTATATTTACACCAAATTACAGCTCTCTAGTACTGTGCGTCTCTGAGCTAAACTGCGGACAGACGGACGGACGGACGGACGGACGGACATGGCGAAACTATAAGGGTTCCTTGTTGACTACGGAACCATAAAAATGGATGAAAATTACGAATCTTCGAACTTGTATAACTTGGCCGAGAGCAATCCTACAACTTTTGTGCCACAGTAACTATTGCTCCAAATAACTAGTACTACCTATACCAACCAATAATACAAAAGGTACCAATTTTTTTCGTTGGCACTTTCAGAAATGGCCCAAAAAAAATGATGTCTTTTGAAAAATGTTTCAAAAAGGTTTTGACAACATTTTCTCCAGGTTGCAACTCTTCATTAACTTTTTCACTATTGTTACTAACTGAAATATTTGTTTTTATGGTAATGAATGAAAAAAGTTCAGTTTTTTGCAAAACGTTACAAACCGGTAAGAACAACCTAATTCTAAAATTGCAGCGTGTTCCTACTTTTTTACCCTTGTTAATAACAAATCGCACTGTTTTTTAAACATAAACAATGTTCAATTTATTGTAAAACGCTGCAAATTTTATATACGTTATGAAACGGTAAAACAACTTAATTACAAATTTACAGCGAGTTACAAATTTCTTTCACCCGTGTGATTAAATAATTTCATTGTTTTTTTAATAATAGACAATGTTCCGTATGTTGCAAAACGCTGCAAACTTGATACACGTTACAAACCGGTAAGAACAACCTAATTCCAAATTTGCAGCGTGTTACTAATTTATACCCCTAGTTTTTAAAATTGCACTGTTTTTAAAAAAAAACAATAGTTCCGTAATGTTAAAATCGCTGCAAATTTAATACACGTTGAAAAAACGGTAAGAACAATTTTTTCCAAATTGCAGCGTGTTGACTAACTCTCTTGGACAATGTTATTAACGAAAAACCATTTTCACCCCTTTTCACCCCTTTTCAACCCTTTCCGTAACCCCAGAACGCTGCAAAATCACCCGGTAGTTATTTGACCTTCCTTAGAGAACCCCTTGCACGAAATTTCAAGCAGTGATACCAACCAGACTCGGCTAGTAGGCTGACAGTGTGGACTAATAGCGGTTCTTATACAAATGTCAACAATGACTGAAAATCAACATATTATAAAATTGCTAATCCCCCAAAGGGAATAGCGTAATTATACATATCCTACTAATAGAAGAGCAGTTTAAGAAATATTTGGGGAAAAATTGACTAAATAATATCCAGTGGTTTAGCTTCCAACTAAAAACAAACAGATAAAAACAACAAAATTTTTAATTGCTTATCTCCCAGGAAAAATAGCGTAATGATACATAGCCTATCAACAGAAGCATATTATTAGGAATATTTGAGGAAAATTTGATCGACAACTTTTCAGTAGTTTAAGAGATAGATCAAATCAAAAAAACATAAAAAATTTCGAAAGAAAAAAAAAGTTGATTTGGCATCAGAATCGATCCCTTATCTCGAAAAAAATACAAAAAGAAAAAAATATTCAATGTACAGGAATGACAGCTCTGCGATTTTATTATATGTAATAATAATAAAGAAAAGATTAAAAATTAAAATGTGAAGCATGAAAGGAACCATGTAATTGATCCTTTTTTGACCATCAATTCAGAAAGCCCCATTCAAAGCCTTTCATAAAATTAAAGCTTTACGTTTACAGGGTGAATTTTTCAACTGCAAGTGGATGGCTATAACCGAAACGAAAGGCACCCAGCGGCCGACTTTAATGAAAACTAAGAACTTAAGTTTGCCGCATATCATTACTTCCCAGAATTTGATCCTTATTAGCAACACTATCGTATGGTGTAAATCATACAGGTTGTGATTTTTTTTTTCCAAAATCGGCGGGTTCGATTCCTGGCCAGGGTTATTGATTTTTCTAAAATGCAATGATGCAGTTTTAGTTTTTGTCTAAATCGGTCTCCAGACTCCTTTCAACGGTTTCTTGGCGTTCGGAAACAGCCATCCACGCCCAGTTGAAAAATTCACCCTGTATATTTCGTAAAAAACGCAGACCTAGACACAAAGCTAATGACTTATTACAATGATGTTTCTTGAAATAGAATAAAAAATAAGAAGAACAAACATCGTTTGATATTCATGCGATTCATGGAAATGTTCGGCAGCGATGCGCATTATTCAGATGCGATCGAACGCGTCAATCATTCCTCACCTCGGACCTTAGATCCATCACCCGGTCTGGCCGGGCACGCTAATACCGACCTTAATTACACTCAACCTAAGACACATATTTTTAATGCAAACATTATTCGGATGTAAAGACGAAAGGTAATATTTAATAGGTCCATAGTAATGAGGCAGTCGGTGACGGAGGAAACTTCGCATGTATTTATTTAAATTTATGAGGATTGGTGTAACTGTAAGCCATGTTCACACTGTAGTCATTAGACCCGGCTCCGAAAAAACTTTCGGAGTAACGTACTTCGCGGTAATGAACATTCGCGATAGCGTACTTCGCGGTAATGAACAGTCGCCGTAACATACATCGCGGTAACGAACTTCGCAGTAATGACGTACACCCGTTTAATGAACGTAGTTATTTTGATACGGAACCGTTTTTTCTTATGTATCGTAAACCAAAATATAGGGAGAAACGACATTTTAAAACTTTATCGCTTGATGAAAGCTTAAAAGCTTTCCATTGATGATTGATTAGGTACAAAACGTTAGCAGCGACAACTGTCGACGCGCCGACGATTGCGGTGTGACCGCGGGTTTGGCAACTCTCGCTCAATACCACGCAAGTCGTGCGCGCGCGCAAACGCTACATAATTCATTAATTTACGTCGTTATCGCTGGAATATGTGTGTTTTTATCACCGGTACCTACGCCCTCCCTCCGCATCACTGTGCGATGCTAATGTGCCCCTCGGCCAGCTGTTGACGCACATAACTGCTCAGCGGCGGCGGCGGCGGCAACGGTGGCGTCTAATATATTCGTTGTTTACTATTCAAGAGAAAAAAAAAACTTTTTCCAAAAAAATGTGACCGCCTTCAAAAACAACCACAAAAAAGTGTAAAATAACCTAAAAAACTTTTCTTTCGGAAGTCGGTGACTTTTTTTATTAATTTCATTGTCTCATTTGCCACCGACTTCCGAAAGAAAAGTTTTTTAGGTTATTTTTACACTTTTTTGTGGTTGTTTTTGAAGGCGGTCACATTTTTTTGGAAAAAGTTTTTATTTTACTCTTTTTAGTTTAAATATTCAACCAAAATTCTTGTCAAATACATCATTTTCTTACATGTGCACTAGAATTTTGTAATCCGTAGCACCGGTAATAACATCGTTAACATCTCTTTCATTCCCTATCTCAAAAACTACTGAACCGAATTTGATGAAACTTGCAGTATTTCCTTAGTTGAACGATACCCAGTACAACAAAAAAAAGAATTACTTAAATCGGACTTGCAGTTCCAGAGTTATGCGAAGACAAACAAAATTTTCTTACTTGAGGAGTTGTACCTTCCATCATCAGCTCAGCTACATGAGATGATGATTTCCATACGCAAGTACTTGAATTACTTCATAAGATTTACGAAAAACTATGTGTCAGCCAATAAAATTTGAGGATTGCCCTCGATTTCTCCAAGATCCAATCATCAGATCTTGAAATGGTGACAATGGGACCACACGGGAAGCACCAGCTTTCAAATAAAAAAAGAAACATGAAAATCGGTTCACCCAGTCGCAAGTTATGAGGTAACAAACACAAAAAAAAAAAAAAAAAAAAAAACAGTCGAATTGATAACCTCCTCCTTTTTTTGAAGTCGGTTAATAAATCCTAATTGATAGCACGTGGCTAAATAATCACAGCTGCACAGGCCGATCTTCCGGATAAAGCCGTGCTTGCCGAGTTTGGTCTGTGGATGGATGACCATCTGTCATAGCGAGTTTTCTCCGTGCCTCGGAGAGCACGTAAAGCCGTTGGTTCCGGCTGTCATTTGTAGATCTTTGACAGTCGTTACTGTTAGTCAGAAGCTGTAAAGTCTGACAACCAGTCTTACTATGGGGTACCGTATTGCCTTTTGCCATTGTCGCTCCATGTAAAATACTGATACCTAGCTGCATCTGGTTCGATTGGAAGCCGACCCCAATATAGTTGGGAAAAGGCTAAGCAGATGATGATGATATTTTCCTTGAATCTCCTTTATTAATATACGTTTACATAAATAATAATTATAAAATAAAAACCCAGCCGACTGGAGCAAGAACTATATTGGTTTTCATTTCAACAGAATCGGTTCACATCTTAAAATTAAGTGAAATTAAAAAAAATACTCAACTGACATTAAAAACCACCACCAAAAAAGTGTAAAATTAAGTGGGTTGTTGTAAGTTGACAAAGTTAATTTGCCACGATTTTGTAAAGTCCATACATTCAAAGTAAATATGCCACATTGCATAAAAATCATATCTAAATTCGTCATAGGTAGGTCATGGTTATTGTAAATTTGCCACAAATCCACATTTGACATGATTTCTTCTAAAAGTAACGATAGCAAGCCAATAACATACCTTTTGTTTTGGAAGTCGGTGTCAAAGAGGTTTTTGAGGTCGGGGATTTTTTTTTTCATGTGAAGTTTTGTTTTAAAGTTTTTTGTTCAAATATTTGTCAATACCAAGTTCTTTTTTTACATTGCACGAGAATTTTGCAATCCGTATGACCTGTTATAACATCATCCACAGTGGGACCAAATGGCAGGTAGCTACAACATGGATACTGCAACGCACAAAAAAGTATCAAATAAATCGGTCCACAAACTTCGGAGTAATCGGTGAACAGACATAAAAAAATGATCTTTAATTTTTGTGGACAATTCAAACTGGAACAAAAAATAAAACATGCCAAAAAAGTGCTAAAGTCGATCCTAAAATTTTTTCGTGTCTGTTATTTATTCGGATTTGCCCCTGTTGGGCTGTTAGTCAACTAAAAAGAATAATCCAATATAGTGTGATCCTAGTTGGTCGAAATAAATGACGTTATTATTTTCTTTATTCAATAATGAATACCTACTATATATTATGATTTTTTAAATATTTGGATATAGGTATAAAAAAAAATACAATAAAATAAAAGCCCATCAATCAGCATCGGAAACGGGTATTACAAGCATCCAAGGTGCCGGTGGTTAGGGCTCGAGAGAGAGATATTCACTTATGTAATAAATATATACAGAGTGAATTTTCCTAACGCGCGTTCCGGATGACCATGATGAGTAATAATTTTTCGTGAATCCAATGATGTACCTAGTTTTAGTTTTCATTTTTTTTTCACTTTTTTCAGTATTTTATGCTATTCCTCATAATTTCGGATTTGGCGAGCATAGAATCACCTTGCTGCAGTGAAAGTACTGCTCATTTCTGCAGACGTACTGCCGGTCGAAGGAGTAGACAAGCTATGTGCAGTATAGGCAGTTGATAGTATCTTGAGAAGTATTTCCTCATGCCCGGGGTCTGGTAACAACATCCCATTGATATGCACCACGGATTCTGTATTTCCGACTCGGCTGTCCGTGGGAGCATCGTTTTATTATAAAAACTCCTGTTTATGTTTCCTTTTGGTACATTAGCTGGAGACGCAGTAATAACACTACTGTGACCATACATTCACCTCGTGTTCTATAGTTGGCATCTGTATTCTTCCAGTCATAACTTCTAGCTGCTAATTGATGTTTTCGAATCTCGATACTAGTTGAATCAAATCAAATCAAATCAAATCTTTATTGCTGAACACAGTATAAATAAAATACATTACAAGATGTTGAGTGAATGCGCAGTTCACTATGTTCTACCGATTAAGGCATGCAAAATATGATGATGATGCCATCTAGCCGATTTCGGCCACAGCGACTGCAATCGATGGCTTTTAGAGTGGTTGAGAGCTTTGATGTGCCCTTTCATGTGCTCTCCAATGACTCGCATATCCAACTTTTGCCATAAAACTCCGAGCACAAAGTGGACATGTAAGAACACCATTGATGACATTGTAATTTATATTTGCAGGTGGTCTAGCTTTTATGTCATCACGCTTCTTGTCCAATTGTAACCTTCTTGTCTCTTCAAAGGTGTAAACCTGCTCCTGTACGTAGTGTCTCCACTCGGGCCGATATTGTGCCTGGTTCTCCCATGTAGAAGGGTCAATTTTGCACTTCTTAAAGTGTCTTTTAAGAACATCCTTGAAACGCAGCAACTGACCACCGTGTTTCCGTTTCCCTTCTTGGAGTTCCGAATAGAAGATACGCTTCGCAAGTCTATCATCGTGCATTCTATGTACATGCCCACACCACCTTAACTGACGCCTCATTAAGTAAGCCTCTATGCCCAGGACGTTAGCTCGCCTTAAAACAATCGTATTTCTAATACGATCCGACCAGTTGATGTTCATGATGCTTCGAAGGCATTTTAGGTGAAATTTATCCAACGTCCTTATATGTTTACGATAGAGGCACCACGTTTCTGACGAGTACAACAGATTTGGAAGAACTATTGCCATGTACACCGAGATCTTAGTGCTTAATTTGAGATCATGCGAACGAAAAACTTTGGGTTGCAATTTACCAAAAGCAGATGCTGCAGCACAAATTCTTTGATTTACCTCAGCGTCAAGATCCCCTTTGTATGTCACTATGCTGCCCAAATACTTGAAACATTGCACCTGCTTCAGCTTGCTGCTACCGATGAATATGTCAGGAATCAATATCTGGTCGTTTATGTCCATGGCCATAACTTCAGTTTTTTTAACATTAATGGAAAGACCAAACTTGCAACAAACGTCATTGAGACCACCTATCAGCGCCTGTAAACCCTCGCAGGTGTCCGCCACGAAGCACAGGTCATCAGCATACATGATTTCTGTTACTGTAGTAATAGAGACTCGAGTGCGGGCTTTCAATCTGGCAAGGTTAAATAAACCGCCATCAGTTCGGAAACGAATCCGAATGCCCTCTGAGATAAGTTTCAAGGTTTCCCGAATGACGACCGCAAAGTAGAGAGCAAACAGTGTAGGCGCAAGTACACAACCTTGCTTCACGCCACAGGTTACCCTAAAAAAATCTGATTGTTCGTCTTTTACTGCGACGCAACAGGCCATATCATCATGAAGGAGTCGTATCAGCCGTACGAACTTCTCAGAGCATCCCAGCTTTAATAACAGAGTCCATAAAGCTTCTCGGGGAACACTGTCAAATGCCTTTTCAAGATCAACGAAACATAAATATAAAGGTCGACCTTGTTCTTTACTTTTCTCTTGAAGCTGACGAATAGAGAATATGGCTTCACAGGTTCCTCTTTCAGGACGAAAGCCAAATTGGGTTTCAGGAAGTATTGCCTCTGATACTGGAATGAGGCGGTTCAGAAGAATCCTCGCAAATACTTTTCCAGGTGTAGAGAGCAGTGAGATACCACGATAAGAGTTGCAGTCTGATCGGTCACCTTTGTTCTTATACAGGGCGCTTATACGAGATAATTTAAAAGTATCTGGTACCTGCTCTTTATCCCACATGGTCACGAACAGGTCTCTCAGGACTTCATAAAGTCTCTCACCACCGTACTTAAGTAATTCCCCTGGAACATTATCGATACCAACCGCCTTCTTATTATGTTGCTGAACTGTAGCATCTCTGACTTCTTTCAAAGTTGGCGGTTCGTCTAGACCGGTAGTTGTAGGTAACGCGGGCAAGGATGCAATATATGCCAAATCTGCTGAACGATCTAAATTGAGAAGTTCATTGAAATGTTCGGCCCAGCGCGCAAGCACTTCATCCTTAGAGGATAAACTCTCAGAACCATCACGAGATTTAATAGGCACATTAACACAATGGCTCGAACCAATTAATTTACGCACCTCCTCATAAAACGCACCAAGCAAAATATAGGGAGTCAGCTAACTGCAAAAAATGTAGGTTAACTATATTATACTAGTTGCTATTTCTAATGCTTAAACGATCCCTATTGAAGCAGAGAAACACAAATACTAGCTTTTTAATTTATTTCCTACTCACTCAATAGAAAGTAACCTACCTAATATCCGTCGCTAAAGTTTCATGATGATTGGTTCAGCGGTTTAGACGTGAAGAGGTAACAAATAAACTTATGCGAATGTAAATTAGGAAGCAAGGATAATATGGGCGTAGAGCGCAGACATAAGCTCATAAAACCAATGAAAAGATTTCAACAATGAAACTTAAAAGCAAGCCTTTGAATGGTTGCGAGTGTTGCTGGCCTAGTAGTGTGTCCTGTGAGTCGTGTACGATGTGCCCGTACGCGGCGGCCGGCGGGGCTGCGGGGCTGCGGGCGCAGGAAGCCACGTATCACGTACGTGCGCCCGCGCACTGCCGGCATCCGACACGACGTGCAGGAAGGAACCAGGAGACAACGGCCTCACTGTTGTTTGTCAAAACTATTCAACAAACAGGAAAACTAATTTAGATATATTAAAATTTTCAGCATCTCCGCTAACTACACGGTTGTCGTTACAGACGATGTATATACGAATATGTACCACTGGTCGGATAATATATGTCCACAAATAATAACAACTATGTCCACGAATAATATTAAATGATAAAGAATTCTGAAAAATAAAGATGAGCCTACAGTTGACTTTATTCTGTAGTTCTACGTCAGCAGCCTAAATAACCTTTTCTTTTTTAGAAAATAAACAAATGTGTCGTTCCGTAATAGAATAAGAAGCGGAAAGAACTTCACGGCTCTTTTAACATTTTTTTTTTCAATTGTAGGTACTATTAGGTATTCTGTGCCTTTCCGTACCTGGGGCTGAGCCATCAGTAACTCATTTGCATTAAAGAAAATAATTATCATCTTTCTTGAAAAGTGAGAATGATTACCTATTCTTGGCAGATTTTCCGGTTTCTTGAATATTCTTGATACGTGTTTTCCTTGTAGTATAGGTCTGCACGTACCTGTCTGTGCCGATAACCTGTTTCTTTAAAAAAGCACCCTCACACATCATTATTTCAATGAAGCATTTTATCCTGAGCCTTCCTTAGTTTCAATGTGTTTCCTCCACGCAGTGTGCAATTGCCGTTTCAACCATTCCAAGCTATTTCTCGTCCAAGGAGCGTTAAAGAATTTACTTCAACAAAAAAAACTAAACATAAAGTTCAGCTCTGCACATGTGTACATAGTGGTACCTAATGATCTTATGAATATTAAATAATGCCATTGAGAGTACTAAAACTGGCAAAGGTTTTTTCCAATCCATAGTGTTAGGTTCTCAGAAAGAACGCGCAGCAACTGAAAACCCTGGTGGTGTCACGTCTCGCTGTCTACATGTCTGGCCGCTCTCAGCCGCTCGCCGACGAAGACGTAACATGTGATTTCCGGTGACGTGAGCCTGACGTGGCGATAAGGGATGGTAAATGTTGCTCCTTCTGCGTTCTGACAAACTGCTAAATATACTCTAACCAACGTAAATGGTCTATGTGAAGTCAAATCATTCAACGTAAATGGTCATCATTGTGAAGTCAAATCATTCAATAAATAAAACTTGTAAACATTCCTATTAAGTTTCGTACAATTAATGTTTTTAGACTGACGACGTCGACGGTTAATCGTATTCAGAGTTCGTGTTCGGGCTACTAAAAATAACACCTGCGAAATATAGCACAAAAAATGTATGTCGCCGCTCGTAAACGCTATAAAGCAGTCTTCCATCGATCAGGAGTACGAACGAGACATACACATGGGCTCATAACGTGACGCCCACGCCGCGCCGTGTAGTGGCGAGCGGAGCGGATAGGTGCGGAGCTACTCGCAGACAAATTAACATTACATTCTTATTGAAACCTCACCCCGCGCTCCCCTGACCAACACGTTAATTAGACAATTTGCGTATTCACTTCCAGACGCTCGTCTCAAGCGACGACGTCGTAACTGCCGCTGTCCGCGCCGCACCAAACATGTGGCTAATCGCGATATCTTAGAGCAGATAATCGCTCAGATCTCCGCGCACTTGACAGTGGCATCCAAGACATCGGCGGAATAGCTGATTCCTATTGTAATGTATGCTAAGCGGGTGTGACCGCGACAATTAGGCTAGGATGTGCGGGCCACGGCCGCGGTCGTGTCTCCACATCGTCACGCTGAATTGCGATCAGCAATTAGTGGCCCATCGCTGCATCGGCGACGTGTTTATTTAATCACGAGCGCATAGGTAATGTGCGCGCGCAGACGATGCGACGCACCACTCGCATGCTAAGCGCAGGCAACGGGATGAGACGTGGGACTGAGGGACTGTGGGATGCAGCACCCAGCACGAGCAGCAGCCGGTGCGGGGGCGCAGCAGTCGCCGCTCATAATGCGATATTTACAGAATCTCCAATTCAAGCCACGTTATTAATAAGGAGAGAGGTCGCTGCTCGTGATCGGCTTCTTCGCCGCGGAGGCGCGGACACGAACAAAATAGTCGAAAAAGGTAAGCGCGCAGTCGTGACGGGAATGTCGCTGATGTTATGTATTTCAGGTCGCACTCATTGTATTTTAAACCGCTATTGTTTCGTATTTCGCGCCTGCGCACAGAATGCTGCGCTTGCGCCCCGACTCGTAAAGTTTTTCACGGTGCTACGTCACTCACCCGCCGCGGATGCTCTATAAATAGTGTACTGTATAAGCAGCGATAGAGAAATGGTCGGTCCGCCGCCACCGTCCTCGGGAGTCAGCACGAGTCTTCACGAGTGGAGTCAGTGAGAGAGGCGCGCGCGCAGGGGTGCGGGTGTCGCACGTGGCGCGCTGCTCCCACGGTCAGCGATTGATTAACGGTGCGGTTCGCGCGAACCGCGCCCGACGTGAGAACACTCCCGCTAATGTGCGCACGCAACATTCGGCCCGTGTCGCCGCCGCGTGACAGAATTGCAAGCATCGCCACCACACGACGCAACGCCGCGACTACTGCACAAGTATCCACTGTCGCCAACCTGCTACATGTACCTGCACCACGTCTTACATCCGAGCTTCACATTTTCGCTCATACTTAAAAACCAAAGAAATAATAATATTTAAGTAGTCTTCAGATTATGCACCAACACTGTAACTTGTTGTGTTGGTGCATAATCTGAATATTAAATTCTTGCTTAGAATTCTTTAACTGGGAATGTATTTTGGCATCTGCTCCACTAATAGGTACCACTAGATGACTAGACTAGTCCCTCAAGAAACCACCAAACACTAATGTCGGTTGTATAGGTGCATACTACCACGGTATTTTGTCGAATGGCGAAAATATGTAGTTAATCGAAACTAAATTTGCTGTAATTTTTTAAAAAGTGAAAGATTAATTGAGACTTTATTTTTACTGGCGTCATTTGCACTTTCATAGAACAAGATATAATTAACCACATGTTTCATCTTCTTCGATCTCTGCTGTTATAGAAAAAAAACCGGCCAAGTGCGAGTTGAGCTCGCCCATAAAGTGTTCCGTAGCGTAGCAGCAAGTAACATAATATAAAAAGTTCTTGTAGTTGGTTGTAACTTAGAAAGGTAAATTACGGTTTACGATTTATGACGATTGAAAAAAAAACTAATTACTTGATCTCGTTCAAACCAATTTTCAATTGAAGTTTACGTGGTAATGTACATCATATATTTTTTTTAGTTTTATCATTCTCTTATTTTAGAAGTTACAGGGGGACACACATATTTTACCACTTTGGAAGTGTTTCTCGCGCAAACCGTCCAGTTTAGAAAAAAATGATGTTAGTAACCTTAATATCATTTTCAAGACCTATCCATAAATACCCCACACGTAGGGTTCAGGCGAAAAAAAACGTTTTGAGTTTCAATTCTAAGTACGGGGGATACCCCCAAATTTGGTTTTTTTTTTGTTTTATTTTTATATGAAAGTCCTAATGCGGTTTACATAATACATCTACTTACCAAGTTTCAACATGATAGCTCTTATACTTTCGTCAAAAAGTGGCTGTGACATACGGACGGACAGACAGACAGACATGACGAATCTATAAGGGTTCCGTTTTTTGCCATTTGCTACGGAACCCTAACTAGATCTTCTTTGTTCATTCCTAGCAATATCATGTTGTTTCATTTTGTTTTATAACTTCGTATAAAAGTTGTAAGTAGGTATACAAAAACCCCTTATAAAAACTTGTGTTGCTTAGCAACTGATTAAATATCACTTGTCCTTGTGATTTCTATTTCAATGAATAGAGATGGCAAGTGACTTAAAAGTCCAGTCATTAAAGCTTAAACATAAAAGAGCTATTCATGATAAGCAACGTCTAATATATATATATATAAAATTCAAAACTGACTGACTGATCTGACAACGCACAGCCCAAACCGCTGGGCCTAGAAACTTGAAATTTGGCATATGCCCGCCCTCCTTATACCACGTAGGTGAGCACGTTGTTACAGGTTGAGCTTCACGATAACTGACAAATGCTTGCACAGACTGGACAGGTCCACTCAATCGGTTCTTTCTTTAAAAGACCATTTCAGACACCTGCATGGTCTTCGTATGGCTTTAAAAGTATTATGTCTGGACTTTAAAAGAGACTGTGACCTCTGAGTTTGTTTCGGATGTTTCTTCTCAGAGTAGTCAAGTACGAAACACCGGCCTCATATAGCTTTACAAAAATATCATAATTATGACGTGTAAAAGTGTTTTTTAACAACCAACTTGCAAAATAAATATCATTTATCATTTATCACTAAGAACGGATTTTGCGAAATTCGGCCCCTAAGGGGTTGTTTTTGGGGTTGATAGTTTGTATGAAACTTCGTTATTACAGGTGTTCGGAATTTCAAGGTTTGCATGAGGTTTCTTTTTAGGACGTAGATGGTCACCATGACGGGATTTTGCGAAATTCGACCCCTAAAAACAGGGGTTTTTGGGGTTAATGGTATTGAGATTCAAATTTTTACATCTTTTTTGGACGTAAGTAATACCTAAAACTAATCCCTAAGAGGTTGTTTTTGGGGTTGAAAGTTTGTATGAAACTCTGTTACTACAAGTGCGAGGAGCCTCTATTGCACCGGGTTCCTTTATAGGACTTAGATGCAGACCATGGCGGGATTTTGTGAAATTTGACCCCAAAAGGGTTTGTTAGTGCTAGGCGTCTCGAATTTTGCGAGGGTTCATTTTAAGATGTGAATGCTCTACTAAGGGGCTTTTTCGGGTTAGATAGTTTAGAGACTCAAATTTTGCATAGAGGTTCTTTCTTGGACGTAGTTGCGGGTGTTTTGTGGAAGTAGACCCCAAGTGGTTGATATTTTGTATGACTTCGTTACTGCAAATGCTAGGAGTATTAAAATTTGCACGGTTGTTCTTTTATGACGTAAATGCACCAAGGCACTATATTTTCTGAAATTAGGGTACTAGACAGCTGATAAACATTCATTATTTCTAAATACATAAATATTACAGATAAACTACACCCAGGCACAGAACAAATTATCGTGCTCATCATACGAATCGAACCCACGACCTCCGGCATGGCAGTCAGGGTCACTAACCACTAGACCAACAGGCCTGTCATAGAAATGTTTCAATAGTTTACCATGGAAAGCATCCCGATTGCGATGGGATGGCTATGCCACTTAGAATTTAGCCTTTCAGTAAGACCAACTTAGATCGACCA
The DNA here is from genome assembly GCA_036375495.1 of Agrotis segetum. NCBI lineage: Eukaryota > Metazoa > Arthropoda > Insecta > Lepidoptera > Noctuidae > Agrotis > Agrotis segetum. Next base: position 882,812 of record JAQSVV010000279.1, read on the forward strand.
CACAAAATAATAGTGACTTCATCAAGTGGCTAAGGATATTTCCTGCTACGGAAAATAAATCAACGTAAACAGATTATATTGTGTACGTTATAAATACTAACCTAGGTAGTAAGTATCCTATTCAGGGAGAACCGAAACATACTCAGAAGAACGGTAACGTAGTAGCGGCCACTAGTGTTACGGCCTGGTACGACGTGTCCGCGTGCTAATGAATCATAACGCGCGTAATTGTCAGATGCGGTCGCTGATACCTGCACACTTGCACAGGCACACAGGAACAGAGCCCCGGTCGAACTGTCGATCATGTCGATATAGAGTGAGGCGCACTGCTGTTAGACACATTTCCGGTGAAACGTGGAAAAAAATAGTTTCTAAGTTCCTTCATTGCGCAATTTGTCGCTTACAGCTCTTTTGTTACTAAAATAATCGCGAAATGGTCTGGTGACTATGATGTACTTGTTATTGCAGGAAGTGGAATGGTTCTACTTAAAGTCCTGCGCGCGCCGGCGCCGGCGGCGGCGCTTCACTAAGCTACGTGAGATAAGCTCGCCTCGGGCAGCACGACACACGCATCTCACTACGTTGCATGTTGCGACAATGTTGCACTAGCAGCTACCAGCAACAGTCTCTCTCATACTAACTAGGTGTCACAGTTCACAAGTGAGGGAGTTCTGCAGGTGTGTGAAAGGTTAACCACGTGCTGCGTGCATAGACCTAGAAGCCATTCAATTTAAACAATTTGTTCAGGTAGGTACGGAACACAGGAACCATCACCAATATTTCTGTGCCAGTAACGAACGTAGGTGCTTTAAGGGGTACCCATACTCCGACGCTAATTGTACCCATATGATGGTAGTAGTGTTTTCCAGGCGCTACTAAAGAACTTCAGTTACATGCTATTGCAATATAAAAATGTCCGTCGTCACTTTTTTATTGCGTCGTCGTGGCGTTGGGTTCGCGATGTAGGTAGGTAATTTGAGAACGATGTTCTAAGCTGAATGAGAATGTGAACCAATTCGGATTCTGTTCACACCTGTTGGCGATAAACTGAACTAATTAATATTCTTTTGTGCGACATCCACAAGTTCCACAACGTTGTTGTCTCACTTCCACCGTCTGGTACAGATTAGTACAGAACTACATGCATTTCGTGGTCAGATAATATTAATTCACCAAGCACGTGTTTTGTTTCGTACATTATTCACTGATAGTGCTGACGAATTATATGATTTGATCAAAGAATTACATTATTTTATTTTATTTGATTTGAAGGAGTGTTGAGCACGATGTTTCAAAAGCCACCAGCTCTGTGCAATAGAGCAGCCTTGTGACGTCACGCGCTGAACAAACTGAGCATGCCGAACCGCGCTGATTAGGGAAAGCCACGTCTAGTCTCCTCGGAATAATGATGAACTCACTTTCAAATCACTTTCCTCGCAGTACGTACTCGAGGAGAAATGCGACACTACTGCACACGCGACACACTAGAAAGTCCAGAAGATGACAGCCTTCTGCTGACAGGTAGTAGGTACCTAGTAGAAAATAGGTAAATTCGGAAATAAACTAATAATAAAGTATCGTCAGTTAGTGCGTGAACAGATACTAATCTCGTTACTCTACGTACAATCAAACCATCTGCAGAGCTATATTAACTTAGATTTACCATTTCTTAGTTCAGTAGGTAAGGTAGTATTTAATATAATCTTTTAACCATACCTATATGGCGTATCATTAAACCAGTGTTCGTAAACCAATAACCAAACCATTTACCAGTCCGACAAAACCAATCAAATCAACCAACCCAGAAATTAGTGCTAAACTAAACAAATATTAATTTCTACAATTTGTACACTATGCGTCCTCTCCCATTTTACTAATTAAACATAACTACATTTATACATTACACCTCTGTATACTAAACCTTTTAGCTCCTGTTTGAGTTTGATAGAGACATTTTGCGAAAGGAACATTTTGCGAGAGGGGCATTTTGTGACTGAGCCCTTCATGTATCAGCAAAAAAGTGCTCGTACACTACATGACGACAAATGAAAGCAACTAGGAACAGTGTCTGTCTATAATCAAAAAGTATACGCATCCAACAGAATCATTTAAGGAAGACAAACAGAAGACAAGAACAGAATGTATTGTGAGTAAGGCTGCTTTTCCGCGCTATGTAGCTGTGCTACGAAGATGTGAAAGCTGAGCTACGAAACTGTGTAACCTTTTCCACCGATGCTACGCTATGTAGTCGGCGAGTAAGATGTACTATGGAGATGGGTAGCTGCGCTACGAAGATGCGCTGTCACAGGGTAGCTACGCTACAAAGATGCGCCGCCACAAGGTAGCGTGAGAAAAACAAACTAAATTTTAAATGTCGATAAGGTCGAAAATCGCTTGCACCTGCTTTTTTATATTTCTATCGTTAAGCAAATGTTTTTCGACCTTCGAACGATTTTCGACCTTATTGACATTTATGCAAACACCTGATTTTAATGAAGGAGCAATGTTGGCGAACGAGAATGTGAGAAAAACAAACTAAATTTTAAATGTCAATAAGGTCCAAAATCGCTTCTAGTGATTTGACAAATCCCTAAATTGGTTCCGTGAAATGACAAAAATTACTTATCTGTGGTATTTTACAACTAAACTAAATTTAGTAAATGTTAGAAAACGTTGACGGATCGTAGCACGCATCCATAGCACGCAGCCATAGCACGCAGCCATAGCACACAGCCACAACACGCAGCCATAGCACGCATCCTTACATATAAAAAACACATCTTAGTTGAATCCGTTTCCACCAGTGCTGTGCTATGTAAACCAATGAATGTGATTGGTGGATGTCAAACGCATCTGCAGCAACGTAGCATAGCGCATCTCTGGTGGAAAAGCAGCCTAAGATCGTTAAGGTAATAGAGCGGCGCCAAAATTGCCGACAGTGGCCATAAAAATAACGGTGAGGCGACCTCCAGTGCCTGTGTCGCCCTCACATGTGGCGGCGATGCACGGATGGCGAAATCTCGTTCAGTTCAGAAAAAAAATGTTAAAAAAATGCATGCAGGTGAAGCAACTTTTCGTCCTCACCTTTTTTTTTTCTTGGTAAAATCATCTAATGTTGGGAAGGACTGTCAGATTTTTACTGACTAAAATCATTACCGCGATTCTGGCAGGCTTTGGTCTTCTGCGGGAGGTCAAGTCAGATTGCTGACAACTCGTTGAAGCGCGCTCGCGTGGATCAGGACGCGCCGTCCTCTCCCTCACGCGTCTCGTCCCCTCTTTCGCTAGCTTGCCTACTTTGCCGAAGGAGGTGACTGCTTCCCATTCCGTCTAGCCGCATTGCCTGAACAATACCGGGCGCGAGACCGTCCACGATTGCGGCGTGCCCGGAATGTCTGCGGTGCAGTCCTGTTTGTAGTTGTTTTTACCATACAAACCCGGCTGCGCTAAAGAACAGCTGCTGTCTGTGTTGCGGTCGCTTTTGTATTTACGCGTTCCGGCGACTCTGTATAATAGAGATCGCTGAATCTATTTGGAAAATGAATACAGTTTTAGTAACGAATAACGACATTTCAGGTCTGGAATCCCTGAAGCATAAATGTATCACAATAGACTAAATCAAACCGTAGGTATTATTAAGTATTCTGCGATAATTCATACCCATATTTCACCAGTTATGTAGCAGTGGGATCTAATTACATCCAGGGTCAAATTCAAACCTCGCGTCTACAATCTACTAAGTTATTCCTGTTGGGAAAATCGAATAGGCCCTACCTGAGAATCAAACCAAAGTTCTTATTAAAAACATATCACTACCACTAGACCAACAGGGTAGTAAGGAACAATGCAAATTGATTCATAAACTTAAAAGATATTATCAGGTGAAATACCAGTACCGTGACTGATTGCGACTGAACGTGACATCTCGGACGCGACAAATAACTCCGAGTACTTTGCCGCGCTTGTTTCAAGTTGCGCTGCGCGGGCGCTGTTGACTCGCGGCCGCTTTGACCACCACGCAAACATTGCCCAAACAAAGTCCTGCATATTAGAACAAGAGGTGAACAAACACGCGGTTCCTGGAACCAGAACCAGGCGCGCACTGCTCGCCACTGCGCCGCACCACTCCGCCGACTAGTAGCACCACACATCAACATTGTGGTTATTTGACTTTAAAGGAAATATGAAAGCAAGCTCCAGAGCACACGACAAAACTTTCGACTATTTTGTTAACTTACGAGTTTAAAAAAAACAAACAACGAACTATGTATACCTACGTATAAATTTTGTGTATGAGGTACGATAGATAATATCTTCTAATATGCTTTTAATGTATACTGGATACAGGCCCTTTAAAAACATTGGGTACGACGAAATTGTTCAAAAACAAAAGCCGTCCGGGCTCATCATTTAAGGACAGGACAGACGAATCGTATCAATACACTGATGGAACTTTTAGGGACGTATAAAATACGAAGTCATTGTCTTTTTTGCGCGTTGGGTTTGCGCGCGCGACGCGGCCGCGGAATACCAACAAGGTGCGCCGGCGCAGTGGAATGCGCGGCCGCCATTCGCGAGACGCCTGTCACACGTCGCTCGCATCGCGACGCCGCACGCACACCGCGCCGCCTGGTCAGCACTGGCGCACACACACGCACCTCAACTAACGCCAACTTAGGAAAAACTGTCATTCAAAACTACATCTCACGATGACCACTTGAACTCAGGACTTTAAAGTCTATTCAATAGAGTCCAGTTCAGATCAAAACTCATCCATCATTGTGAATGTTGACGACGACGATCTTTGTATGAGTTTCGGACATTGGTTTGCTTAGATAACAATCGCGCTCCGAGTGAATCTGAAATGTTGATTTCTTTATCAATTTCTTTTGTTCTTGATGTTGTCGAAATCTCAACGACTAACGTATTGCTGGAGATTTTATCGCGACTAATTAATTAGCTCCATTAATGTTTACGACATTGTATACATTTGTATATAGCAACAGAATACCTATATTAGATGTAGACAAAGCATCCAGCGTTTTACATAGCTAACATCTAAAACCAAGCTATTCCTTTTCCCTAAATTATTAAACAGTTAATCTATCTATCTACACAATTATATCTATCTATCTTTATTCATATAATAAATCTGTAGAGAGGTCAATTCTGTACATGAAATATATTTCCAAAATAACTATCAGGGGGTGATTAAGGATCGATACTGATGCCAAAAATGCAATCAGTAAAATTATTGTCTGTCTGTATAACCGCTACAGAAACAAAAACGACGGATTTTAACAAAACTTGGTACAATGATTCTTCATACTCCTGAGCTGGTTATAGTATAGTTTTCATCACGCTACAATCCATAGAAGCAGAGAGTGAAAGAGTGCTGAAAGAGTGAGAGAGTGGTGGCCCAGTGGTATCGGTCCCAACTTACGAGTAGTACGAGGTCGTGGGTTCGAACCCCGCCAGTCGCATTACTTTGTGTTATTTATTTCATCACTACTGCTCTCAAAACGGTGAAGGAAAACATCGAGAGGAAACCGGCATGTCAAAGTCAAATCATTTATTCCAATTAGGCCATCAAGGAGGCACTTTTGAACGTGTGTCCGAGAACACAAGTCATGATTGTCATATCTACCAATCCGCAATGAGCCCGCATGGTGGATTATGGCCCACTCCCTCTCACATAGGAGGCCTGTATCCCAGCAATGGGAACATTATAGGCTGATGATGATGATGATGAGAGCAGTGAAGGGAAATGTTGGGAAAACGGGAGAAACTTACTCCATTTTTAGGGTTCCGTAGTCAACAAGGAACCCTTATAGTTTCGCCATGTCCGTCCGTCCGTCCGTCCGTCCGTCCGTCCGTCCGTCCGTCCGCAGTTTAGCTCAGAGATGCACAGTACTAGAGAGCTGTAATTTGGTGTGAATATACGGATTTGTTGTGCTGAAAAAGTGGTAAAATAAAATCTCGTTAAATATTTTTTTTAGGGTACCTCCCTCCTGTACTTACACGTAAAGTGAGGATTTTTTTTTCTCGCGTACCCCTTAGTGTGAGGTATCATTAAATAGGCCTTTAAAAAATAATGATAGTTTCCATTAACAATTTTTTGATAAAAAAATTCGTTTGTGAAATATTAAGCTTTAAAGTGCTAAATTTTGCTCGATTCGAGTGTCCCCCCCCTCTACCAGCTAAACGGTTATGTTTGGAGGTGTGAAAAAATTCACAATAGTAGTATATATACCGACGTTTAAAAGAAAATTATCATGACTAAGTAGGCTTTACAACTTTACGAGTAATAGTCGACCAACTTATAAAATGTACTTGAGTAATATGTTTTCTTAAACAAAATGTATCGGAGAAATAATAAATCAACTGCAAATGTAAGTTTAAACACTGTTTTAAGCTTTCACGGTTTGTCTCTAACTTTAAATTGTCACTTACGGGATATCTTCCGTGATTATTTGATACTTTGAGTTCCCGATATTTCGACGCTGTTGCAAGCGCCATGATCGCGGGTTGACTGGAGATTGCGGGTGGATGAAAATAAAATTTGTTAGGAGCAGACAAATCTGTCTACCCTCTTTCTTTGTCTCTTGTTACGCGCACTACTGGAGTCCAGTAGTCAACCCGCGATCATGGCGCTTGCAACAGCGTCGAAATATCGGGAACTCAAAGTATCAAATAATCACGGAAGATATCCCGTAAGTGACAATTTAAAGTTAAAATGTAAGTTTGTCAACTTTATTATGTATGTTTTTACGGTATGTTTTTTTGGGGATAGGTAGGTTTTTATCGTCAACTATTTAACTAACTTCAAAAAAAGGAGGAGTTTCTAAATTCGTCGTAATCTTTTTTCTTAGATATGTATTTTCCCTGATTTCTCAAAGACTCCTGGACCAATTTTGAAAATTCTTCTTTTTAAAATTACATTCAACGAATCAGTTTAGTTAGTTCGCATAAGTATTTTGATGGGCAACTACGGAACCCTACACTGTGCGTGGCCCGACACGCACTTGGCCGGTTTTTTTAAGCTTCCGTCGCGTGTGCAACCTTAATGGTTAAAGCTGCACAGAAATCATTTATGACGGAATTGTTTATCTTGGAAACTTGAACACCTGGTGCAGAACCACAACAGACCAGCAAAACTATAAGAGATGCAAAAATAATGCGAAAACAAAAATTGTTCCACGTGATGAGCATTTTCTGCTAAGAGGAACATTTGGAACGCCAAGAGCCCAGCTACACTATAACATATACCGGAATGACGTCTTAGCAAGAGTTGTTCAACCTGATGAGCATTATCTATTGATGTATAAAAATTGAAGATCTGGAAACACCTGATGTGGAAATCAAAACTATCACTTATTTTAATGTTCTAATCTAATCTATCTATCTAATATCTTTAAACGAGCAATTCTTGTATATTTATATATAATCAGGATCTCGGAAACGGCTCCAAGGATTTTCATGAAAGTTACAGATTAGGGGTTTTTCGGCTCAAGAAATCGATTTATCAAGGTCCCAGGTTCGAGAAAAGCTCGGTTCCCAAGATATAGACATTTTAAAAACCGAGCGAAGCTCGGTCAACCAGATATTTATAAAATAACATAAGCTGGGAGTACCTCTACGCAGTGAAGGCGGTAACAGTTTAGATCTGATTTTCGATGACGATGAATAATAAATTATGAATAACAATTTTACTCTACTGCCCAAGCTCCAATTATTTTTTTACCCGGGCTCTTGAAATTGGGTATCACACTTTCCAGATCTTCGATTTTGACAAACCCCCCGTAGTCGCTGGCATAAGCAATAGGATATTCTATTCTATTCTATTCGCGTACAAAGTTGAGGGCAGAAGCTAGTCTACATAATATTATAAGGACTACACAGATGAAACCCTGAAGCACCTACTTACATTCCGATGGTAAATATTACTTTTTATATTACATACGAAAGTTTTTTCTAGTAAAAATTCAGCTGGCACACCTCTGCTTCCAAAGAGGTACCTTCTATGACCTACTGAACCATTTCGTTATCACTCCTGTTACAGAGGCGCGCGGCGGGCCGAGTGGCCGACTGAGATCATGACAACCGTCGATCAGTACCTACCTCAGAGCTAACATTGGTCGAAGATGACAATGACCTAAATCTGCTTTGCCATTTTTTTTCTAAAATACTTAGATAAAAAATTAATCATCAACTAATAAACTATCTATCAAATTTAGTTTATTGTCCCCTTAGTTCGCAATTTGGCTTCAGATAAGGTTTATTCACTGAAAATGCAGTTACAGCTTTGTTCTAGTTCTGTAGTAACAGAAAAACTTGACACAAGAAATAAATTAAACTAGACATGGTTGTGACCCCGTCAGGCTTTGGCCCTCTGAGAGGGGGGCCCCGTCATTATGCTGACGCTCTTTGAGGCGCGCGTGGGACACACCGCGCCGTCGACCCGGGCATGGTCCCAAGGGCGGATCCAGCTTTCATATCAGGGGGGGGTCACCATGTCGCATACAGCTTATCTCCGTAGTTTAGTTCAGATAGATTTGAAAGAAAGACATCCCGAATACCGTGACCCTGGAACGTAAAGGGCTATTGAAGGACACCGTGGATTTTAGTCAGTACAAGTCTGATAGTCCCTTCTGCCCTGCCCTGGGAGACTGGGAGACTCATTTGAAGATTTGACCACGCTAAAAAAGAAAATAAAGGGGTGGCCAACGGGTCGATCACGAGTTCACGACTTAGTGCAGTCGTCGTGGCAAGGCAACATATAAATAATAGTATAGGACCTATACAGGATTTTTCTTTTAAATTGGTCAAAAGGGAGAAATCTGCTTCCTTATGAGATACGGGAAAACTTTCTTAGGAAGCTTAAGCTATTTTTTGATGTTGATAATTTTGGGGCTTTTGTTTTTTTGTTCAAGTGTGAGTGGTCCACAAAAATTAGTGACGTTGGGCATTTTTTTTAGTGCCATTCGACTTTGTTTCATGGAAAAAATCGGGACAACAGAAGGTGGTCTAATAGAAAATATTGTTTCACATAAATTGTATGAACGATAAAAACTTAAAAAAAAAATGAAACCGCCTTCAAAAACAACCACAAAAAAAGACAAAAAAGGGTAAAATAACCTACAAAACATTTCTTTCGGAAGTCGGTGTTTATTTTTATTAATTTCATTGTTTTTTTTGCCACCGACTTCCGAAAGAAAAGTAAGTAGAAAAGTCGAATGGTAAAAAAAAAAATGCCCAATGACTCATTTTTGTGTGAAACTCACACTTGACTGAAAAAATAAAAACGCGTAAATTGTGAACACCAAAAAAGAGCAAATGTTCCTATGAAAGTTTTTCCGTACCTATCTCTTATGGATTCAGATTTCTCCCTTTTGGCTAATCCCTGTACCTATACGAGTATGTTGATTAGACATCAACTCAAATTTTCAATCCAAAGTACTTATGTAAATTTAAGGAAACAATCTCACATGTGATAAGAAAAGAAACTCTTAGACTGGTCAGTAAAAAATACTATATGATTGTGTACTATGCTGTTTCATGTTTTTAAGACTTCAAGAAGTATGTAATTGGTAGATCGCACAGGGTTTCGTTAGTAAACAATAGATCTTATGTCTAATCAAGTTGGCCACCCCTGCTATAATAGGTATCCGTATAACCAATAACAGCACAGAATTGCATTATTCTGATTATGTGCCCCTTTCGTTTATAATTTGGTTAAGTTTATAATAAACTTAGATAGAATTGCAGTGGCCACCTATGACAAAGCCTGTCGCCCAGGGGGGGGTCATGACCCCCATGACCCCCCCCTTGTATCCGCCGTTGCATGGTCCATGGTCGGGCAGCGTCCACTACCGTCAGCCGTGAGGACACATCGGTGCTCTGCCCAAGCGGGGCAGTCCTGCACCGTATGCTCCACCGTGTCCTCCGGGCGATGTTCGCAGTGGTGACACCTAGACGTTTCCTCCTTCCGCATTAGACACAGGTACCTCCCGAAGCACCCGTGCCCGGGAGAATTTTCTTCATAACCATAATTTTCAAATTCTTTTCTTTATGTTTTTCTATGAAATTAGTACCTATCTTTCTAGAAAGATTATGATTATGTCTTACTTAAGTTTCTAATAATTGTAATAGTGAATAATACCTGGGTGGCTGGTGTAGACGGGCATCCGTCGGGCGCGCCACCTATTGTGCACATGACAAAACATTACGCACACAGCCGCACGCGCATCAATCCGTCCGCCTCACACTAGCGTGTCACTCTGTGACATCACTTAACTTTCAATGTATACGTATTACATTGAACAAGATCAATTGCCAGGTGGCCAGAGCACACAGAGCTCCCTCGTCCCCCGCACGAAGACAACCGCAGGGCATTCGCAGAGGGCGTGGGAGTACACGCCAGGCTCACGTTACAGTGGGGAACGTACTTACAATGAGCGGGCTTGAGTGCTGCCCGTGCAAGTGAGTGCCATTGTTTTTCATGTGGCGCGTTTTTTTCCACGTTTCGGCGGCAAACATAGTCCAATGGCGAGCGCGCGGCGCGCTCATTGGTGGAGCGCGCGGGGGCGGGACGTACTCGCCATGTCTTCTCGCCTTTTCGCGATACGTTCGCGACGTTCCTCTGTTTGTTTTAAGAATGTGTCTCTTTTTCAAAAATGTGTCTTTCACGAAATAACCTACACGAGCCCGCTACACATGCACCACAACAATAATTAATATCCATGCGTTCGTGGACAACTTAGCTAAATAACTTTTAAAAAGCTCTTTGATGATTCAGGTGTCTTGCTGTCAAATTAACATGGTATACATCATCATTATCATCAACAGCCTATAATGTTCCCACTGCTGGGACATAGGCCTCCTCTCTGTGAGAGGGAGTGGGCCACCACGCGGGCCCAGGGCGGGTTGGTAGATGTCACATGTCTTCGAATTTTTAGTTCTAGGACATGCCGGTTTCCTCACGATGTTTTCCTTCACCGTTTTGAGAGCAGTGGTGATGAAATAAATTACACAAAGTCTGGCGGGGTTCGAATCCACGACCTATTTCGACCTGATTCGTAAGTCGGGACCGATACCACTGGGCCACCACTGCTCCCACGTGGTTACAGCAGGTCGTAAACTATCAGCCCTCACTCTTTACGACTAAACAGAGGTTTCAGGGGTTTGTGTGTAGGGTAGGTAAGTGACATTATAACCATAGCGAGTTTTTCCGTAACTCGGAAGGCACGATAAGCAACATTCTCTGTCAATCTTCCCGAATGATAGACAGTAAGTATTATCCAGTGCTAACAAGGTTGAGAGGGTGTCAGGCTGGTAGTCGCTCCGTATGTCCGTGCTAGTAGACAGCTGCATCCAGTTACACAGCCGATCCAAACATAATTTGCGTTAGAGAATTGAGTTAAACTTAGAGTTAGTTAAAGTACATCTTAATAATTCATCGAGATCCATGTTTTTCTTTTCCTGATGTCATGTTTCTCAAAACTTATTTAGTGAGGTGCTTACTACCGATTAAAGCTGGTTTTGTCAATATTGGTAAATATTATTGAAAATAAACTCTGACTAAGTTTGGTCTTTGTCCAAGAGTGGGACAGAACTGGCGAAAAAACAATCTCTGACGTCCCTTCTAATGTTTCATTTGGCTAGGTAATTGATAAACTTTATCACATTTCTCACTTAAGTATATGTCTTCGTAGACAACAAATTTTAGAAATGTAACCCTTGACTTTTTGGTATAATCTTCCTGTCCCCCCCAATCTTTCCTAGCCGTTGTACTGGCTGGACAGATGACACCTGGTGATGGCGCACCGTCGATATCGCTCTGTATGTACAACTTCGCAGTTAGCTATGTTCTCGTTACATGTAAGAACTAAAAATAAGCATAGTAAAAGTAAGAGATATCAATTTTTGAGGAATATATCAATGCAAGTACCATGCATCTGCTAAACACGAACTTCCACCACAAACCAACACCTTCAAATACTTCATCATTTGATCCTGATCAAGCAAACAGCAATCCTTGTAACCCGGGTTGGCATGTTTCTAACAAGATGTTTTAAAACATCTGTTTTAAACAGCGTTTAAAACAGTTTGAAATTGAACAGTGTTTTTATTACACGTTCTAACTCATTTATTTTCATTTTACAGGCATTCCGCCATGAAGATGGCGGAATGCCTGTAAAATGAAAATAAATTAATATTCAGGGGTATTCAGTTCAGACCCCTGAATATTAATTTATTAACATTAAATCATTTGAATGTATGCCCTTAGTATGTCACATGTTTTAACCTTTATTGGCATTGTAATGAAATAATACTTTAAAACTTTAGAAAAAAAAAAGTACCTAATCTTTTTTTCCATTGATATTTTTTTTGTAAATACCTATTTCATTACAAACAGCGAATTTAGAAAGATCTAGTCTAGAACATGGACCTAAAAAAAAAGTCGGACGGAACTTCACGAAGAAACAAGTGAAGCACCCATAGTAAGTCAGTGCGCTAATATGTACACGCCAGAACACACACATTCATACCATAGTAAGTCAGCCGTCGGCCATTACGCTTCGAACGACACTCGCGGTTTTATACGGTGTTATTTTGTCTACTAAAAATCAAACTATGCCGTCATGTGTTGTGAAAAGTTGCCGAAACCACAGTGGTTCAATCAAAAAAAGCCAGGGGATCACTTTTCATAGGTAAGCATGTCAATTTGAAGCTTATTTCTCGATTTTACGTCAATAAATTTAATAAACATGTCGAAATCAATCAGTGTTGCAACTATTTCAAGGTTCAAATTATTTTAAAATGGGGAGATTTATATTTTATGTTACTATTTATCGCTACCTATTGTATTCTATATATATAAAATTCAAAACTGACTGACTGATCTGACAACGCACAGCCCAAACCGCTGGGCCTAGAAACTTGAAATTTTGCATAAGCCCTCCTTATACCACGTAGGTGAGCACTAAGAACGGATTTTGCGAAATTCGGCCCCTAAGGGGTTGTTTTTGGGGTTGAAAGTTTGTATGAAACTTCGTTACTACAAGCGCTAGGAAATTTAAATTTGGAATGCGGGTTCTTTTGAGGACGGAAGAGTTACCTATGACAGGATTTCGCGAAATTCGACCCCTAAGGGGTTTGTTTTTGGGGTTGACAGTTTGTATGAAACTTTGTTTTTAGAAGTGCTAGGCGTCTCAAATCTTGCATGGCGGTTCTCATTAAGACGTTAACGCTCACCAAAGTGGAAATTTTGATAAATTCGACCCCTAAGAGGTTGTTTTTGGGGTTGAAAGTTTTGAGACTCAAATTTTACATAGGGGTTGTTTTTGAGCATAAGTGATACATAAGTCGGGATTTTGCAAAATTCGACCCCTAAGGGTTTGTTTTTGGGGTTGATAGTTTGTATGAAACTTTGTTACAAGTGCTAGAACCCTCAAATTTTGCATCGGGTTCCTTTTTGGACGTAGATGCTCACCATGACGGGATTTGGAGAAATTCGACCACTAAGGGGTTTGTTTTTGGGGTTGATTTTGATTGTTTGTACGCAACTTCGTTAGGTACTACAGGTGCAAGGAATTTCAAGTTTTGCATCGGGTTTCTTTGGACATAGATGCTCACCATGACGGGATTTGGCGAAATTCGGACCCTAAGGGATTTTTTTGGGGTTGATGGTTTGTATGAAACTTTTTGAATAAAAGTGCTAGACGTCTCAAATCTTGCATATTGATTCTTTTTAAGACGTAAATGCTCACCAAGGTGGACATTTTGTGAAATTCGACCCGTAAGGGGTTATAATGGTAATTGTGCATTGGGGTCATTTTTAGTAGGCGTGGGGTGCCACCCAAGACGGGATATTGCGGGGTGATAGAATTTTTCTTGAATATTGACTTAAATTTTCCAACAGTATCTCATATAGAGGGGTGGCCTTGATTAGAAATTCACAAAGGCAAAGTTCGAAAATCACGCGGACGAAGTCGCGGGCGTAGTGCTAGTTCTTCTATATTTTTACAGATTTCCCTCAAATGATGATTGGAAAAATGATTGGATTAAAATAATAAGGGAGTGTAGACGTGAAAATAATTGGAATCCATCAAAATCTAGTGTAATCTGCAGTATACATTTTGAGAAGCATTGTTTGTACTCAACTAAAGGCGGACTTCTTCGCTTTGTTGCTTACGCCGTACCAACAAAGGTAATTAAAATTTCAATTAATTTTTAAGGTCCTCTTCTTACAACCTAACCTCTTAGTTATAAACTTTAATATTTTGACACTTAACAGTTTAATAACAGTTGAACTTTTTTTTTAGTTTTTATTCGATACGTCAACAATTCAAGATCTACCGACTGAAGTAATTACCTCCAGCGTTTTTGATGAGGTGTGTGTTTTTTTTTTACTGAAACGCTATTTTATTCTAAATAAAGTTATGCTTTAGAATCGTTTCTAACCTGATTTTATTATTTATTTTAGAGTTCACTAGTGATTGAAGCGTACATAACAATAGTCATTATTAATCTGTTAAAAACAGGGAAAGAAAGTTGTACTGAATTTCATTCATCCTCTAGGGAGAGATGTGATTTGAATTTCGAATACTTACCGATAGTGAACTACATCAGTCTGTCTTTACACCATTGAGTTTGTATGTAAAGCATTATACAACTTTCTGAAAAAGGAATACGCATTTTTATTATGCAGTTATGATTAAATAAAATTACGAAAACCGAAGAGGCCGTATGATCTTGATGCCTTTGCTTTTCCGACTAGGAATTTGCCGCGTTTTGTTTTCTTCAAATACATAAACGTTTAGTTTGTTTTAATTTATTTTTTTAAATAAGTTATTGTTAAATTTAAATGGTTAAATTAATAATGCTTATCTCATATTAGTATTATGTTATTTTTTTCGCAAGTGGTACGAAAAGTAGAGTATTTTCCTCAGTGATAAAGCTGTCAGTCTTGGGTGAACTTAAATCCCTCGCTACACTCAGGACGCGTGTTAAATCCCTCGCTTCGCTCGTGATTTAAGTTTCTAACACCCTCGCTACGCTCGGGAGTAAGCCTCGAGTCCTTCGTTATGCTCGCGATTTAAATCGTCACCCGCGACAGAAGACACTGCTTTATCCCCTTGGTTAAATAATCTACTATTTCATTCCACCTATTCGAAAAGGACGACTTGGTTCGCCTTTAAGTGCGCCCAAAACTGGTGTTTTCTATAGGGAACTTTTAGCGGGCAGTAATGAGTTTTTAATCCTCTTTATAAGTGCGCCGCAAATAACTTTGCCGCGCACTTTTGATAGGAAGCTTTTAGCGGGCACTAATGAGTTTTTAATCCTCTTTATAAGAGCGCTACGCTCAGGATTCTACTGTAGAATCCCTTACTTCGCTCTGGATACAAAATAGCGCCCTCGCCGTAAAAATATTACTTTGTCATACAATCTACTATTATTTTAATCTTGTTTTAATTATTTTACCTTTATTTTAACAATAGGTATACGTCACAAAAACTTGTAATTAAACCCATGGACCTTTTTTTTAGGTCCATGATTAAAACTAAGTTCGAGGGGAGATCTTATTAAAATATTGTTTGAAAATGGGTAATTTTTTCCTTCATCTGGCAACCCTTTAGAAACCCACACATAGTAAAGCAGACGCCATTTTGGTGCTTCACTTGTTTCTTAGTGAAGTTCCGTCCGGCTTTTTTTTTAGGTCCATGGTCTAGAAATGAAACATATAGGTAATTAAGTTAAGACGTCGACCAACGACGATATAATACTAGACTCCGCATGCACGATCGAAAGAACACAAACTATTCTGCCAAGTTGCTGAGGTACTACGTAAGCGAGGGGGTGATGATGATGATGATGATAGGACTCCCTTTTCCGCACTTAGACTCCCATTTGGTCCGTTGTGCGTGGGGGTTCTGGCTAACAGAGCCAGCCTAGCTCCGCCCAGAAGCACAGAAGCCTCCTGGGAGCTTCACAGGCTTCGCGGAGCGACCTCACTGTTCCGAGGATTTCTTCACGTTGGGAGGCCACGGCCACGCATTCCAGGATAACGTGGGCGGCTGATTCCTCGGCGTCAAGGCACCCCCTGCAAAGGGGACTGTCCGTGGCACCTATGTTAAAGAGATGTTTGTTGAGTGTGTTATGGCCCGTAATTGTTCCTATAATTATTCTAAGGTTATTCCTGCTCATGCTGAGGAGTTTTTTTGTTAATCGCGGGTGTACCATCGGCAGAGCCAATTTCGACTGTCTACAGTCTGTTGCCCGTGACCATCTGTTGTTATGGAGTTCCGTCGATCTTTGGCGAATCCACGCACGAAATTGTGAGAAAGGCAGTGGGAGAAGAGGGTATGGGCCTAGCACCTTCATATCAGAGCCTCTCTTCGCAAGTTCATCTGCTGCATCATTACCCAAAGATCCGCTGTGTCCTTTGATCCACTGGAGAGTAATCCGATTGAACATCGACAAACTCTCCAGAGCTTGGTGGCACTCGAGAATTAATTTATTGTTAGTTTGTTTGTTTTCTAACGCTTTGAGCACAGATAGACTGTCAGATACGAATTTAATGCCGTAGTCCCGGATGCCTAAGCGCTTTACTGCTGTTGCGGCTTGTGTTAGAGCAACACATTCACATTGAAAGATCGAACTGTGTGTGCCTAGCGGTATGTGTATGTTAATATTGAGATCAAGGGAGTGTATTCCAGCACCTGAGCCGTTTTGTGTTTTTGAGCCGTCTGTGTAGATACGCACTTCATTGGCTCCTGACTGGTCCCTTTCCTCCTGAACTGTTTGTATGGTATAGTTTTTGTTGAACATCGGTTGGTTGGGTATTCTATCACACGGGGCAGCGATGAGAGGCTGGTACTCAATCGCCCGGTCCAGGATTTTAGCGTGTGGACTGGTAAGGTTTTTGCCCCATATGCCCAGATGCATTAGCCTGATGGCAGCCAACGCTGCCTCCTGCTGTATGTACAGGTCAAGGGGAGTTAATTGAAGGGCTATCTCCATGGCTGCTGTTGGGGTGGTTCTCATGCAGCCAGTGGTAGCCGAACAGGCCAGTCGTTGGAAGCGTTGTAGTTTGGTAATGGTGGTCGAGAGTTCAGTTCTCGTCCACCAGACTAGAGCACCATAAGCCAACATTGGCCTGATCAGCGTTTTGTAGATCCACAGAGTGATCCTTGGAGAGAGCCCCCATGTTTTTCCTAACATTTTTTTACATTGGTATAGTGTAATTGTGCTTTTATTAAGTTTGTAGTCAAGATGCTTGTTCCAGAGCAGTTTGCTATCCAGGATCACCCCCAAGTACTTGACTGCGTCCTTGAGCGTTAGTTCTGTGTTTAAGAGTTTTGGAAGCCTATGAGGTCCAAGACTTCTCTTGTTAGTGAACATTATTATTTCCGTTTTTAAGGGGTTAACCGATAGTTCGTGCTTCGTGCACCAACACTCGATTATTTTGAAAGCCTTTCTCATGAGATCGCAAAGGACGCCCTCAAATTTCCCCGAGATTAGAATTGCTATATCGTCCGCGTATCCCACCGAGTACAGGCCGCTGGCGTTGAGCTCTGCAATGAGCTCATTTACCACTAAGTTCCACAGCAGTGGTGACAGCACCCCACCCTGTGGGCAGCCCCTACTCACGATACCTCGTGTGGTGGTGTTCACGGTATTTTAACATGTTGTTTATCCATTCTACGAGTGTTCGCGCAACACCGTGTGTGGCAAGTGCCTGTTTGATGCTGACGAAGTTGGTTTTGTCAAAAGCACCTTCTATATCAATGAAAGCACCTAGGGTTGAGTTTTTGTCTTTAAGAGCACTTCCTATGCGTGAGACCACGCTATGGAGTGCTGATTCTGTTGATTTGCCTGCACAGTAGGCGTGTTGATTAGGATGTAGGGGTCGTTGTACCGAAATTTGGGTCCTGATCTTCCTATCTCCCAGCCTCTCCAGAGTCTTCAAGAGGAATGAGGAGAGGCTTATAGGTCTAAAGGATTTGGGTTGGGTGTAGTCGCCCCTACCTGGTTTCGGTATGAAGATTATTTTTACTTCCCGCCATTTCAAGGGGATGTAGCGGTAGGCCAGGCAAGCTCTGAAAACCTTTACAAGGTAGTCAGCCAGTAAACCTTGGCTCCACCTGAGTAGAGCCGGGAAAATACCGTCTAGTCCTGCTGCCTTGAAAGGTAGGAAGGTGTTAATTGCCCACGTTACTTTGTCTTTGTCGATTACCTCTAACGCCACCTCCCAATCCATTTCATTCGCAGCCCTCTCTCTGTGTGAATCCCAGCTCTGCTGGGTGGCAATCTGGCATCCTGGGAAGTGGGTGGTTAGAAGTAGTTCGCTTGTCTCAGCATCATTTGTTGTGTATGTGTTATCTGGCTTTTTCAGGCATCCTATTGAGTGGTCTGTCTCTTGTGCAAGACAGGTTTTGACCCTCATTGCCTGGTTGTTGCTCTCAATGTTAGTACAGAACCGCCTCCAACTGTTCTTCCCTCTGAGGCGTATTAGTTTTTTATATGTTTTACGAGCTGTTGTATAGCGGTCCCAGTCTACTGGCGATCGTGTGTTCCTAGCTCTGTTGAACAGTCTTCTCAGCTTGTGTCGGTGTCTTTCCAGTTCTGGACTCCACCAGGAATGTCGAGCTCCCTGCCTAGGTACCGTGAGGGGACAAGACTGTTCATAGCTAGATAGAAGGATAGATGTGATTTTGTTTACATGTTCGTCTAAATTGGTTACTGGTATTTTAGCCGGAAGGGCGGGTAACCTGCCTAGTTCAGCCTCGACGAGTTTAGTGAACCTGGCTTGGTCTGTATTACGAGGAACCCTTCTTGGTTGTGGTTTGGTTAGGTTGAAGTTAATGGTATATCGAATCCATCTATGGTCAGAGCATGATAGCTCAGTGGACACATGCCAGTCCTGTATGGAGTTTGAAATGCCTATAGTTGCTACAGTTAAGTCTATAATTGTTTGTGATCTTGCGTTTATGAAGGTAGGTTCGGAGCCCTTATTGAGTAAAACAAGATTGTTACTAAGAATGAAATCAAGCATTTCCTCACCTCGGGTGTTGGTTTTGACATTACCCCAGAGCGTGTGATGCGCGTTGGAGTCCGTCGCGATGATAAGTTCTAGTTTCTCCTTTCCACAGTACTCAACCAGCGAGACGAGCTCTGGCAGAGGCACGTCCTCATCGCCTGGCAGGTATGCCGAGGCTAGTACAATGTCCGGGAGTTTCTGTTCCGTTCTGAAAAGTCTGACTGCTGTCAGGTCCCTTGAACAGAATTCATTAATTAACAGGTTAGGTACATGTTTTGGAATAAATATGCAGGTGCGCGGGTTATTGGCGGAGGTGTCTAGCAGTAACTTACCCCCGATGTTGCTCAAGCCGCATATTCTGCCGCCCCTTATCCACGGCTCTTGGATGAGGGCGATGGTCTTTCCTTGTTGGTTCTCCAACACTCTGCGCAAGGTAGCCGTCGCAGATTGGCTGTGCTGGAGATTGGTTTGTAGGATCTTAGTCCCGCAAAGGAGAGGAGCAGAGGCTGCTGTCCTCGCCCTCACTTCTCTCCTCTGACGGAAAGCACTCCTCGTCCGAAGTCAAACCGGACGAGGGTGGATCCCTCGTTGAACCCGCTGCTGAGAGAACCTCCAGCGCTGCCATGGAGGTCGCCAGCTCCATCGCCTCCCCAACAGTCTCCGTCGCAATAGGCGACAGGGAACGCTCCGGAAGCGGCAAAGCAGGCCCCCTCTCAGGCGCGCTCGTGGCTGTTTCTGTTGGTCCTGATGTTGGATCGGCGTCCTTCTCCCTGGTACCACCCTCCTCCAGGAAGCGGATGTATATACTGCCCATGAGGTAGTATACTCGCCGTTGCTGGTCCTTTATAGTTTTAACCATGGCCTCCGGCACACGGAAGTACAGACAGGTACCCGGGGGCTCCTGCCTAGCCCTTTCGTGTGTCAGGGTCCAGGTGTTAATTTTAAGGTTAGGGTTCTGCCTCGCCAGCATCCTTAGTAGCTCTGTTGTGTCCTCGGTATTCTCGGGGACGAACAACATGCACATTACCTTCTTAGGTATGTCGGCTTGAGGCCGAACGGTTAGCTTAGTTCCCGGTAGCGGGGATGGTATATTGTTTACTACATCTTTGAGCCAGGCCATTGTGAATTCATCCTCACACCATGTCTTAAGGACGCCTTCAGCGAAGTGGGCCCGGCCTCTAAAATGGATTGCGGTACTTTGGGTTGTTTCAGTTGGTTCAGGAGCTTTTAGCAGAGCCCGGAGCTGGTTTTCTATTACCAGCCGGATCCCCTCCGCTTGCTCCTGCGTCATTTCCGAGAAGGGCTCGGTCATGACGGCAACGCATAGCTCGTTGCTTCTGAAGGACGCAGCCGCTTCAGCGTAGCTCACCAAAGTTCCGTCAGCCATACGGGAGCGAGCAGGCTTGCTCTTCTTGCTAACCCCGGTTGGTGTTACGGTATCTTCGGGACGCGAACGCTTCTGCGGCCTGTCCTGTTGTTCTTTCCCGGTTGCTTTGGTTTTTTTCCCTCTTGGCCTCGCGCTACGCTTACGCTTAGCGCCGGTGGCAGCCTCGTCCTTTGGCATCTCATCCGTAGCCGACACTGCCTTGAGGGATGTCTTCTTTTCGGTGGTTGTTTCGGGTTGGTTGTTAGATACCTCTGACGGCGGGGCTTTGGGCAAAGTCGTCAGGTCCCTCTCAGAGACCGCAGCCGTTGACGCAGCCCGTGTTTTGGGCGCATCTACTTTTGCAGTACTCCTCGAGTCGCCATGAGCGAGTGCTGTCCTTGGCCTTTCAGTCAGGGTTATGATGGAAGGCGCAGGCGCATCCGTGGACGCAGATGAGGTTGGGATCGCTCGGAACGCAGCCTGTTGTGGCGCATCCCTTACGGTTGCCTTCCTCATCGCATCCTTGGACGCAGCCGAGCGCTTCTGTTTCTTCAGTGCGGGCTTGGGTAATTGCCGCTTAGGCGCATCCTGGGACGCAGCCCTTAAGTTAGATGACGATGGCGCATCTGAAGACGCAGCCCTTGGTTTGTTGGTTTCAAGCGCATCCGACGAGCGGGACGCAGCTTGTGGTTTGGTTATTTTAAATTCGGTCTCTTTATCCATTTATTGTTTGTTTTTATTTCACCGTTGGAGCTCTCCACCCGCCACGGAGCCCTCAGTCGGGGACGTCGCTCGTTCAACGAGCGATCGCCAGAGCTACTCCTTCGGTATAGGATCAGCCTAGTGGGAAGTTGACGAGCCCGCACGCGACGGAAGATCAGGGGACTGTATACGACACGAGACTATGCCGCAACTCATCCCGAGACCCCCGCCACGCCGGCTGCCCCCCCCCATTAAGCCGACCCTCGCATAACATCCAGCTTATGGGATGCCACAGCCGGTTGATAGTGGGTAGCTACCCCACTACCTCCCGTGTAAGAGGAAATCCAGGCCAAAGTGGTGTGTTGTGTGCAGCCTGCTCCACTCAACCACCAGGATCCCTTCATCCCTCCGTACGGGTCCCCGCGCACGGCACAAACACGCGGGAGGTCATTGCTATCCATCATCTGCTCTTGTTTGATGGTGGACCCCCAGGGGCATGACCTCGCCACCCCTGAGGTTAGACGCCTGGTGATTTCTGTTATGTCTAGTTCATATGGAATTAGACCAAGAACAGGGGGCAACCTCGAGAAGGAACATCACCAGACTTGCCTTGAGGATCCACACGACCGTTGCGCTCTCCCTCAAGACCACGCACCCTGCCACCTCTGAAGGAGGAGGCAAGGTAGGTTTGCGTCTACAAAACCAAGCCAAGCCAGTAAGCAAGCAAAGCGTGTCGTTGGAAACCAAAACATAAATCTGCAAACACAAACCCCCCCCATAGTATGTCGGTAGACAGTAATTCGGCCACACGCATTACATTGCTTTGCGACTCGGTGTACGACTAATTACCCAACTACGGTTCTCAAAGTGTTAGATATTTTTACAAGATGTTTAAATGTAAGCGTTGTCAAGTTGAGAGTCGGGATGGCGCCAAATGCATGGGATGTCAGGGACAGTTTGACTTTCCCTGCGCTGGCATCACTGAAGGTGGATGGAGGAAATTGGGAGAACGCAAGAACACGTGGAAATGCAGTAACTGCAAATCCTCGGCAGCGTCCAGTCCACGCCCTGCCCCCACCCCAACAACCGCACCTACAGCTACGACCGCACCTGCCGACTTGGAGACTATTATGAGTGAGCTGAAGGCCCTTTCAGCTCGGATGGACAGCTTGCCTACACTAATAGAGAACGTGAAAGCTATTCAACTGGAACTGGCTGAGCTTAAATCTATCAGATCCGAGTACTCGAGTCTTAAAACAGACGTCGAGTTTCTGGACCACTCGGTGGAAACTTTAGCCGCTAAAGTATCAGGGTTGGAGAACGATGTAGAAGGACTTAAGAAGACTAAGGACCAGATGGCAGCGTTACATGATCGATGCTCCAAAATGGAAGATCTGCACCGCGAAACTGAGCAAAGATCCAGAATGAACAATCTAGAAATTAAGGGTGTGCCAGCGACTAACTCAGAAAACCTGTACGCAATTGTCGAGAAGATAGGTGATATTATTGGGTGCAATATCCCAAAGGAACAAATAAACTTTATTGCGAGAGTACCAATGCGTAATAACGATCAGAACAAAAATATTATCTGCTCAGTTCATAATAGATACTTGAAGAATGACTTCGTGGCGGCGGCAAAAAAACTGAAATCGTCAATAACTGCAAGCAAGCTGGGTCTACAGTCTGACAGTGTCATCTATGTTAACGATCACCTGACATTTGAGAACAAAATGTTACTTAACAAAACGAAGAAGCTTGCTAATGAACGAGGTTTTTTATACACTTGGGTAGTGGGTTGCAAAATCCTCATAAAGAAAAATTCCACCTCTCCGACCCATCACATAAAAACGGAACAGGACCTAAAAAAAATTCTCAGTTAAAAATGTGTTCTAAATTTTACAATAATATGTCGTTCTTGTTTATTCGCGCTTACCATGTCAATAGTTTGAGAATCACTGGTCCCGTTTTTTTGTACACATTCTTTTGCCGCTGGCCTTTTGTTCCCTTATCGCTAGGTGTTGACCACAGCTATTACTATATTGAATGCTATTTGCTTGTCGCTAAAGTTGTAATCAGTTTGATCTCGCTCGTTTTTTTTATGTTTTACGACTTAATTTTTCACTTTAAACTGAATGTACCTCACATAACAATTTGTATTGAACTTCTATTAAGATATTACATTTCTGTTTGCGATGTCACCTATTAGTATATTTTACCAAAATGTTCGAGGATTGCGTACAAAAACGTCAGTATTTTACCGAAACGTGTGTGCTAATTCCTACGATATTATCTGCCTAACTGAGACTTGGCTTATTGAAGGTATAAATGACTGTGAATTGTTTGATGACCGTTACATAGTGTGGAGGCGCGACAGAAATTATTCAAGTACAAAGCAGACTATGGGCGGTGGTGTGCTTATTGCAGTGCGACGCGAACTTTCCAGTGATCTACGTAGTGATTGGTTCTCATCTGCTGAAGATTTATGGATTACTCTTACCCTTCACAAGAAAAAACCGCGCATTTCATACAAAATGCATCTATGTGTAGTGTATATCTGTAACCAAAATCATGGCAACTCTCAGGCAGGTCAGTTATCTCTCTTTTCTAACAACCTGGTAGACATTGTGCAGAAGCATCCCGCTGATAAATTTTTAGTACTTGGGGATTTTAACCTACCGAACATAATCTGGAATCCAGACGATGACTGTCAGTCTTTCCGGCCCGATAATATCCAGGGTCATGTTCAGATTAATCTCTTTGATAATTTTAACGTCTGCAACTTCTCGCAATATAACTCGTATGTAAATGTAAATGGCAAAATACTAGATCTAGTTTTATCTAACAGCGAGGTTTCGGTGACGAGTTGTGGCGACCCTTTGGTGCCGGAAGATTCACATCATAAGTCTCTCTGTGTGTCTGCTGGTTTTGTAGAACTTCATACACTTCCTGCGCGTCCTCGCATCAGATTCATGTACAGGTCAGCCGATTATACGGCCATTAATCATGGGCTTAGCCAGGTTGACTGGTGCAGGGAAATGTGCACGAGGACGCTCCAGGATGCAGTGTCTTTTTTTTACGACAAGCTCAGTGATTTGCGAGATTCTTATGTACCCGTTAAGACGTTCGTCCCATCTAGTAGATATCCTCTCTGGTACAAGCAGCCTCTTATTAAAATTCTTAGAGAAAAAGCGAAGCACCACTCTAAATTCAAGAAATACGGAAACCAACATGACCGCGAGTCCTTTATTTTACTCCGAGAACGTGCAAAGTTAGTTGAAAGTGAAATGTTTCGCTGCTATATTAACAAAATTGAGGAAGGTATCTGTAAGACCCCCAAAGCGTTTTGGTCCTATGTCAAATCAAAAAAACAAACCAATTCGTATCCTTCTTCACTTAAATACAAAAATTGCACCTCAAGTAACGGAGAGGAAATCTGCAATATGTTTGGCGACTATTTTTACTCGAATTTCATTAATTCAGGTAGTAACGCTAACGGTGTCAACGACTTCTCTAATGACAGGCGCGCGCGGGGTTTCAGCATGAATTTGGGCGATAATGTTTCCGACATACATTCAGTCGAAGTCAGTGAATTGGAAGTTTTTAAACTGTTAAAAGGAGTAGACTTATCAAAATCTGCGGGACCAGATAATATTCCACCTGTATTTATACTCAATTGTGCTAAAAGTCTGACTACCCCCCTTTCACTTCTGTTCAAGCGATCCCTAGCTGAAGGTGAAGTACCAGCAATTTGGAAATCCGCTTTAATTACTCCAATTCACAAAAAAGGACCTCGAGACAATGTGGAAAACTACAGACCTATCTCCAAACTATGTATTTTTGCCAAAGTCCTGGAAAAAATTATACATAAGCAGCTTTATGCCACTCTTAAATTAAGTATAAGTGATCGCCAACATGGTTTCCTACGAGGTCGGTCTACAGCCACCAATCTAATTCTATGCAGTGACTACTTGACTGAATGTATGTCTCGTCGCACACAAGTAGATGTAATCTACACAGATTACAGCAAATGTTTCGATCGCCTGGATCATGCTATACTCTTGCGCAAGCTATCGGCTATAGGTATCAGTGGAAACCTTTTCAGGTGGTTCTCGTCCTATGTAGCCAACAGATGCCAAACTATTGTTCTAAATGGATACACATCCCGAACTATGTTTATTCCTTCAGGAATTCCTCAGGGATCGCTACTGGGACCCTTGATGTTCAACATCTTCATCAATGACGTCTCTTCGTGTTTCTTTAATTCAAAAGTTCTTTTGTTTGCGGATGACATGAAGATTCTAAGTGAAATTAGAACCGATGAGGATGCTGAACATCTTCAACGTGATCTGGACAGATTCGCAGAGTATTGTGTCGCTAACCGCTTGGATCTAAACGTCTCGAAATGTTACATATGTACGTTCACTCGCAAACCAAACCCTATACTTTACGATTATAAGCTAACGAACACTTCAATAGCCAGAGTTAATATTATTAGAGATTTAGGCGTCTCTTTTGACTCGAAACTTCTTTTCGATTCACACATCGATAATATTATTAAGAAAGCTACTAAAGCACTAGGTTTTGTCATGAGAATATCAGCCGATTTCATAAATATAAAAACAGTTAAAATTCTTTATTGTGCTTTTGTACGCAGTCATCTCGAATATTGTTCACCAGTGTGGAATCCTATTTATAGTACTTACATCAATCGCATCGAAAGTGTCCAGAAGAAGTTCTTGAGGTACATTCAATACAGGTCCGGTGTTTATTTACCTAACTATCATAGTCGTTGCGCTAAATTTCACATTCTTCCATTAAGCGAGCGGAGAAAAATTGCTGATATGGCTTTATTATTTAACATAGCTAATGGTTCAACCGATTGTTCTGAACTGGTTGGTAAAATTGGGCTACGTGTGCCTTCCTTTTCCTTCAGGAATCACCAACCTTTGTATGTTCCCTCGGTCCGGTGTATTTATAGACAAAATTCTTATATGATCAGAGCTAGTAGATTGTACAATTCATTTTGTCAAGGTGATTATAATCTAGATTTATTCACCACCAGTGTCAGTAAGCTTAAAAAAACATTATGTAACCGTTTTTTCAAAGATCTCTAACACTTCTCTTGTTCTTTTTCATAATTCACTCCGAGTTCTTTTACTCATTATGTTACTTAACTGTCTACTGTTTCTTGTTCTAACCTAATACTGTCAGTGAGAACTTGTAATTGGCCTTCTTGCACTAATTTTTCTGACACCTGTAACCTAGCTGTAAGTTCTCTTATGAAAATAAAAATAAATAAAATAAGTAAGTAAGCGAGGGGGACGGGGTACTGCGTTGTGATTGGCTAACTCAAGGTCTGTGCTGTCTCAACGTATGTTTACGGCTCACAGGATTGGTCGAAATGAGACGAATATAAGACTTTTTTGCCTAATGTGTTGGCAGACATCTTAGGAGTCTAGTATTATATCGTCGTTGCGTCGACCCATAGTCGAATTAATTTGAAAAATTACGGAAACTAAAAAAAATTGAAAATTTGTTTAAAACAATTTGAACAGTTTGTTTTACGAATTAAAAAAAGAAAACTGTTTATTTTTTCAACCCTACTTGTAACAGTAAGTTTACCATCTCTGTGGAAAATTGCTTCACGAGGAAATGCGGGCAAACAGCAAATTAAATACAGATTTAAAATAAACGCTTCAAAGCTTTGTCGCGTAATAAAGAGCATGGAATTAGAAAACAATTCTGAAAAAGATTACTACCCATCCGCATGATACCGAAGTGAGATTGAAGCTGTCCTCTCCCACACTTCGCTAGCATGACTGCTTCACAGAAGGAAAAAAAAAAACAACTGGTTCTACGGCGAAAAATGTAACTCATGCTAGTCGGTGGTAATGGCTCGATATTTTGAGACCACACATAGTCGCGACACCCGACAGGAAGTGCGCAATATGATCAGTTGTAAAGATAAGTCGTCGTCGCAGCCGCAATAAGCGAGGACGTCGTGATGCGCCGGCGCACGACTCACGGAGCACACAAGTGGCGCAGCGCCGCCTGGGAGATGTTCCCAGCGCGCACCCGTGTTACCATGATATAAGCTCTTGGCGCAGTGGCTAAGCAATTCACTGCCACGCCAAGTTGTGTATCGCGTGTTCTATTACAGCACAGGACAAATATTTTTAATGACCGATAGAAACTTGTTTCGGGTGAGGCTATTTTCATTATAATTTTTCGCAAACACAGCCCCGAGTATACAGGTGAGTTTTTCAACTGGACGTGATATCCGAAGCTATAAAGAATATCGAAAAATGTTGAAAGGAATCTCGAGGCCGATTTTGACGAAAACTAAATATGCATCATTGGGTTTTAGAAAAATCAATAAACCGCTGTTTAAAAAAAAACGTACCAACCTGGCCAGGATTATTGATTTTTCTAAAATCAAATGATGCAATTTTTCGTTTTAAAAATAATAACGATATTTTCCTGGATTTACTTAGCAATGAAGAAGCCTAGAACAGTTTTTAGGCAGCAGTTCTTGGTTTTCTTGGAAATCGTGTCAGTACAAAAATCAAATACTTACTTATTATTTATCATGTTATGTTGGACGGTTACAGCACATAAGTTGCAAAGGACGACAGTTGGAAAAACTGTGGTTCACTTAGGCAAAATATACCTACTTTCGCAAAAGACCAAGCCTAAGAGTACAAGTCGAGTAAACCTTGGATGGTGTAGCAATATGTGAGCTCTATGAAAGGAAACTATTTAAAAACCCACATGACGAATCATCTTTAGCAGAATTGCGAAGACTGAGATGTAGTACTGTAATTGACACTTTCACTTGATAATCGGATTTCCATGTCCCAATTATCCCACCACCACCAATTTTATCAAGAAGCTAAAAACACTCGATTAAGTCATCAGTATTCCCTTTCAGTGCGCTTTCACTTGAGACCGCCACACGAGGATATTTGCATCTGGGTGCCTGCTAGCTTTCGGCGCGTTGACTGCTATTGCCATCAGCTAGCTGTCGTCTTAGTTCAGCGCGGTATTGGGTAAGAACGGTGTTGGAGCAGAGTTGTGTTACTGGGGTTAAACCTTCAAGGATGTGACAATACAACGCAAGTTCACTGGTTAGCAGATACAGTAGGTAGTGACTACACTTAGGTACCAGGGGTTTGCGTTTTAAATCTTGCATTGTTTCTTAGGTTTATTCAATAAAACACCTAGACTTCCAACAAACGAGTGAAACACGGGTCTTTTTCATTTAAATCCACCCTTCGCGAGACAAAACAAACTTAATATCGTCCGAGAGCCCTCACAGCGCCCCCCTCAAAATCTGTCTCCTTTCCCGTCGCGAACACAACTCGGGAGGGGGGGACACTCATTATCTGCGCACAGCCTCCGCAGTCGGTGTGAGCCACTCGACACCTGTACCTTGTAATTGTCTCGACGCGCCGGCACCACTCCGGCACATATAAGTCAACGCCTCACAACCGGCTCAAACCCATTCGCCACTATAAATGAATAATCTTTGTTTTGCACGTGACGTTTATTTATTCTAGGCTTCTCTATCCCACTCCTGGACAAAGGCTCTCCTGTACCTACTCCTCCACCTTTCGCAATACTGAGCGTCCTTCTGCCAGATGGAACAGGTCCTACCTGTCCAGTTCATCCCTCCTCCTCCATCACATTCTCCTGCGTGGCCTGCTGCGACCTCGTCTTTTTGACCCCAGTGTTGACAGGATTATTGTACACAAATTCAAAAAAAAACACATGTTTAAAGCAGTTTATCACTTGACATTTTCAAAATTTCTTTAAAATGTACCAAAAAAAGTTTCCAAATGAGACGTTTCAATCTCGTAGGGCTGTCAGCAGAAATGTTAGTGTATCATTATCATTATGTTCTTAGCAAAAAAAAACGCAGATGTCGTGGTATTCCAAATTACTTGCAGAATTCCAAATACGCTGACTTTCCTTTTAGTATAACGCCTTTTTTAAGCCGATGCAGATGGGCAAAATTCAAAACTTTATTAAAAAAAAAATAACCACATTCAAAAACCAACCACAAAGAAAAGGGTAAAATAACCTACAAAATAACTTTTCTTTCGGAAGTCGGTGGCAACGAAAACATCGAAATAAAAAAACAAAGCCTTTACGTTTTACTCTTTTTTAGTTTAAATATTCAGCATGATGTATTGAATAAGCTAATAAAATTACCTATCTCAAAAACTGATGAACAGATTTTGATGAAACTTGCAGTATTCTAAGGTGACTGATCCCTAGTACAACAAAAAAAGAATTTTGAAAATCGGGTCTACAAATTGGCAGAGTAATCGCGTAACAAACACGCAAAAAGTGAGTGCGGGGCAGTGGTCCAACTGCTCTGTCCAACTAGTTGGACCATGGGCCTTCACTAGGGGCAGTTGTCCAACTTTAAAAATTGTGGGACCACAGCACCTTTTGAGAGTTCCGTGGTCCAATTCATTTAAAAAACTATTTAAAAAAAAAATGTAACCGACTTCAAAACAACCATAAAAAAAGTTCAAAATAACCTACAAAAAACTTTTCTTTCGAAAGTCGGTGACAAAAAGTCAATGAAATAAAAAAGAAAGTCACCGACTTTATCCTTTTTAACCGACTTCAAAAGAAAAAGTAGGTTCTCAGTTCGACCTGTATGTATGTATGTATGTATGTTTGTCCGTGATTATCTCGCGTTTGGCTGAACGGATTTTGATGCAGTTTTCAGGAAAGTGTTCATTACTTACCGGAGAAGGTTTTAGTATATAACAGTAATACATATCCCGTGACGTTGCCCGCGTGGATCCGTTTTGCTTACTTGGATCGTAGATTTTCAGGGACTATTGCACGTTTGTCCGCAATTATCTCGCGTTTCGCTGAACCGATTTTGATACAGCTTTCAGAAAAGTATTTGTTACATTATGTGGAAGGTTTTAGTATATAACACTAATAGATATCCCGTGACGTTGCCCGCGTGGATCCGTTTTGGTTACTTTGATCGTAGATTTTCAGGGACGATTGCATGTTTGTCCGCAATTATCTGCGTTTGGCTTAACCGATTTTGATGCAGCTTTCAGAAAAGTATTTGTTATATTCTGGTGAAGGTTTAAGTATATGAAAATTGTGGATATCTCGTGAAGTTGCTCACATAGATCCGTTTTGCTAAATAGGATTGTAGATTTTCAAAGACGCCGATTTTATGGAGATTTTTGTTGATTTTCTCAACTAAAAAGGGAAAAATAAAAAACTCTGAAAAAAACGGAACCGACTTCAAAACCAAACACAAAAAAACTATAAAATACTTTTCTTTCGGAAGTCGGTGGCCATATGTAATGAAATAAAAAAGCAAAGCCACCGGCTTCCGAAAGAAAAGTTATTTTATAGTTTTTTTGTGTTTGGTTTTGAAGTCGGTTCCCTTTTTTCAAAGAGTTTTTTTAGTTTCACTATTCAACCCAAATTACTGTCAAATACATTATTTTCTTACATGTGCACTAAATGTAATCCGTAGCACCGGTAATAACAACGCCCATGTATAAAAAAAAAAAACTAAAAATAAAAACTACTGCAACAAACTTAATGAAAATTTTGTGGGACCAAATGGCAGATATATTGTATCGAACAAAAAAGAATCATCGAAATCGGACCAGAAACCTTGGAGTTATCGGTGTATACAAAGACCGATGAGGGCCATAAACAAAAAACCAAGCAAAGCTCGGTCAACCAGATATTACTACTTAATATACGAAATATCCCTTTACTATTTAATAGAAGACATCTGGCCCGTTCTACTAAATTGGTCCGGGCGAATATACCCATGCACATTTTAAAAAGGGGACATCTGGCCTGTAGGCCAGTTTTTTCGTGGGCGAGATGTCCCATAACCCCAAAAAAAGGGTAAAATAACCTTCAAAACTTTTCTTTTAAAGTCGGTGACTTTTTTATTATGTTCATTCTCTGTTTTGCCACCGACTTCCGAAAGAAAAGTTTTGAAGGTTACCCTTTTTTGTGGTTGTTTTTGAAGGCGGTTACATTTTTTTTTTTAAGTTTTAATTTTACTCTTTTTAGTTTAAATATTCAACCATAATTCTTGTCAAATACGAGTTCATCATTTTCTTACATGAGCACTATTGTTTTCCGTAATAGCATCGTTAAAATCTCTTACATTCATTCCCTATCTCGAAAACTACTGAACCGATTTTGATGAAACTTACAGTATTCCCTAAGTTCAACGATACCTAGTACAACAAAAAAAGAATTACTTAAGGGGAATGCTCCAACCAGCCCGCGAAATTCAAATTTTCTTTCGTTTTTTACAATTTGCAGGCCAGTGACATGTTGTAACTTTATCAAAAAATGAATTGCAGTAATAAAAAGTATAAATTTAAACATAAAAATTATCAAAACATTCGCTCCACCAGCTCTCATATAGAAAAGCTACATCTTGTTAAAATCTCCGAAATCTAACTTAGATAAAAAAAACTTTAAAATTATACTTATTATTACCGCAATTCATATTTTGATAAAGTTACAACATGTCACTGGCTTGCAAAGTGCAAAAAAACGAAAGAAAATTTGAATTTCGCGGGCAACATCGAAGCAATCGCTTTACATCAGACTTGTAGTTCCAGAGACTTGCTAACACAAACATAATTTACTAAATCAGTCGATGCCAAGTTCTTAATAGAGGAGTTGTAACTTCCATTATCAGCTCAGCTACATGAGATGATGATTACCATACGCAAATACTTAAATTACTTCATAAAATTTGCGAAAAACGATGTGTGGGCCTATAAAATTTGAGGGTTGCCCTCGTTCTCTAGGATCCAATGATCAGATCCTGACATGGTGACAATGGGACCACTCCTGAAGTATCTAATTTCGAACAAAAAATAATTTTAAAAATCGGTCCACAATTGGCAGAGTAATCGCGTAACAAACACACTAAGAAAACCATACCGTCGAATTGATAACCTCCTTCTTTTTGAAGTCGGTTAAAAACAATACCACTAAATTCGGAATGAAAAATGTTTTTATCTAGGTACACCTTTTTGTTATTTTTGAAGTCGGTAATAGGCAAACCTTTTTTTTTAGGTACCTAAAGTTTATTTTTTATGGATCTGCAAATAAAGCAAGTGTGGTGTAAGTTCTTGGACTGGTTGTGTTCAATTGTCAATTAATGCTATTGCAGCAATCACGAGGCTTGTTTGTAATGCAAATGTCGGAGATGGGGCATCCCGCGTGCGCCCGGCCCTCGCCCCCGCCCCGCCGCCGCGCCCGCTCCTCACTCGCACTCAACACTTGTACAGCGACGAGTCCACTTGAGCACAATACTCGCACTTTATTGTGGACGTGTAGTAATTAGTGCACAACCAAAACAAACTCTTTTGTTATAAACAAGTACCTATCGTTCGATTGCTACCTCCGAGCTTTTATGTGTGCGCGCAGGTGAACTTTTTAAGAAAACCTTTTCACGCTACGAGCACTACGAGTAATACAAGCGGAGCTGTTTTGAAAAATGTTGTAAAAGCAGGAAATTAATGTTCGTTCTTGAAAGCCTCCCCTTACGTGCGCTGCGTAGCTACTGAATGATAGCTGCTCGAATAGAAAAGATGGTTCTCAGTTCTCAATATGCTAACCGTAGATATAGTAGGTACCAACAGAAATAATACTTTTTAATTAAAAATGCTATACAATGAGCACTATAAAATATTAACAACAACAAGGCTGTTGTTGAGACATCACCAACAAACAATTTGAAGTAGACGACGCGGACGCACCGCCATCGCCATCGCCACCGCCATGAATGTGTGAAATATTTCCA
Organism: Agrotis segetum; assembly: GCA_036375495.1. NCBI lineage: Eukaryota > Metazoa > Arthropoda > Insecta > Lepidoptera > Noctuidae > Agrotis > Agrotis segetum. Next base: position 915,758 of record JAQSVV010000279.1, read on the forward strand.
ATAAACAGTAGTGTATTGAATGGTGGTGTGTGCTCAGCGAGGGGTTGCGACTGACGATCACGTGGTCGTTGCGCAGCGTCGCGTGTCGCAGCTTGTATAGCATTGTGCGTGCACAATATTCCACACTTTGTACAGCGCAAACAAACATCTCACCACGTAGCTCCGGTCAGAAGTCCCACACTGACTCGCTCCTGGGCGTCAATTAGGGCATGCAACCGGGAATTCCCGGTACCGAAAATACCGGGAAATCCCGGGAATTTTTAAAGCAATCCTGTACCGGTTCTTCGTCCCATAGTCCCGGTACTTTCGATACTTTCGGTACTTTATTATTTTCCTTTTTTTTTCAATATAATGTTACAAATCATATCCAATAAACTATTATTTTACAATGTTGTTGATATAAAACATTTTATTTGAAAATAATGAGAATTTCATAAACAAAAACTAATCAGCAATGTAAGTAAGGGGTCAGTTATGATGATGATTATGATTCATTTATTGCATCACTTTCATTTTGAAGAGAATAACTTTAATCATGCTCAGATTTTGTGTATTTTATATTTAAATAGCGTTTGTTACATTCTTTTCTTGAGTTTTATATTTTTTTCATCTCAAAAAGCATTATACTAGTTTTGTTTTGCTACAGTTTGTTTAATGATATTTATAGTAGAAGGAAAAAAGTGACCAAGTATGTGCACGCAAAACACGCAGAACTCCATTTTCTGCGCTAGAGCGCAAGGATTTGTCCAAAATTCGGACAAAATATCTTGTTGTGAGGTGAAAAGTTGTGTGTTGCATTCGGAAGCAATGTTTTTCTGTATCTCGTACCTTTGAAAAGTTCGCCACGCTCTCAGTTTTCAATCCTACTTGGATTGAAAACTGAGCGTAGCGAAAATTTCGCGAAATTTTAACTGTTTTAACACAACTATTTTATCTTAAAAGAAAATTAATATGTTTGTGATGCACGACTGTAATATAGAACTTCTTTGTTGCAGGAGAATTTCATAAGTAGGTTCATTGTGAAAACTCCTTTTGTAGCTAGCCGTTTAAAATTAGTAAGATAAAGGTAATTGTTTTTATGACGGATATTTTTATGATTACTGAAGTCTCCCGAACTGAAACGACGTTAGACGATGCGTGTTGTCGGGTATTATCATTAGGTTTTTATTGGGACTGTTGACTTGATTTGGTCGCCGCGCCGCGCCGCGCTGCGATCAGAGCCCGCAATAAAAGCTATGCAATAGTTTAAAAAAACATTTAAATTCGGTTCCTTGAGATTATGTTCTGATATTTATTGTCAGTTATAGATTTACGAATAAAACAAAGTTTTATGAACTACTCCATCCCACCCACATTTGTATTGAGTTAATTTTTCAACTGATTTAGACAATTTTATGTAGTGTGCACGCACTCGTGCCTTTCATAGCATTAGTTAAAAGCGACATTAACACGTACGACGTGAGTACCGAAAGTACCGAATTTCCCGGGAAATCCCGGTTCCATGTCCCAGTACCGAAACTTCGGTACCGGGCTTTAAAAAGTACCGGTTCTGCAACCCCTAGCGTCAATTCTGCTAATTTTATTTAACTCACATGCTATTGATATTCAATTGAGACTCAATCACGACTCCATTACGATTAGAACAAATTTGGTATTCTGCAAAAACTTGTATAATCTCAATAGAGTCGTAATGGAATCTTAGTGTAATTGTAATTGACTCCCAGTTGAACAGTTATAAGTATTGCCATTAGAGAGTAGAATACCGATAAAGTCCACAATCGATTTACAATCGTAACACGATTGAAGAGCAGACTAGCAAATATTCTGATAGCAGTTCAATGGAATGTCATTGGAAAACCATTGGTCTTAAATTAGTAGCAGAATACCAAATGTAGTTAAAACTGCTACTGAGATCCAATTGATATTCAATTGAGTCATTACTAAATTAGCAGAATTGGGCCCCTGGAAACGTGTATCAGTATCAGGCACAATTCACTAAAGTGACGTCTGCATGTATTTGTTATGGTTAGTGTACGTATACTCGTAGTGCAATTACATTTGTATTGGAACCATATTGTATTAGTTGTACGGACACAACATATTCGTTGCGTGGTGTCGTGGGACCGTGCGGGGCTGCCCGCGCGGCTGGCGCGGCACAATGTCTCCGCAGGCGGGCGGCGCGCGATCAAAAGCTTTAATACCATTTAACGATGCCGTAATGATCCGTTATACGTCAATATTCATAAAGAGCGCATTGATTGGCGCGCGGTGTATTGACGCGAATTGTTTGCAAACCTTTACGCTTTGTTTCTCAAATTACTTGAAATTACTATTAAACAAGCAAAGGGTAAATAGCCTAGCTATAACAGAAACGAATGAAATAATTGTTTGGGATTAAAATAGAAGTTCTTAAGTAAATGTACAATTGTACATGTGGTCCAACCGTCTAACTGGAGATCAGGATTAGCTTCGTAGTAACGAACTTCATATAATCGAACTCTTCTCTCTTATATTATGGTAAGCAGACAGACCAATACCGCACGAGCAAACCAAACACTACTTTTATGTTTTTTGTGCATTCGTTATTGAAAGTCATCACCACTTTTTATAAAACCAATAATAATTTCAAAAGTAACTTAAAAGCAATTCGAAATGAAAGCTTAGGATGTGTCCTAGGCTTCATTATTTGTAAGTCGAAATAAAAATTTAAAATGGTGTTTCGGCACATTTTAATAAATTACTATTTAAAAAACCGGCCAAGTGCGTGTCGGGCCACGCACAGTGTAGGGTTCCGTAGTTGCCCATCAAAAAACTAATTAAACTGATTCGCTGAATTTAATTTTAAAAAGAAGAATTTTCAAAATCGGTCCAGGAGTCTTTGAGAAATCAGGGAAAATACATAAGAAAAAAGATTACGACGAATTTAGAACCTCCTCCTTTTTTTGAAGTCAGTTAAAAATAGTTCACGATAAAAACCTGCCTATCCCCAAAAAACATACCGTAAACACATACCTATTAAAGCTGTAAAAATAAAGTTGACAAACTTACATTTGCAGTTGAAGAGCATGTTCTCCGATACATTTCGTTTAAGAAAACCTATTATTCAAGTACATTTTATAAGTTGGTCGACTATTACTCGTAAAGTTGTAAAGCCTACTTAGTCATGATAATTTTCTTTTAAACTTCGTTATATAAACTACTATTGTGAATTTTTTCACACCCCCAAACATAACCGTTTAGCTGGTAGAGGGGGGGGACACTCGAATCGAGCAAAATTTAGCAATTTAAAGCTTAATATTTCACAAACGAATTGTTTTATCAAAAAACTGTTAATGAAAACTATCATTATTTTTTAAAGGCCTATTTAATGATACCCCACACTAAGGGGTACGCGAGAAAAAAAAAATCCTCACTTTACGTGTAAGTACTGGAGGTACCCTTAAAAAAAATATTTTACGAAATTTTATTTTACCACTTTTTCGGCACAACAAATCCGTATATGTACACCAAATTACAGTTCTCTAGTACTGTGCGTCTCTGAGCTAAACTGCGGACAGACGGACGGACGGACGGACGGACATGGCGAAACTATAAGGGTTCCTTGTTGACTACGGAACCCTAAAAATTGTCTACAGAAGTTTGAAAATTTTTAAGTACTCCAAAAGTATCGCGAGGTAGGTACCTACGCCACATGAAAGCTTTCAATATCTTACACTTCATGCTTTGGCAACGAATTCGAAAACCAACGCAAAAATTATGTTTGGGCACATTTCAATCAAAGAGATTTAAAACCTTTAGATCGGGCATTGGGAAAATTGTCATACAAAATATTGTTGATGCCGTGCGTCAGTAGCACTATCTAGCGTTGCATAGCAAATTAGCAACGCGACTAGGTACTAGACTGAGCGACTTCTTACCCATTTTTTTTAGCGTTGTAAAATCATCAAACGAGTCCTTCCACCCCGGGCAGGGCGGGAGGCCGGGAGGGACTGTCAGGCTTGTACTGACTAAAATCCACGGCGTCCTTCAATAGCCCTTTCCATCCCAGTCCATCTACTTCAGGTCGAGCAGTCTTATTGGGTTTCCTTCAGGATTTTTAGTAACATAATTTCTTTTATCTTAAAACAAAAAATACCTAGATTCAAAATTATTTCATTTGTCCATGCCTCTTCCGAGTGAAGTGTATAAAGAAATCCAACTCTAGTCTTTTGTTGAATATATATATACATTTTTTTTTTAAACCAATTAACTATTATTGTTTTGTTTAAATACGCTTGTTCGTTCAAATGTCAAACCTATCTATCATTTTGCGTGCGTTTTATTTGAAACTCATTTGGTATTTGCATTCGCATTCGCGAATATTGAAAATGAAGATTCCCATCCGCGTTCGCCAATGTGAAAAATCAAGCATTCGTTACATCACTAGTAGTGTTGATTGACACGCCAATCGCCTTACTTTTTAATTTGTCCAGGGCGGCCGCGGCCGGGCTCGTAAACTGTGCGAGGTGCGGGCGCAGGGGGTAATCCCGGCCAGCAATAAGCCCGGATCAACCGCTCTAATGAAAACTGTCGCCCGACAAACAAGCCCGATAGATGTCGCCGCTAAATTAAACTATTTCGCGAATACATTAACTGAGCCCGTTTGGACATGTGCCTGCTTCTCAATTAGACATTTATTACTTCCAGCCCGACTCGCATGCTGCCCCTAACATTTTTATTACTAGGTAATTCGATTCAAGTTTGCATGGCAACGTATTGAGATTATTAAATCAACACTAAACCTATGTGAACTTGAATAATGTTTAGTTTATAAACTAAGTGAGTTTATACGTAAGTCATGTAAACTACATCATCGGTGCACGTTAGGTGCTCTAAAAGGCACTCACATGGCTTAACTCACGCGTTGGATGGGCCACACCAGTTTGTACTTAGTCGTTGGTCCTAATAAAAATTAAAACAATCACTGGATTTTTACGAAAATTACAAAAACGTTGCTTTGCTGGGCTTCAACGCGGCAGACGGACTGAAGGAGTCGCGGAGCTGTTCTAGCAGGTCACCGTGACCGCTGAAAACAAAGGGCTGTTGAAGGACACCGTGGATGTTAGTCGGTACGAGTCTAACAGTCCCTCCCGTCCCACCCTGGGTGGTACAACTCTCCACCGAAAGTAAGTTAGGCGAGTTTACAAAGAAGTAACTGTAATTTTATTAAAAAACAAAAAAAAAAACAACACAATTCCATTTAATTATTTCTTACATAAATAGGGTTCTCGAAACGACTTCTAATTTGCATATTAATCTGTCCGATGCGTTCCGTCCTATACATTGAGAGAAATCTGAAGCTTACAAAAATGTTTTGTGTGGAGTGTTCGCAGACGTGATTGCAGATAATTGAGAGATAACCCTTGCCGCGCGACAATGGGACGCGCGGGTGCGGCGCGGCGCGGCGCGGTAATTAAAACGCGGCGAGGCGCGAGCGCGCCCTTCACATCACACACACACGCGCCTCTCTCCATACCGATCAAAGCAAATAATTGAAAAAGTTGAAGCCGTGATGTGATTAACTTTCTGTTAACTGCAGTACAACCATCCATTCGAACTAGAAAGACAGCGTGTTTCGCGTCGTAAATTCATCAAAATTAGTCCAACCCTGGGTGAGCGGCAGAGACTGACAGACTCATATAAACTAAAAGTCACAGTGTTCATTCAATAGCCTTTTTGCATTTGCGTTCCAGGGTAATGGTAACCTGTTTAGACAGTACCGTGTTTGTGTTTAGAATCGAACCCATGTCAGACAGCACTGGAGACTCAGCCACTGCGCTATAACCGTGCAGTTGATTGAATAATAGAAACTTCAAAATTGAAACGCACTATAGTGTAGAGAATGAGATATTCACACATGACAGAATGAGATACATCGCCACTTCACACAAATAGTTTGTGACCCGATCGTGATCAAGCAGCAACCACCAACCGATGTCCTATAATTCAACTGGTTTTAAAACGGTCGCAGCTCATAGACACGCGCACCTGTGTCTTTGTGTGTCCTCCTAAATCATATCGCGTTTCAGAAACCCTTTGCTCGATTCTCCACGGAGCCCGCGTGACGCTGCCGCACATTGTTCTTGTGATTTATGTGGGACACGGAGCTGATACAATATGTTAGAAATGTATTGGAAACAAGCTCACGGTGTTAATTAGCTACCTACACGAAACACCAATCTGTAGGTGCGGCACGACTGCATCACGCTCGATTTGTATGTGAGATGGATCTGAGTGCATCCTGCATCTGATCCGACTAGGAATCGAAAACACTGGCGTCTGATTAGCACACTTATTATAATTAGCGAATAGTAAAAAGATGTTCATTATGCGGTGTGCTCATTTATGTTTCCTATAGATTTTCTACTGGAAAATCGTGCGCAACGAATAGTTACCAAATTATCAATTTTTGCATTCATACGTGTTGCGCGCGCGCAAGTTCCTTCGTGGAAACATGGAGAGGGAAGGTATGTGTGTTTCTCAACTTGTCAATATTTTGATCTGATTTGCGTTGCAGATGCTCGAACTCCAGTGGTCACAGCCTGCCTCCTCTCATTGTTATTCTTGTTTGTCAAATCAATTGTCCTAACCTATGGTTTTGATACCTACTGTTCCTAACGCTCTCTTCAACTTTTCGAAAAGCTATGCTTAAGGCCAATACACACCAAGTACACACGACTCAAAATCTAACTTTATCAATTCCAGTATCGTCGCGTCACGCACGACCGTGTGTTCTGCTGACCCTCACTGGTGTCCTTATTTATGTATAAAAGAATACTCCCCATTACTTTTCAATAGAATAGCATACGAAGACGCAAAGATTTGAGTGTTTACAGCTCGGCTCGGAGAGCCAGTGCGAGACCTCGTAATGAAGTGACTGCATGGCTCTGGTACAGCTGGAAATGTGTCAATGTATTGTTGTGTACGTATAGTGGTGTCGCCGCGGAGTCTGGGACAGATGCTCGCATTGACCCACCGCTGCTGAGCCCTGGTTATAGCCTGCATTCACTGTGGTGCGCATTATGCTAACATCACCTCGGGGTACTGCGCTATCTACCTTACTGTTTCCTCTGCGTTTTCAATTGAGCTTGCCACCTTGGAATAAATATATAATTATTATTTCCTCGTCTATAACACATCGAATATTTTTTAAAATATCAGTGGTAGTTATATTATTTTTACCTTATCAACATCTCTGTCTTCAATACGGTGTGTGTTAGTGAAGGTTTGTAGGACTGTTCAAAACATCGCACACTGAAAGGTAGATGCTCTGTCGAAGACGACTACGATGCGAACCTGCATCCCACACATAATTATGTAGTTCAAATTGTCAATACAATTATTTAACCAATTTTACAACGTGCTGCAGAATCACACGACAACCGCTATAAACTATGTAAAAAGCTTAATTCCAAGAAAATCATTGTCCACAAAGTTGAGAGATTACTGTTATTCTCTGTTATTACAGAAACTAATGGCGATGTCAGCGGCACACGGAGGGTGCGCATATTCGGAGAAGCGGCGACCTTCACGTGAGTGAGGTAAAAAACGCGAGAGTCCCGTTGCTACCTGTCGCATCATCACCACTGCCCGAGCTACCTGCCGCTGCAGCGCTGCTCACACTACATGACTAGCACGGCAGATAACAATCTGCTGTTAACGCATGTTTCAACGGCTAAAGTTATAATCATCTACACTTTGTCAATTTTTTGTCACTTCATATAACGTTCCTGATCTAAGGAGTGCATCCGAGGATGTGACTACGACGCACGTACCGTCGTACCCATGGCCGACGATCTGGTTGACATTTTTGGGTCGGTATTTGAGGCACGCTGATAACCTGTCTAAGACTTCTGTCTGAGTATATTATCTGGCTTAATTATTTTTTTCACACCATTAACATTAGTAATTATAAATTGTATAACGTTTCCAAATGCTTCAAGGACCTTTTTTCGACAAAACTCTATAGGTTGAATACTTCCAGCTTCCCCAGTCAGATCTATTACAGATGAACTAGGTACTCGCATGATGAACCATCAGTATGGTTTTGTCGTTAGTTCATTTGAAATCATCAGTCTATCTTTTTTTCTAATCTTATTTATAAGACCGTTAAAAAAAAAGTGTGAATACCTGCAGCCGCACAAAGCAGAGACACAATAGCTGACAAGACCTCTTCTCACACTGCCTTAAAAATCGAATTATACAAGTTTACGAAAAAACTGTTGGAAAGATGTGACAGGAGCAATTTCTTTAAGTTCTCCATATAAAAGGATCGCAGCGTGATATATGGCCGCTGGAGTCGACATGATTTATACACTTCATGACGACGAGGAGCTGCTCCATAGGACCTCGGTCGGTGCAACATGTCACTGTACCGCGGTGCGCGGTGTAACATACGACATATTGTCCGCGGATGAAGTAAATGACTGTCTGGAAGAAGCAGCACGCTCCTGTGAATACACCCGAGACAATCTTGTCGAGGGCTAAGCTTTATTACCACTTGAATATCTTCTCTGTAGAGCAATGAGTTAGGTATCTTCCGGTTTTACTTATCCCGACAGAAGTCTCTTGTGATGCATACTCCATCTGATAACGTTACTACTAAATGGCAGGTTTACAACATCATCATTCGGCAATAACTTGTGGTACACAATGACCAGCCGTAATCACCGGCGAAGCGCCCATCCTTCATGTATATATAGACAAACATGCACGATGTATAGTGTGTTATGATTAAGCGGGATCCAGTAAATCAATGTTGTCTTATGTATTGCTCATCTCGATCTGTGATTACATTTGCTGAGTGCACTCCTAGAGCGGCTGATACCCGCGCGGCCGTTGTTTACAAGTTTAATTCCCGTTGCTCTGCTGAACTCATTACGAAATCAAAGAAAAGGACAAGCACTATTATGCTTTTGAGAAGAACCTTGCTTCCGGAGCTACTAAACTGTTCTGCAGTAACTTACTTCACGTTAAAACCTAATCAGTATTTCCTACGGATTTTCCGGGGGGACTGATCACTTTTCCAATTAGGATGCAAGAGCGCAACTTGAACAGGTCAGGTTCGAAGGGGATGGCAGAGTCTTTCACACTTCAAGCTGCCTTGGCAGGTGGTTTAGAAGATTTCAATGTGACTATCCTATCAGATGTAAAAAAGGTTCTGTCTACATTATGCCTACACATACATGTGACTTCCTTTTATCGTGGTAAAACCAGACTCGTACTGACTAAAATCCACGGTGTCCTTTAATAGGTATATATGTTCCAGGGTCACAGTAATTCGATAAGTCGCGACCCGGCAGGCTTTGGCCCTCTGAAAGGGGGCCCCGTCCTTTTTGCTGACACTCTGTTGTGGAATATTATTATTACTCTTTGAGGCGCGCGTGGAACACGACGCGCCGTCGACCTGGGCATGGTCCATGGTCGGTCAGTGAGTTACCCACATAAATGGAGTATGTATGGAGTCACCCATTACGCCCCGCCCGGAGGCCGGAGATTGTCTGCCGACGTCCGTTGCCGTGGGCGTCTACCACTGCGGCTGGGGTGGAGGAAGGACGCTGTCCCCTCCCTCACGCGGCCCGCCTCCTCCGTCGCGAACATCACTGTTACGCAGAAGGAGACGACCACTTCACTACCCACTCCCACTCGCCGTCGTGAGGACACGGCGGTGCTCTGTCCAAGCGGGACAGTCCTGCACCATATGCTCTACCGTGTCCTCCGGCCGATCCTCGCAGTGGTGATGCCCAGGCTTTTCTTTCTTTCCTATCCGACACAGCAGCACAGGTAGGTACCTCCCGAAACATCCGTGTCCGGTGTGGACCTGCGTCATGCCGTAGGTCAGGACGCCGTGACGCCTATCCAGCCACTCCTCAAAGAGGGGTCTTACCGCCGCGATTGCGTGCCCAAACATTAGTATGACTAGAGAAAATTATAACTTATACATAAAAAGTTAAAATAAAAAATTAAATTAAAATAATATTATACGTAAACATTATTAGGATAAAAGAGTTATGTGTATATTATTATTATTATGTCTTAAAATTGAATGCAAATGGATAGACCTACAACTATATCCACCTGTAAAAACATTCTTATTTTCTTAGTTCATGTTCAGGCAGTATCACCATCTCTTGGTAGATCCGCGACATCGCGCTGTAGTTAAGCGCGCCACATCTGTCATCCGAACGGGCGATGGAGTGGGGTTGTTTCTGTCTAACTAACTATAAATTACAAGGTCACCAATTAAGATAACGTTGAGCGCGCACTGCAGACTACTGCAACACGCTGCATTACGACATCCGGGAGACTCTACTACACTCTCGCGTGGCTTTTACCGCAACCTTGAAAACGATAAAAATATCGTTGGGAACCTTCAGTGCATACTGCATCCGCAAAGGGTCACCGATAGCGGCGTGGAAGGTAAAATATCCCCTCGTAAGGTATGAGTGAACAATCGACAATACCTTGGATTTAAAACAAAAACATGAGTTATATGAACAAAACGGTCGGCGCTCATTGTGCGGGTGGTTTGGGAGCCATAAGTTACATGCGTATGAGCAGAAGCGGCGCAGGCGCATCGTTACAGGAAATAAAAGAGAAGCGGCGGAACAATAGCGTGGTCAATACGGTAGCCGACATTAGCATATCGCGCATCGACTCCCGCGCCGCACCGCGACCGTAGGGCTGCCTCAGCCGCTGTACTAAGAGTTCCTTCAAAAAGCGAATTTTGATGAATATTCATTCATTAGCATTTAAAGTTAATATTTTTTAACAAACTTCAGAAAGGAGGAAGTTCTCATTTTGGTAGGTACTTCATTTTTAGTTATACGGTTTTTTTTTTTAATTCTGTTATTTTGTTTAGGATTCAAAATGCCAAATGGCAAAAAACGGTACTTCGTTATGTCTGTCTGTCCGTCCGTATTTCACAGCCGCTTTTTTCTGAAACTATACTTACTGTCGAACTTGGTGAGTATATATTTTGGGGTTCCCCATTCTTAATACTGAAACTCAATTTTTTTTTCATCAAGCCTATACTTGCATGTGGTGTATCTGTGGATAGATCTTCAAAAATGATAAATATCGAGGTTTCTAATATCATTTTTTAGGGTTCCGTAGTCAACAAGGAACCCTTATAGTTTCGCTATGTCCGTCCGTCCGTCCGTCCGTCCGTCCGTCCGTCCGTCCGTCCGTCCGTCCGTCCGTCCGTCTGTCCGCAGTTTAGCTCAGAGACGCACAGTACTAGAGAGCTGTAATTTGGTGTAAATATACGGATTTGTTGTGCCAAAAAAGTGGTAAAATAAAATCTCGTAAAATATTTTTTTTTAGGGTACCTCCAGTACTTACACGTAAAGTGAGGATTTTTTTTTCTCTCGTACCCCTTAGTGTGGGGTATCATTAAATTGGTCTTTAAAAAATAATGTGAGTTTCCATTAACAATTTTTTGATAAAAAAATTCGTTTGTGAAATATTAAGCTTTAAAGTGCTAAATTTTGCTCGACTCGAGTGTCCCCCCCCTCTACCAGCTAAACGGTTATGTTTGGGGTTGTGAAAAAATTCACAATAGTAGTATATATAACGAAATTTAAAAGAAAATTGTCATGACTAAGTAGGCTTTACAACTTTACGAGTAATAGTCGACCAACTTATAAAATGTACTTGATATCATATTTTCTTAAACAAAATGTATCGGAGACAACTGCAAATGTAAGTTTGTCAACTTTATTTTTACAGCTTTTATAGGTATGTTTTTTGGGGATAGGTAGGTTTTAATCGTAAACTATTTTTAACTAACTTCAAAAAAAGGAGGAGTTTCTAAATTTGTCGTAATCTTTTTTTTTATGTATTATCCCCGATTTCTAAGACTCCTGGACCGATTTTGAAAATTCTTCTTTTTAAAATTAAATTCAGCGAATCAGTTTAGTTAGTTCGCATAAGTATTTTGACTACGGAACCCTACACTGTGCGTGGCCCGACACGCACTTGGCCGGTTTTTTTTTACTCTGTACGAAACTCACTTCCAAAGTGGTAAAATGTGTGCCATCATTCTCTTATTTTAGAAGTTACAAGCGGGTAACACATTTTACCACTTTGGAAGTGTCTCGCGCAAACTGTTCAGTTCAGAAAAAATATATTAACAATCTCAATGTCATTTATAAAGATCTATCCAAAGGGGTATCTTTATTCCTTTGGATAGATCTTTAAAAACACGTACAGGTATAGTGAAAAAAAAATTTTGAGGTTCCATTCTAAGTATGGGATTTCCCATCCCAATTTTTTTTTATGTATGAAAATCTTTATGCTTATGTTCTTAGATAATACATCTAGGTAAGTACTTAACTAGTTTCAACAGGATAGCTGTTATATGTACTTTCGAAGAAAAGTGACTGTGACATCCGGACGGACAGACAGACAGACATGACAAATCTAAGGGTTTCGTTTTTTGCCATTTGGCCACAGAACCAACCAATAAACATTTATTCTAAATAATGGTACGGATCCCTTCATGCGCGAATCCGACTCGCAGTTGGCCTATTTTTTATTATTGTTTACTTGAACGATGTTAATATCGGTTCTACTAGACAGGTTGACTCAAATCTGTGTGTTTTTTTATGAAACACCAGCCTCACCTAGTTTGTAAAACGACAAGTGATATTTATCAATATCATTTAATTTTTTTTTTTTTTATATTCCACAACTATCACACAACACCATCTAGACCCAAGCTAAGCAGAGCTTGTGTTATGGGTACTAGACAACTGATAAACATACTTATGTATTTCTAAATACATACATATTATAGATAAATCACACCCAGACACAGAACAAATGATCGTGCTCATCACACAAACATTTGTCCTGGGTGGGAATCGAACCCACGACCTCCGGCATAGCAGTCAGGGTCACTAACCACTAGACCAACAGGCCAGTCAAGGTATTAAATCCAAACAAAGCCGGAGCGGGCCACTTGTTACTTAGATCTTTCAAGGTATCACGGATTTGAAAGCTCATTTATATTATGTGTAAGCACTAAGTGGAGCCATGTATTCATCATAGATGTTAGACAATTAAACTACACTACACACAGATGTCTACTTTGTAAGCCCGAAGTTAGTGTTTACCTACGGACGGACGTAGGGTCATAGGAAGGGACGCGACGCGAGTCACAATGAACAGAAGGCAGCCCTGTCTCATTACTTGTTTATCTCAATACGTAGCGCACACGATATTCTCACTAGATTTTGTTCACGAACTTTATAGTATATACCTAAGTACTACGTCTTTTTTACCCGACTACGGCAAAGCCAAAAGGAGGATTATGATTTTGACCGGTATGTATGTATGTTTGTTTGTTCCCTCATAACTTCTAAACTACTTATCATTACATGACAAATGAGGTGTCGTTAGAAGCGTCTCTGGCACCGTGCACGACGGCGCGCCGCCCGCGGCGAAATAATGCGATTATAAAAAAATACGTACAGATTGCAGGGCTGAATGTACTGTGAGACTGAGCCGCCGTATTTCAACTGCTCCCCAACACCTGCCGTTAAAGAAACTACGATATCTCGTCAGATATTCATTAAAATTAAATTACGTCGTAGAACTGACAACCGATGGGAAGAAAAGTTCTCGAGGTGGACTGACGACATCGTGAAGGTCGCGGGCAGCCGATGGATGCAAGTGGCGAATTGTCGTTCGGTGTGGCGGTTTAAGGGAGAGGGCTATGTTCAGCAGTCGACGTCTTTCGGCTGATGATGATGATGATGATGCAGGGCCAATATATTAATGAACGCAACTGTACGAGACTCCATTATATCCACGTAGATTCTCCTTCCTAAAATTCTAACTACTCTTTGGAAATTATGCCAACTATAAAGAATGTTCTAATAATACAATTTTATTGTTCTTTCGCCTCTGCTAAATGGGCGACCATTTGAGCTGTCCTCAGATGTTCCTCAGGTTAAATATGAACGCGAAACTGTTTTAAGAAGCCTATCAAACTTGTCCTGGAATACTCAGTCAGATCAACATAGCAGACATCACAATAATCAATTATGGGGAAAATTAAAGTCAACACAAGTATTGTAACCATAGGCACGCGGCCACATTTCACCGAAGTCACTGTCAACAAAAAATAACGCGTGTTTGTGTCACGTGTACCAACGTGACCCATTACCATGCATTTGAATTGAGTGACAGCGCTCGGAGATTTTTCAGAATAATCCATAGTGTTCCATACGCATGAGACGAGTCCTTCAAACACCCGCTACGCGCCCTATTTGTAGGGTACCTACCTCACACGTGACAACACCGCTGACGCCTCCGAGCTCAGCTACTTGCGTGCTGGTGCGTATCAAATGTTTGACTAGTTCAACACAACTCAAACAGCCACGCTCTCATAATTACACCGTGATGGCTTAGAGAACAGCAATACCTAATAACCCTGACTAGCTTAGGTAAGACAATATCTTTTTACATTGTCACAATGAACTATTATGAAACTTATTGTTAGAGCTAACTCTGTAGCGTGGATCAGAACAGCTAGGTACCTGAGTCTTAGAGAGCGTCGCGCGGACGGTTTTGCCGAGCCGCGCCGCCCGCCCGTGGACCCGAGTAATTCCCAAAATGGCCGCTACTCTAATGTTTAATTCAATCGATTTCATTAGTTGGAGTTTTTCAGTGTCGTCGCCGGGTCACCATAACAATACATACATATGCATGGTCCGCTCTAATAAATTGGTCGGAGAAGATTTTTTAGTGGTCGACTCGTTCTCTTGCGTTGCGCCGTGTGATGCCGCATCCCTCAGTGCACACCGTGTATGATCAGTGATTACTCGAACTATTGCGAGGATATTCAACTATTGATGTACACACAGCACAGGCAGCTATCACTTATAGGCTTTTTGGTTGGCCGTAGTCGGCTAAATACCTACTTCCGGGCCAGATACTTCCATGAGGACAAGACAATGTACGTAACGTACGTTACGTATGTATCTAATGACAGTGTACTGCACCGCGTCCTCCGGGCGGTCCACACAGAGGTACCACCTGGGCAGATCCAGAGGAGAACGAGGCAGAAGGAAGTGTGTTTAAAGGAATCTAAGTTAACTCCGGACTAACGAATTACCGTGACCCCGGAAGGTAAAGAGCTGTTCAAGGACACAGTGGATTTTGGTCAGTACAAGTCTGATAGTCCCTCCTGCTCTGTCCTGGGTGGGAGCCGGACTCACTTGATGATAATAACACGCTAAAAAATTAAATAAAATACAATCTCTTTTTCCTTTTATTGGGACCTCGCTGTCGGTGAAATTTGATTTTAGGCAAAACTCTTCGTTTTATTCTAGGGTAACTAAATTAAATAAAGTTATGATGACATTCGTTTAATTAACACTTGAGTATAATTAGATGTTTTAAAACTTCGAAAAAAGGAGGAGTTTCTCAATTAATCGGAATCTTATTTAATGCATGTTCGTCGATTTCTTTTGTTTGAAAAGATGGGGTGTTGTACAGACGGCAGCCCATCAACCTACCACAATCACTCAAAAAAAGAATGGCAGCTTGCCGTGGAGTGGTGGTTCCAAGGTCGGAGCTCGCGTTCAATCAAAACGTTGCTAACACTATGAATTTCTCCTGTATCGTGGGTTACAAACATAGAAACAGCAGTCGATCACTCAACGACTCCGCCATCCTATATAATTAAACTAGCTGTTCCCAGCGGCTTCACCCGCTACAACTCGAAAATTATCCCACGGGAACATAAAATCGGGATAAAAACTATCCTATGTGTTATTCTGATGTATAAGCTATATTGTGGTAAAGTTTCATTCAAATCCATTCCAGTAGTTTTTACGTGAAAGAGTAACAAACATCCATACATCCATACTTACAAACTTTCGCCTTTATAATAGTAGTAGGATAAATGCTCTCGCGGACTTTATTTTAGGACATTTTATGAGGAATATTTCCGTAATAAGTAGGTACATATTTTTGCGTAACTGTAACCGTTTAGGGTCGATTTATACTAGCGCAGAGTCGAAGCGCGTCGAAGCGTATTTCTAAAATTGAACATAACAATTTCAACCTTAACTCCACAGCGTAACGCACACATTACTTTAAGGGTCGATTTATACTAGCGCAGAGTCGAAGCGCATCGAAGCGAATTTCGAAAACTGAACGTAACAATTTCAACCTTAACTCCACAGCGTAACGCACACATTACTTTAAGGGTCGATTTATACTAGCGCAGAGTCGAAGCGCATCGAAGCGAATTTCGAAAACTGAACGTAACAATTTCAACCTTAACTCCACAGCATAACGCACATATAAAATACATACAAATACAAATTAATAATTATGTTCTCTGAATGGTCCTCTGTATAATATTAGTTAAAGCGCCTCGTCCACGGAGAGAGAATAGAGCTAGACAGCTTGGAGACTAATCTAATCTATACTCTCATTTCTACGTAGGTACACGTATAGATCATTAGAGCACCCTCTTGCATTTTTTGCTCTATCGTATAGTAGCTCTATCATAGAGAAATTTTGGGCCGCGTACACTACACTACTCGTAGACTAAATATATTCGGTAACAATATACACTCTCAATCATAGCTCTCTCAGTTGAAAACATGTCGTGGTCACGGTTAGCTGCTACGATTGTGGTTTCTATGTTATTGAAAAAGAAAAAAAAAAGCAAAAGGTTAAAAGAAGCTGCAGGGTTAAACAATGGTTACTAGACCTCAAATGCTTCACTAATAATTGTTAAACAAGGATTTTTTGTTTCGATGTTTATGATCAATATGAGATAATATATTCCATAAATCTGGAAAGCCTTCATACATGTATCATTTTAATGGTTTCTTCTTTTGACCAAACACAATAACAAAACACGTGTTTCCCTACTCAAGCCCACAGAGTACATTATACTATATTGAAACTCAAGTAGGGCTTGAGTTAGCTAGACTGATTAAGGCGGGTAGACAATTCGAGAGCTCTCTATACATAGCGCTGGTCTCGCTCTCGCACCTGCGTCCACGACGCCTTCCGAGAGTAGCCGAGCGTGTCTACGTAGACTGTAGTGATACTCTAGCTAGGGTAGTCTCAATAATGTGTACACGTCGTAGATTGCCCTATGAGACTCGCTCTACATTATTTTAATCTATCGTGGACGAGGCGCTTTAGATTTCAGATGTCACAATTTTTTAACCGACTTGAAAAAAAGGAGGAGGTTCTCAATTCGGTCGGTAGGTTTTTTTTACTGACTTCAAAAAAAAGGAGGTTATCAATTCGACCCGTATGTATGTAATATTATCAGAACTGCCCAGTTTTCGCATATGTTAGTCTATATCAGCGTCTGACAAAAGTACCAAATTTCATAAGTGTATGTATGTATGTATGTATGTATGTATGTATGTTTTTATTTTTGTGCACGCATATCTCCGAACTACAAGTCCGATTTAAGTAATTCTTTTTTTGTTGTACTAGGTATTGTTCAACTTAGGGTACACTGCAAGTTTCATCAAAATCGGTTCAGTAGTTTTAGAGATATGGATTTTTTTTCGTTGTGACGGATTACAAGATTAGTGCACATCATGTAAGAAAACTTTGTATTTTACAAGAATTTGGGTTGAATATTTAATAAATAAACTAAAAAGGTAAAGTACCGACTTAAAAACAAATACAAAAAAGTTTAAAATAACTTTTCTTTCGGAAGTCGGTGGCAATAGTCAATGAAATAATAAAAATCAAAGCCACCGACTTCCGAAAGAAAGGTTATTTTAAACTTTTTTGTATTTGTTTTTGAAGTCTTTCTTTTTAAGGTACTTTTTTTTTAAATGTTTTTTTTTTTATGTATGTTGTACATCGATTACTCCGAGGTTTCTAGTCCGATTAGTGTCATTCTTTTTTTGTTCGATGCAGTATACTTGCAAACTTAATAAGTAATGCTAATGTAAACTTAAAGATTATCAGAGTAACCATGTAAAAAATGTATTCTTTATGTAAGCACAGAATAAACACTTTTGTGCAATACAGACACGCGCCGGAGAGCTTTAGATATCATTTTGTATTTTTTTATATTTTGTCCCAAGTGACAGCTGTGACAGTCTCACATGATGCGATATAATAAGTACCTAAAGCCAATAACAATACCATAATATTTTTATATCTCATGGAACAATGCTGCACTATCAAAAATATTTTGTGATGAGCAATGTTAAAGCCGTATCATAGAACAATTTTATTCTTGACAACTTACTTCAAAAAATCTAATTCCTCTCTCTAGCCGCTTAAATCACGACCAATTCCTAGGTTCCCATATTTAAAAAAATAAAAATACCTGATTTTCCTGAGTATGGTAACATCATTACTCCAATCCCTTAGGGACTTTACCAATGACGCGATGCGACGCGAATTGATCGATTTCAACTACAAGTGAAAATCCACCTTACCACTACGACATAATATATGACATAAACGTTTTGATATTATTAATAAATTTCGTTTAGTTATTCAGTTTTAACAAAATGCTAATTGTTTCTTCCCGTTTTAATATGTGCGGCTTGATAAAATAAAGCTGATGTGGAGTGTTGTTGTAAATAATTATACTGGTTTTTGGCCGAAAAAAACAAAATAATAATCATGTTCGTACGACAAACGCGATTCCAGACCCCGGATTGTTACCATTTTTTTTAAAGCACCCTTACACAGACATTAATTAAGACATTCCCGAACGGAAAACAGCAATCCTAGTCACGCGACTAACGGATGATCCGACGACTTTTTTACGACAACAAAACACTGCGGAAGTTATGTTTCAAGGGCATTACGCACAGATCATTAAACTCCATACTCCTCCTAAGTGAAAGCGAGACTTTATTTATTACTGTACGCTTTGACGACCCTGTCCGGCGGCGGTGGCAGTCGTGCGACACCAGCGCGCGAGCCAATTGCGACCACAAGCACACCTGGTTTATAGTCGCTTTTTCGGTGGCATGGTAAGCGCCGCGATGACATATTCGCGGAGGGTTGCCGCCCGAGAGAATGATCTCGTGGAAAGTTATATTGTCATTATTTTATGACGTCTTCATCGAGGGCCGCACATTGGTCACGGCGCGCGCGCCAGCGAGCCCCAACTTGTTAATTCATACTAGAGTAGTTCCAAAAAGGGCAGAACGCCGTTATTGTTTGTTCTGTCGTGTACGCTATAAATTTATGTTCACGAGCTAGAGCTGCCGATTATTTAAAAACAAATCGGGGACAAAGTAAATATGTGCGTCATCGTAGCTATAGCTATAATTTATGTATAGAAAACCTTACTGCTGGTCGACCATAAGAAACTATGATATGCCTAAGATAGCGCAATTTGGGTCGACGGCGCGTTGTGTCCCACGCGCGCCTCAAAGAGCGTCAGCATAATGACTGGGCCCCCCTCTCAGAGGGCCAAAGCCTGCCGGGGTCGCGAGATTATTCCCTTACCGTGACCCCGGAACGTAATAGGCTATCGAAGGAGGATTTTAGTCAGTAGAAGCCTGACAGTCCCCAAAAAAAAAAAAGATAGCGCAATTTGGTTTCTTAACTACCTTATTGAAAATAAAAAAGTAAAAAGCCCGCGAGGGGTTCTTCTTCGAGAACCAAGGTATGTGCGTAGGGAAGTGATAAGAAACCTTTGAACTTGGCCGGCCACTCTTAGGCTGCTTTTCCACCAGAGATTCGCTATGCTACGTTGCTAAGGATGCGTTTGATATCCACCAATCATATTCATTTGTTTACATAACACACACACATAATGAATATTATGTGTGTGTGTGCATGCAACGTAGCATAGCGCATCTCTGGTGGAAAAGCAGCCTTAATGGGATACTTTTGGAAAATGTAATTCAATTTATTTTACTCTATATTTTAAATGTATAGTTTATATTTTCGTTTATTTTCACTTATTGTTTAGTAATTAAATTTAGATTTTAGCTTAAGTTACCACCTATACATATAACTATGTGAATGTTGGTTCACCTATTATTGGCAACTGTATAAGCCTTGTAGTCATAAACGTTTACACTATTTATAAATTTATATACAGAAGCTGTTGGTGTACCTTTGTTAATAAATAAATAAATACCCAACAAAAACTTCATCAACCCCAAAAACAAACGAGTTGAATTTCTCAAATCCCAATAAGTAAATATGTAATATTTATGTCCCTATAATTATTATATAGGTATAGGGAGAGATCTAAATCTACCTATAAAATGTGTAAACTTATACCTGTTACTAACATAGGTATAAGTTTACATTGTTACTAACACGTTTCTATGGGCTCTGTTGCCTTTAATAAATAAATTAATAAAAATTTAAGGCCGCGGGGTTTTATTCAATTATTTTATCCCTTTTCCACTTTTTTCAATAAGGTTATATTTAAAGGGTAACTAAGGTAAACTATATTTTCTGTCACCAAAAGTTTAATATTGACAACAATTTGTGTCACCTACAGGGCTACAGCTACCTAATAAATAGATCTATGGCCAGGTAAATACCTATTTTCGTTCTCAGATAAACAAAAAGGCATGTTCTTTGATTTAGTGTCTATTTAGGATCATTTCATTGTATGGGAAGGAAAAATCATATATAAAATCATCATAAAAAAGTGATATTTTTTTCGTTCAAACAATTTGTATGAAAAAATATTTTGCAAAATTCGCCGTCCCGATTTTTTTCTTGTGATACCATGAAATAATCCTTACATGAAACAGAATCGAACGGATCTAAAAAAAATGCCCAATTTCACTCATTTCTGTGGACAACTCACACTTGACCAAAAAAATAAGAACGCCAAAATTGTCAACATCAAAAAAGAGCTAAAGGTTTCTAAGAAAGTTTTCCCGTATCTCCTAAGGATTCGGATTTCTCCCTTTTGTCCCATTTTAAAGAAACAGCCTGTATAGTAGACTACAAACCCACAAAATTACAGCTTTGATAAAGTGACGTAGGTCTGGGGGCACTGGGATCTTGGTCTAGTATTTTTTTTTTATTAGCTATGGATTTGACACCTAATCGACGCCCAGTGGAAAAATTCACCTGGGTAAGTAATTAATACATGTAAAATTGCCATCTATTGGTACAAGCGGGAACTATGTTCGAAACTGTAACCAACATAGCGTAGCTAGTTTCGTAGCGCCCCACTGCTGTCAACCAACAGCGCATGCACAATATAGTTCGTACTCGTCAGTATAGATGGCTCTGTGGAGCTCATTCAACAAAACACTAGGGTCTTAGGGGATGCAGAACCGGTTCCATAATAACCGTTACCGGATTTTCGGTACTGGACTTGGAAACGAGGATCTCCCGGGAAATTCAGTACTTTCGGTACTCACGTACAAACGTCCCTATTTTATTGTATGAAAGGCACGTGTGCGTGCACACTAGGTACTTATATTGTATACAACGTAACTTTTTAGTCGTCTTAAAAAAGTGGTCCACTTAATGTATTGGACCTAAAATATACCTCTAGGCGAGTTTTTTTTAAATATTTTATTTGTTTATTATTAATAAATTATTAGTACTGACATTAGAAATATGAAACAAACTGTACAGTATACCTACCCAGCGCAATAGTCGAACAGATAATTCCATCTCCATTTTCTATGAGACAAGGGTGATTCTAACTACGCCTTGCGTCATATTAACGAATAAAATTTTTATTTTTAAATTTTTCAAACCTTTTATAAACGTGTACTAGTCATTGGATAAACATGAACTAGGCTGCCGTTGTAAGAAGTTAAAAAGTCACGGTGTATAATATAATTAGGGTAAAGTACCCAACTGCTGACCTCCCACCAACTATTGACCGCATAACAGTTTTTATCAAAAATAATAATAAATCTTCTTGCAGTGCTGCATAAAGAATACAGAAAATGAAATATAATTTATCTTGTAATATATTGGCGTCACAGAAAATTTAAACAAAGCAATAATGCGTCCGTAAACCTACGATAACAAAATACACTCCTAAAATCATCAAGAAATTTAACAATTTGCTAAGCTGACGGTTGTTTTCAATGTCATTTTATTTCAGTTTTACACGATACATTCCTTTGAGTTTGGTATTTTTTGGTTATTTAAGACAGACACAATGCTTTTCCACATGATTTTCAAGTTTTAATGAGTGTTAAATGGTTAAAATGATGAGGTCAATATCTGGTACACTCAAATGTATGAACAACCATTTTTTTGACATGGCATGTCAATAGCTGGTAATTTACCAAATGTACGAGAATACCAGTTACTGACACCACGGTGTGTACGTATAGTTCATGTTTAATGGTGAGGTAGCTTAACTTTAACGCATCTGTATTAAACCCATGGGCATTGGCACCCCTAAAGGTGTGCATCTGCATAATCACAAACATAAAAAATACCTTACGTAGTAACCTGACTACCTAGCATAATTTGAGTGAGGTACTTAAATTTTCGGTCTACTGTCACATTCTGGATCCTCCTGAATATTTTAGACTTACTAATATTAAAGGAAAAGTGAACGGCTGAATGGATTTTGACACAATTTGGCAAGCAGACTATTTTAAAACCTGGTTAAGTGGGTGTACCTGGACGCAGGATACTTTTTATGTCGGTATATGGTCCCGTGGGACAATTGCAGAATATAATACGAGCAATGCCTCAGCCACAGGTTGGTTTAATGCATAAAATGACAAAATATACCCTAACCTGCATGTTTAGGCAAA
This sequence comes from Agrotis segetum, assembly GCA_036375495.1. Classification (NCBI taxonomy): domain Eukaryota; kingdom Metazoa; phylum Arthropoda; class Insecta; order Lepidoptera; family Noctuidae; genus Agrotis; species Agrotis segetum. The sequence goes on from JAQSVV010000279.1 coordinate 938,530, forward strand.
GTGTGAGCTAGTTTTTTATTTGTATCTATGTTCTCTTCATTTGTGAGGTCTTTTACATAAGTTTAAAAAGTTAAAACCGTCTTATGTAATTAGGAAAATATTAATTCAAAGGTTTTGAAACTCACTTTGTAGAACTAAAGCCGTGTTCTTTCAATTTATATTTTGCCGGCGAGTATTTTTATATCTGCTGCATAATACAGAACAGTGAAATTAATAACTACTAATAAAGAAGAAAAATTGGACAAAAAGTGATAAAAACTACAACAAAAAGTAATAAAAACTACAAAATTTCAAAATTAAGTGCAAGAATATTATTGACGGCGTTTGAAGACTGAAGACCTAAATAGTGTGAAAAAAGAAAATGAGAAGGGCTATAAGACTAGCTTTGTTTGTTTTTTTGTCAAATAAAACCTCGTCTCACATTCATAATAAAAAAAAAAGGTTGCACTCCAGGAGTGCCGGTAGAAGTGAAAACTTTTTTGTTACTATGTTTTATTTTTAATTTGAATGACGTCTTACTCATTTTCGATCAGGGTCACGTGACCCTGACGCGAGTTTTAAATTTTTTACCCATTACAGAAAAAGTGTACAACGCCGCTAAAGAAGTTTTCACTTCAAAATTATTTGAGTTTATTCTTATACTACAGGAGGTCAAAAATTGGTCATTTGCATGATGAAAATTTGGTACAGGCATGTTAATAACTGGTCAAATGGCCTGTTCTTGCTAAACTCGAGAAAAAAAACACTTTTTACCTTTGTATGACTGGAAATAATGTTTTAGTTACATTCTCCAATGTTTATTTTATCTTCCAAAAACATTAATTTCCACTTGCAACTCGTACATTAGTTTATTTTGCGAAAGAAGCAAGGAAAACCGCTTAAGGGGTCAATAGTTGGGTGTTTTACCCTATCTTAATCGGTTGAAAATTGAACTCATTTAATAAACCTGTTTTATTCGTTAATCTATAATATAACATTAAATGCGCAAAACCTCTCGTGGGGTAACTCAGCCCATGTTACTGACAGTACAGTAGGAACTAGGAGGTAGGTGGGAGGACTCATTAATTTGACGATTTTACCACGCCAAAAAAAGGCACTAAGTAAAAGTGTGGCAGCATTTTAGAAAGGTATAGAAAGTTTTTTCTGTAGTCTGCCAGCCAAACATCATCACCTTTATTTTGGAACTAGCCTAGAAAGTAAAGGGAAGTTTAAAGAAAACGTCAATACAGTAACTTTATGGCGCTTAATTTCCCAAGTTATGATTAGTTTTGTCAGTCTCAGTGAGTCAGGTCAGCCTTTCTGTATTAAGAGATAGTTGAAGAAGTATTGAGCAAGCTTCCAGCGTGGCTCAAGCACTTCAAAATTCCAAAAATGGCTTTCTTAAATTATAGCCTAACAAACCAGGGTTTCTTAGGCTATAATTGTAACATACAAAACCGTGCCTGCAACTACGAGTAACTAACGTACGCGCAACATCTCCGGAGCGGTCCACGCCTCCACCACCTCCACCAGATCCGCCAACTGGCAATAAAGTACATCTGAGATACATTTGTATATTGGTCATCATAATTACTAAAGATTATTCCTAACCCGACCCGCAATCCTAACCCGGGTGCGGGTTGGCCACTCACCCATCCCAATGTTTTCGTGATCTGTCAAGGTCGGTTGCCATGCCTACGCCGGAACAGGACAACGACTTGTCAACACTCATAATATGTCCGGAAACGTATGTTTAGTCGTTACCATAGCAACCACCACTTGTTACAATAGCTTTGAAGTAAAAATAAAAACAGTTGTGATGGGACAGGACAGCGGGCTTGTGGGGCGCTCCGTGCTCGTGCTGTGACCTGAGTGTGCCTTGTGTGTGGACACTTGCATTCGCCAGCTCCAGTCGCGTCAGTTCGGTGTTCGCATGAGCTCGAGTGTGTGGGGCTCGCCGCATGTGTTGCATGGTGCTGGCCGCGTGCGAGGAGCTGTACCTGCTGCTGCTGACCGCGCTCGGCCGCCGACATGAGCGTGTCTGTGCGCTCCGTGCTGGTCGAGGGGCCCCAGGTGGCAAAAACCAAGGGCCCGTTTACATATGCTAACACACCAAAAGCTCTCTACAACAATGCTAAACTCAAGACAAACCCTCCCTGGTACGTGCATCATTTGTACTCAACATTCAATTTTCCCACGTTAGGTACTTCATTCTGTTGTTTGTAAAGTGTTGGTAAAATGTAATTTGTGTGGGTTGTCGTGTCGGTCATGTCTGATAGTAATTAACAAAGAAATATCTGGTTGACCGAGCTTCGCTCGGTTTTTAAAGTGTCTATATCTTGGGAACCGAGCTTTTCTCGAACCTGGGACCTGGATAAATCGATTCCTTGAGCCAAAAATCCCCTAATCTGTAACATTCATGAAAATCCTTGAAGCCGTTTCCGAGATCCTGATTATATATAAATATACAAGAATTGCTCGTTTAAAGATATTAGATATTGTTGGACATTTTATACTACCAATAAGATTGAATGTTGGACATTATTAAACTACCAATAAGAATTTTGGAGATATTTTATACTATCTACATCAACTTTCTTCGTGTTACATACTTCATCAACATTACCTGTTGTAAATGCGTAGAGACGCTACGGGATTCCAGGGTGCAGCTGTGACTGTGAGTGACCCGCCACGGCGAAATGTACCACATGGTTGATGACTAGGTAGACTATACACGAATTTTTCAACTGGGCGTGGATGGCTATTTTCGAAACTATGAGAAATATCAAAAACCGTTTGAAAGGAGTCTCGAGGCCGATTTTGACGAAAACTAAAACTGCATCATTGGATTTTAGAAAAATCAATAATCTTGGCCAGGAATCGAACCCGCTAATTTTGGAAAAAAATCACACCTGTTTTCTCAGATCAAAGAAATGGGCAGATAGAGTTCTCAAAAACAAAGAAAACATTATGGAATGTAATTCAATTTGATTTTGTATTAACTTTGGTGGAGACACTCGTGTGTTCTGAGCGTTCTATCTGCCTATTTCTTTGATCTGAGCCTGTTTTATTAAACCATTCGACAGGGTTGCTGGTAAGGATACATTCTGGGAAGTAATCATATACGGCAAACTTAAGTAACGTATAATTTAAATTATTAAGAGATTTAAAAAAATACGAATATAAAATAAAAAATAAAACCCGATAAACTAGCAGGTTGAAATTTTCAGGGTAGCTTCAAACCCCATGAACAAAGATTAAAATAATTAATAGATTTAAATAAATCTAAAAGCCCACATTAATTCTAAATGTCCTAGAAATAAGAAAATATCCTAACGGGGCTGAGAGAGGGGCCACTCAAAACGTGGGGGCGTATATTATTTAAGGGATTATTTTTATGGGATATATTTACATGACGTGTATAGATCGTAGCTGTAGCTTGCAAAGATACGCCCCCAAGTTTTGAGTGGCCCCTCTCTCAGCCCCGTAGGGTTATTTTCTTATTTTTAGGACATTTAAAAATGTGGGCTTTTAGATTTATTTAAATCTATTAATTATTTTAATCTTTGTTCATGGGGTTTGTAGCTACCCTGAAAATTTCAACCTGCTAGTTTATCGTGTGTCTCAAAGTGCCTCAAAGCCTGTCCGCCATCTTGGACGTCCACCTTATTGAATTTAAGTCACATGACTATTTTTTTCGTATTCCTGACAGCAAACCCTTTCATTTGATACCTATATCATGGGGGTGGATTTCAAAGAGCCAGTCTGCCATCTTGGACGTCCGCCACATTGAATTTAAGTCACATGACTAGTTTTTTTCGTACTCCTGACAGCATACCCTTTCATTTGATACCCATATATTTCATCTTGGGGAAGCCGCCATATTGGATTTGTTACGACGTTTCTTAGCTAGTCATCTATTGTCATCAGAACTCAACAAAATTTCAGCCTGCTAGCCTATCGGGAAGTGCCTCAAAATTGAGTTGCAAAAGTCCAACCGGAACGACGAGAAACAAATAAACAAACAAGAAAAGTGAGTGTATAAAAACGTGGGAAAAAAACTAATTAATCTTCAAGGCAATTTGACTGTATTCGAAACAGGTTAACCGTTTCATCTTTGAAATAATGCATTTTTTATTCAAGTCAATAATTTCTTATTGCTGATTGCAAGTGGGATTTCTGAGATGTCAAATCCAGTGAAACATTGAAAACGCTACTTGAAATGGCTTAGTAAGTGAGTATAATGTAACACTCAGGAATAATGGCGTGGTAAATAATTACAGAAGTGAGAAGGTATAAATGCAATCAGTTATATTTCCTTGCTTTAACAAATTATGAAGGATCTCATGATAGGCACAACTCGTATCTTCCATGGCTGACGGTTGTCAGACAGACAACCATAAAGTTACATGCTCTGTGGCAGCAACTGTCACATCATTTCCTGTGAATAAGTCTCCTTGGTCACATCCTCTCACAAGATCAGGCCTGATCTCGTAGAAGGATGTGACGGCATGGCTAGTGACTTGGCAGGCTTGCTAAAAGGCTTTTGGCATTGGCTGGCTGGCTATGGCGGTCCGGCCAAGGCTGCAAAGGCGATATCTTGCCTAGGCGTTACATTCTAGCTGGCTCATGTTAACTAGCTATGGCTGACTGGGCAAGGCTGAGCTGCAGAGGCGATATCTTGAAAAGCGTGCGTTACAATAAGTAAAGTGAAAAAGAAACCATTTCCTTGAGTTTATCGTAAGTATATGATTATTCCCAGAATTTGATCCTTGTTAGCATTACTATCAAATGGTATAATAATACAGGATGTGTTTTTTTTTCCTAAGTCAGCGGGTTCGATTCCTGGCCAGGATTATCGATTTTTCGAAAATATAATGATGTCGTTTTAGTTTTCGTCAAAATCGGCCTCGAGACTCCTCTCTATGTTTGTTGATATTCCTCATAGTTTCGGATATAGCTATCCACGCCCAGTTGAAGAATTCACCCTGTATATCTCTAGTGGTGACTCTAAGCGGTGACATTCTATGAGGCTTAAAAAATCAATACTTAATATTATGTTTATGGCATGTTTTGCAACAAACTTGTATTCACTTGGATCAGTCTCTTATACCTTTTTTATCATAAAAGTATGATTTCAAGGAGAGGTTTAAATGTTTCTAAAAATCTTAAATAATCGAAATCTCCAAAATCAGTCAGTTTGGACCTCATGTAGTTGTCGGGTTAAACTTGTTGCAAATAAGGTGTCATATCACTAACCGCCCATTTCAAGGAATACGCCCAATCACAAATGTATAATTTAAATCCTGCTACAACCTGCGCGCCCACAAGTCTCGTGACCAAAGTTTGTTCGCGAGATAGGAATCGGTCAGCCAGCTAGTAGGAGGTTCACTTCCTGCCTGCTTCTCGAGATGTTGGTCAATCTACAGTTGGAAATACGAGATGCGGATTGCAACGTAGTGCATCAATTTTGTTATCAATAAATAAGATAACAGTGCGGTTGGTTTTTCGTCATCGCTAACGATGTATTAATTAAATAGATCATTCTCAACGACGAAGTCATTAACTGCGTATAAAAGCAAACCATTATTACGTGTGGCAGACATACGCTGATCGGACTGGAAAATGTTTAAATACGTAAGTCACTCATATAATATTCCTTTGCTATAACTTAACAAACCTAACATTTTGTTTAATTTTTAATATCGATTCAATGCATTTATGTGTAATTATGTCAAAAACTAATATTCCAGAATAGTTACTAGTGTCATTGTTAAAAAGCTGTAAATCATTTTAGTGTGCAATAAAGAAATGTATCTTTCTATCTTATGCCAAAGTAGATAATATATTGGAAAAAATATTTATAATGGTGCTCATGCTCACACACAAGGAGCTTTATCGTGTAATGTAACGTATGCAGTGAATTATAGTTGAATCATAATATACATTGTAATGCTCGTGGTGGAGCACCTTTAAGCGAAAAAAAAAGGAAGCCCGCCCTACACAAGTACACACGCGAAACCCGACATGTTTGCGGCTTTAGTGTACAGTCTATTCCACCAGAGTGTCTTAATGACAAACTGAAAACTTTTCAATGTCGGTGATTTCCTTCAAGTTAATGGGATGTTAGTAATGCGTTGCACGTTGCAGACGGGGTTGGTTCTGTTGCTGGTGGTGGGCGCGCTGTTGAGTGCGGTGCACGCCAAGCCTTACCTCGGCCTTGACTTCGGGCTCGGCCTCGGCGGTCGCTACGGCGGCTACGGCAGATACGGCGACGGCTACGGTGGCTACGGTGGCTACGGTGGCTACGGAGGCTATGGAGGCTACGGAGGCTATTACCCAACATTATATTATTAACATGTACACTAAATAACGTCCTCAAAGATCTCGTCTATCGGCGACTGAAATAAAGCTAATTAGTTTTACCTATATTGAATGTTTGTATTAGTGTCCCTGAATGTATTTTTATAATTATGTTGATCGTGGGGTGAGTTATCAGATCGAGACTCGGCGTTATGTGTTGTGATAACCATCGCCGAGTGCAGCGGGGTGGCGTGTCTGTGCGACCCCGCTCGCAGCTATCGCAGCACTTTGGGAATGATTCAATCGCAACAAGCCCCATGCAATAGCATCACGTGGATACATTTACTAAAATATTACAATATTTGTAATTTTTTTAATCATGCTGTTGTGTTAGCCCCTTTGAATATTTATTTTGTTTTTAATATTTGTTGTTATAGCGGCAACACGAATACCTACATCAAAGGTAGCTGTGAAAACACTTTTCTAATCATGGCGGTGTATGAGAAACAACCTAGTGACAAAACAGACATACAAACAGATGGACAGGGATAGTGGTGGCTTAGTAATAAGGTCCCGTTCTACCCTTAGGATACGGAACCCTTAAATAATCATGCTGTCACTAGCAACTTCGTCGGAACTGTGTCTCGATACTAAATAATTATGGAATCATGGTCTCATTTATGCGTCTAGTAGTACACGGGTCTCATAATTAACCCCTTTTTTTTTTTTTAGCGTTTTAAAATCATCAAATGAGTCCTCCAACCCCGGGCAGGGCGGGAGGGACTGTCAGACTTCTACTGACTAAAATCCACGGTGTCCTTCATAGCCTGTTATGTTCCGGGGTTACGGTAAGGGAATAATCCCGCGACCCCGGCAGGCTTTGGCCCTCTAAGAGGGGGGCCCCGTCATTATGCTGACGCTCTTTGAGTCGGACAGCGAGTTGCCCTTTACTCGCTGCCCGCATGCCCGCGCCTACGGTGGCCGGAGATCATCAAGCGAAGACGGACGGGACGGGACGTCCGTCGCCTTGGGCGCCTACCACTGAGGCTGGGGCGGAGGGAGGACGCTGTCCTCTCTCGCTCGCGGCCCGCCTCCTCCTTCACAAGCATTACTGCCTCGCAGAAGGAGCTGACCGCTTCCCACTCCGTCTCGCCCCGCAGCATGGCCGCAACCAATGCCGGGCGCGAGAGGTCTCCGCCTATCGCAGCCGTGAAGACACGTCGGTGCCCCGCCCAAGCTGGGCAGTCTTGCACCGTATGCTCCAACCTGTCCTCCGGGCGATCTTCGCAGTGGTGACACCCAGGCGTCTCCTCCTTTCGCATCAGACACAGGTACCTTCCGAAACTTCCGTGTCCGGTGAAGACCTGCGTCAAGCGGTAGGTCAGGACGCCATGACTTCTCTCCAGCCACTCCTCAAAGAGGGGTCTTACCGCCGCAATTGCGGCGTGGCCGATAATTATGACCCCTTGAAACATATTTTTAAGCATCTCGTAATGAAAGTATTTTTTTTCTCGGACGCTTGCCATCAAACTTGCCAGTACCTAACTAAGTAACTAACAATTGTTCAAAGTGACCATCTTTTCTCGCGATGTGGCCGAAACACTCCAGGATTCTTTGAAGACAGTTGGTAGAAAGTCTTTTATGGATCTTAAGGTCGCGAAGAATGGACTCATTAGAGCGGAATGCAGTCCAGTGTATATGCAACATTTTCCTCCAGCACCACATTTCAAAAGCTTCAAAAAGATCACGATAGGCTTTCTTGAGAGTCCATGTCTCTTATCCGTAACTTAATATTGAGAACACTAAGGATTTGACCAGTTTAATTTTGGTTTTCCGACAGATGTTACGGTCTTTCCATATTCGTTGCAGCAGAGACATCGCAGTTTTGGCCATCCCTATACATTTTCCATCTCCTTTTCGCAAGAACCTTTGTTATTAATATTAACACCAAGCCAAGGTAGGTAGCCGCCTGTTAATTGCAGTTTATTGCTACGATCTACCAACATTAACTCGGTTTTAGCGTGGTTGATTTTGAGACCCAGTTCCATTCTGAACCTTTCCATTCTACCGAGAAATGAGCCATCTCACTTTCGTTGGCAGCCAAAAGAGTTGTGTCGTCTACGTATCGTAAATTAGTCGATTTGGCTCCTCCTATTGTGACTCCGCCCTCCCAGTCTTCAAGAGTTCGTCTCATTGAATGGGGGATAGTATACAATTAACCCTGTCTAACGCCTTTACCAAAACCGAAAGAACGCAGATGTCATATTTTCGACCTTCACGACACCTTAGTTGTTCAAATAGAGTGGTTGTACACAAGGCTGACCAGACAACGCAGTCGAAGGCTTTGCCGTAGTCAATGAAACATAGGATGATTGGTACAGTACTATGAGACTTAATAATTTGACAACGTTTTTCAATACAAATTGAGCATTCCGACGAGCATCAGAGGGTTTCTGACAGAAACCTAATATGGTATGCGTTCGCGCTTTACGTGTACTACAGAGTTAACCGCCAAACTTTAGTCGAGCGCCAGACGAGTGTTCTTTAATCAATGTAGATGTAGCAACTTTATTTTTTTTATTTCTCTTCATAGTTGTCTAGTAGTACACTGTAAATCGGTGTGTGCTTTCTGATCAGTTCAATCAGTTTTTCGAAGGCTTTGGCCGAAAAATATGTCTCCTATTTTTCAATACATAAAGACACTTGTCGCAGTCTCCCCCTCCTGTGTCGGGCTCCTGTCCTTGCCACCTTGGGTACGTTAAAGTAGGTATGAACTCATCACGTTTTAAGGTCGAAACTCGAAAGTATTCATTCGTGTGAATATGATGGTTGTGAAGTATTAATAGCTTGGAGGTCATGTCGGGGTCACCTCAGGTTAAGCGGTATTAATACTCGATGATTAATATAGATAAGCGGACCATGAGTTTGGCTGACTATTTGGCTGCAAAAAACATGAGTAACTAAACATGCACGGGCTGGACGTCGAGACTGAGCCTCACCACCGCCGTCACCACAGACTCATTGAAATGTGTGATCACACAGGGTCGTGTCGTGGTATAAGACGTATTATGAGTTCAACAGGGGTAGAGGTGCTGGCCACAGGCCACCCTAGACCCTCGCTAGGCGAGCGGGGCTTGCCCTGGGGCAACGAACTTAACCTTGAGCACAGTGGTTACCGCCCGCTTACATTTTGCTAATGCCCACACACAAGTCCCACTCCACACAAGAGCACAGTCAATACTGTACTAACTGAAGGTGGCAACAGCCGGCCAGCCAGGGCTCGCTCGGTGTAACACAGTACACAGTACTCTGTCTTGTCTGCCTGTTCGGGATTTTTTAACAAATCTTGTGGGAGTGGAGAACAGTCCCGCCACTTTCCTGATATCTGTCAATCCCAATCGTTTATATTAATAAATGTAGAACAAGTCATTGACCACTACTAGTACAGCGGCGCGGCGCGAAGCTTCTGACTGCGCCTGCACGGTGGCCGGCGGTCACACGCGGCCGCGGCCGTCGCCCGGCAACCGACGCCTCAACTTCCGTTCCTCACTTATTATACTGTATACGAAGTACATACCAACTAGCACTCCCATTCCTTTTATTTCATAATACTTTTCATTACCTAAGCCATCACATAGGTACCATGTTATTTAGCCGCACTACTCGTTGGTGCAGAGAGCACTCCACCTGTGATCGCATGAAGTCCTTTTTTTAGGTAGCTAAAATCATCAAGTGAGTTCTTCTGCACTGGTAAGAACGGAAGGAACGGTAAGACTTGTACTGATTATAATCCGCCGCGTTTTTTCAATTTAATTGCCCTTTACCTACGTTCCAGGGTTTTGGGACCCTGCTTAACCAGTTCTGTGACCCCGACAGGCGTCCAAGCGGAGCATACCCTCTACCGTAGCTCTACCGTGTCAGGGCAATACCTAAGACAAACATTGTACTTGTGTTATGTCTTACTGGCAAGCAGATTGTACCCACGTATTATATTAAATATAAGTTATATTTATATGGAAGAAAAAAACGTGTTGCGCCGACCCCAAGTAAAATGGGATAAGGGCAGGAAGATGATGATGAAATATAAGTTATCCGCGACCGCTTGGATTTCGTCTCGCCCCGCAGGGCTCGGATGGTCTCGACCAATGGGCACGAGAGGTTGCTGCCTATCCGTGAGGTCACGGTGGTGGTCTGCCCAAGCGGAGAAGTCATGCACCATCATATGCTCCACCGTGTCATCCGCGCGATCCTCGCAGTGGTGACACTTACCCGTTTCTTCCTTCCCAATCAGTCACAGGATCCTCCCGTAACATACGTGTCCAGTGAAGGGAAGGCCTATGTCAAGCAGAAGGTGAAAATTCCTGTAATGCCTCTTCAGCTTACAAAAGCTCCCACATGGTTTCCGTTTGATTATGGTGCATGTTCTCAGATTTATGTGTTACGATGAAAATTTCACTAAGCAAAACCACTTAGGTACTAGTCAGATTTGGATGCGTTTTCAGTTAATTTTCTTTAATAACTTTACGTCATGGGATTTTTCAACATTTTTAAATTTTCAGTCGTGTAAAACGAAGTCGGATATTTCTAAATGCCTTAGTCTCTACTTCTAACATCACTTGGCCTCGTGTTGTTGTAGAGAACGCGTCAGTTAGCGCGTTTTTGGTAGATCTAGATAAAGCCAAGGACTCGCGGCACACGCACACACGCACAAGGTCGGTCTTAAACGGGAGCCCTGTGTCCGGCCGCGATCGTTCACCGTGCACCACGCAATGTCATTCCTTCATCACGAAAACTTCGAATTATCAAAAACTCGCGCGATCAGTAAATTAGAATACCTACAACACGCTTTGCATATTTCTCGGCTCGTCTCATCTGTCCGTCTTTCAAATTTTTTCAGGAACGCGTGGAGAATTGGAGATGTCAAGCTGAAGTTAGCTTTGAGCAGTAAAACCAAACTCTAAGCGAGCTTGATCATAGAGCTTTCGGAAGTCGGTGGTTTTTTTTTTATTTCGTTGTCTTTTTGCCACCGCCGACTTCCGAAAGAAAAGTTATTTTGTAGGTTATTTTACCCTTTTTTGTGGTTGTTTTTGAAGGCGGTTAAATAGTTTTTGAAAAAAGTTTTTTATTTTACACTTTTTAGTTTAAATATTCAACCCAAATTCTTGTCAAATACATCATTTTCTTACATGTGTACTAGAATTTTGTAATCCGTGGCACCGGTATTAACATCGCTCATGTACACATGCTAATAAAATTCCCTATTTCAAAAACTGCTGAACAGATTTTGATGAAACTTGCAGTATTCCCTAAGGTGAACGATCCCTAGTACAACAAAAAAAGCATTTTGGAAATCGGTCTACAATTGGCGGAGTAATCGCGTAACAAACACGCAAAAAGTAATGTCATCCAAGTAGCCGAAATCAATAAAAATGCTCACAAAATAAAAAGTACTGAACCAAATTCGATGAAATTTTTATGGGACCACACTGAAAATATACTGCATCGAACAAAAAAGAATCACACTAATCGGACTAGAAACCTCGGAGTAATTGATGTACATACATAAAAAAAAAACATACCGACCGAATTGAGAACCTCCTCCTTTTTTTGAAGTCGGTTAATAATCCTTAAATTTTTGGCAACTGGCAACAGGTTCTTTATATATATATTTTGCAATACAGTGTGTAATATTACAAGTATGATAATTATGATCCATCCGCAAACAACAAATGACTTACAATTGTGAACGCTTCATTCAACTATTACGTGTCCTAAGTAATGACGAACTCTACTGAATGTTTTGTTAAAAAAGCGAGGTGCGGAAATAATCGTAGATTGGCTACAGCCCCTCGCTTTTCATGTTGCTACGAAGGTTTGACTCAGCCGACACGGGCGGCGCGTATCATTTCTGCGTAGCAGTTGATTCGTGCTACGAGCGCCTACGACTATTACTATGTGATTATTGCGCACGTCCTGAAAACGACGACTGCTAACAATTCTGTTAGCTGATGGTCACGCCCCGCCCACCCGGACTACCTCAAATAATAAGTTCATAATATAAGAACGACAGTGCTGTGAATAGGGAAAAATGAAGAAAACTCAAAATTAAGAAAACGCAAAAACCGGAACCAACCAAGCAGACTATATCCATGACTACGACTACTCCGCCAGGAGTGTACGACTAAGGGTCAGCTCAGACCGAGACGTGACGCTGCGCGCACATTTCAATAGAGTTATTCAAAATGTACCTCTATTTTCTACACGAAAAGATACACCTTTCGCAACGCAGCGCGGCGCTGCGCTGCATTTTAATAGCGATTCAAAATCTGACTTTGTTTACTACAAGAAAAGATACAAACAAGTATCGTTGCGTCACGTCGCTTCGCGTCGCGTCGCGGTGTGAACTGACCGTAAGATGAAGAAGAATATGAACGATAGATCGCCTGGTACCTGTTTTTTTGATTGATTCACCAAGAGAGGCATTTTGTTTGGACCTGTGACCCACCAGCGACTACTCATCAATAGGTAGGTACTACAAAATAAGATGACTCGCAAACATCGGTTTAGGCTCCGCTCGCCCCTTGGATCTTGACCCTTGCGATTAAAATAACCAACTCGCCCCGTATTTATTTGTTTTGGTGTATTCATTCGCCCCTTATGAAGGGGCGAGTTGTAAATTGACATTAAAATAATTATTTTGGTGTATTGACTCGCCCCTTGCGGCATTTCCTTTGAAATTAAACCAAGAAAGGTACAGTTATACAGAAAATGCTAACAATAAAAATTACGCTCCGTTTCAAAATCAAAATCAAAGCGTTTATTTCAATTAGGCCATTACAGGCACTTTTGAATTGTCGAAAGACATAAAATAAAACTAGTACACAAATAGTTATGGTGCTACAGTCCCAGTCACAAGACATAAAAACCGTGAAAGTACCGTAGGTGCTCATTCCAAAGGGTAGATCTCTATGAAGAATAATGAGCAAGAAACTCTATGGACACTCTTTTTCAATCGCCAAAATAAGTACAGATTATTTTTTTACATCATTCATCATCAGGTGTTACATTATGTGAGAACGATGTGGCAAGTTATTAGTATCCATAGTTAATATAAAAAGACTTGGTTTTTGCTGTCTTTTATTGAGAGAGTCGTATTATGTTGAAGACTTAATTCATATCGAAATTTATTAAACCACATTTTCTCAAAAAATCTACGGATATCGCGAAAACAAGGATAATTAGACAATGGCTGTAATCAGCGAAAGTACTTATCAAGCATAAGTTCAAAGTGGGATAGATAGATAGAAAATTACCTGAAATTATCTTGTTCATTGTCTTCCCAGCAGAAGTACTAGGCTATCATGAGTTCAAAGTGATATTTATTTAAAAAAAATCGGTTGTTTACCTGAAATATTCTTGTTCATTAACTTACCAGCAAAAGTACTATGCTAGCATAACTTCTAAGTAGTATTTTTTGTTAATTTTCTGGGTCGATTACCTGAAAGTGTCTTGTTCATTGACTAACCATCAAAAGTACTAGGCTAGCATAAGTTTAAAGTGGTAATATTTTGAGGTCAGTTGCAAATTGCAAGGTGATTATTTTTTACTTAGTGGATACAATCGTACCTAAACAGTTCATTAACGTGAGTGTTTCAACAACAGTAACATTAAAATCACTTACTATAAGACCTGTTTTAGGTTTATCTTTATTTTAAATTTATTTTCATGTATGTAGTTCTTAGCTTCAATTATGTACTAACTGTAATTTATTAACAGACTTTTAACCTGTGAGTGCTGTGCACACCTATAAGTGACGAGTTCACTCTAGATTTATAGAAAAATTGTTATTTACCCCAAAATGTAATAGTGAATAAGTCGTTGGTGTGCCATAAATAAATAAATAAATAAATAAATAAACAACATCTGAAGAGGCCTCTTCAGCGCTTGATTCAGTAGGCACTTCTTCTGGAGGTGGTGAGTATTTGTAAGGCGTTCCTCTATCAAGACCTGCCCACCGATAGCCCGAATCCAGTTCCGGATAACAAAAAAACTTTCAACTAATAAAGTATAAATACCCAGAATTACATAAATACATATTCGTTTGGGCCAATGCTAGCCTGTTACTTTTGCTGGTTAATGTTGAACAAGACAATTTCAGGTAATCTATCTGTCTACCCAGAAATATAAGTGACTACCACTTTGTACATAAGTAAGCCTACTTTTGCTCGATAGCTAAAGAACAAGACAGTTTCAGGTAAACTTTAGAATAATTTAAATTACAGACTGCCATGAACTCATGCTAGCCTAGTACTTTTTGTTAGGTAGCTTCTAATTGCCTCACTGGTGTTGAAGCCCGTGGGTAGAAATGGGAGTAGACGCTCGAAATTGTAAGAAAACAACATTTATTCAAATATTTAAAAACTTGTGTTGCTAACAGTATTTTTAACTTTTTAACAACCTGGGGCGAGTCAGCGTACTTAAAAGTCAAGGGGGGCGAGTTGGTCATTTTAATCGTAAGGGGCAAAATCCAAGGAGCGAGCGGAGCCTAAACTCAAACATGGTTCAATCACCTTATTAATAAACGTGGTTAAAGTTTTACCAAGGTTAATCTTCGGATTAACCATACATTGTTATTGAAACATAGTTATTTTCACCTCACAAGTTCGGAAAGATTCTATTTAACGGCGTATGGTCAAGCGAAAGCATCGTTTGATGAGTCGGAAAAGTTGCCACGCGCCGCCACCAGGAGGCGTTAGTATCGCAAAATTAACGCAATCCAAAGTTTTATGAATTTCATTTCGTCAACTTCGACATTTCATAAAGTGTTCCCTTTACGCAAAATACATATATTACTCTAGAAGAAATATTTTGATATAAGGATATCGAAACATTTACTAAAACAAAATGATAGAAATCTTTATTTATGTGGATTAATATTTTGTGAATATTTTTATCATTCACAGTCTTAAATTTATTTTATAACTTTTGATGTCCCGAGATTACGAACAAAACTACTATTTTGGTAGAAAATGAATGATAATTGGCATACCTTACGAAAGTGACAATACCCATTATCGTTAAGCCCAAACACACGCGCGCACGGGCAAGGGCATGTGTTTTGTGTTTCACACGCGCCTGAAAGAGTGTCAGCACAATGGCAATGACGGGGCTCCTTTTAGAGGGCCTACCTGGGTCGCGGGCTAGCGAATACCATGACCCCAGAACGTAAAGGGCTATTGAAAGACATCGTAGATTTTAGTAAGTATTCCGAGTCTGACAGTCCCTCCCGCCGTGCCCTGGGTAGGAGGACTCATTCGATTACAAAAAAGCCCCAAACACACGCTCCTTTTATTAACGTGCGGTCACAAAGCTGGTTGCGTGATATCTTTACATGTTTGAGAGTGGAAAGCTAAGGGTGCTTGCCACCCTGTCCTCCATCATCTGGTGTTGGTACTAATTTTTGATGCATTTTGATGTAATGACAAACACTAGAACAATTTGATGTCACCTCTTTATAATTAAATCTTCATTCTATACTATCTTATCTACAGTATTTTTTTGGGACAATGTTGTAATAATCACTTTTCTGATAAATCGACGCTGTCCTTCAATAGCCCTTTCTGTTCCGGGGTCACGGTAAGGAAATAATCCCGCGACCCCGGCAGGATTTGGCCCTCTGAGAGGGGGGCCCCGTCATTATGCTGACGTTCTTTGAGGCGCGCGTGGGACACAACGCGCCGTCGACCGGGGCATGGTCCATGGTCAGGCAGCGAGTTGCTCTTTACTCGCTGCCCGCAATACCCGCGCCTACGGTGGCCGGAGATCGTCTAGCGACGTCCGTCGCCGTGGGCTTCACCACCGCGGGTGGGGCGGAGGGAGGACACTGTCCTCTCTCGCTCGCGGCCCGCCTTCTCCTTCGCGAGCATTACTGCTTCGCAGAAGGAGGCCTGCTTCCTTCTTCTGTGCGCGAGAGGTCTCCGCCTATCGCAACCGTGAGGACACGTCGGTGCTCTGCCCAAGCTGGACAGTCTTGCACCGTATGCTCCACCGTGCCCTTCTCGCAGTGGTGACACCCAGGCGTTTCCTCCTTTATCCCGAAACTTCCGTGTCCGATGAGTACCTGCGTCAAGCGGTGAGCGGAGGTCAGGACGCCATGGTCAAAGAGAGGTCTTACCGCCGCAATTGCGGCGTGCCCGGATAAATGAAACCCTACTATTACATTTCAGTGCACCAACCTCATTTTTATAATAATCGCACTGGCCAGCACAGTGACTGGACTGAATAGTAGTAATAGTAGTTCGGTCCCGTCGGCCAATCTCAGCTATTACAGTGCACATCAAGTGTGTGCGCAGTCAAAGGGCAATCTCATAATCCGATGGGATGAGGATGCAATCCGACACAACCGGAGAGAGATCAGGACATGGCACCGAGGCGGGGGTTTCATACCGCCAACTTCCAAACTTCGGGATCCTAGTTACTGAGGAATTTTAATACAACAACCTATTAGCACTTTTTTGTCCAACCCCCCCGGGTCTTTGCAAAGCAATAATTATTTGCAACCCTAAAATTAATGTAAAGAAACGGATTTTGTCATTCAACTTATTATACGTTTACATGTAACCGAAACCGATTATTAATATTTTAATTTAGATTAAAATGGTGAACAAAAAGGAGAGCCATAATATGAATGAGTTAAATAAGTACCGTGGTTTCAAAAAATCACCTGCAGAACAAGGCGAATTCGCTTGGATGTCGCATTATCGTGGTAAACCTTCGGTTAAAAACCTATTCACACGCTGATAGAAATTGCGAGCGAGTTGCATCCACACCCGACACCCGTCTACATTGTGGACTATGAATAGGTTATAAATTCTGTTGCATAAATGCAACTCGCATGCATTTCTTGCATCGTTTAAATTAGGCTTCATCAACCGCACTTGTCATACATTTATGCACTTGCTTGCAAGATTTGCAAGTCTAGCGTTGGGGTGCCATTATAAAGAACGGGTCATTGGTATATTTTATAGATTATCGGATAGGTAATTCTGTTGCAAGAAAGTCTAGTGTTGGGGTGCCATTATAAAGAACGGGTCATTGGTATATTTTATAGATTATCGGATAGGTAATTCTGTTGAAAATCTCAATTTACACAGTTATTCATTGTTACCCGCATGAATCGGTGCAGGTAGTCGGTACCGACCTGTATCAAGTATGTGCGATCGCATAATATGTATGTATACAAGGTGAAGTTTTCAACTGGGCGTGGTTGGCTATATCCGAAACTATGCCATGCATCGAACCCGCTGATTTTGGAAAAAAAAATCAGTCTAAAACCATTCGATAGTGTTACTAATAAGGATCAAATTCTGGGAAGTAATCTTAAGCTATCGAATGGTCTAATAAGAGAACACAGGGTGTGTTTTTTTCCATAATCGGCGGGTTCGATTCCTGGCCAGGATTATTGAATTTTCTAAAATCCAATGATGCGGTTTTAGTATTCGTCAAAATCGGCCTCGAGACTCTTTTCAACGTTTTTTGGTATTCCTCATAGTTTCGGATGCAGCCATCCACGCCCAATTGAAAAATTCACTCTGTACGGCATGGGTTTATTTTACCTGCACATATATCCGCACCGACATATCAGCATCGACAACCTGCTTCATCATAAAAGCACCCTTATACGAGTATCGATTGTCAGAGGTGACCCATTACAATCAGTGCGTCATGACTCGCTATTCAAATCGAACAACGACTTGATGTGAGTCGCACTCTAGAACCGTTTCTTGGAAAGCAGACCACTGTTTACCCTCCTCGCGGGCAACGTGGCGCGTGCGCGGTCATGTCCGCAGCGTAGTGTGTGTAGCACTGACCAGCGGCCGCCGCGCGCCAGTGACCGCGCGCCGCCGACCGCTCCGGCCGCGCCAGCCGCGCCTCCCGCACTGACCCGCGCCCCGCGCACACCATGCGCCGCCATGCCGCCGGCGCCCACCGACGACACCAGCGCCTTCACCGTCATCAACCATGAGCAGGGTGGCCCGCAGGCGCTGCAGCCCGCGGCCGAGCAAGCGCCGCCGCGCGTGCACGTGGTGAAACCGCTGCAACGGTCGTCCCCGCCGCTTGCACCTCCCGCGCCCCCCGGAGGCATGGGCGCGCCACCCACGCAAACCATCCTCGACCCCAAGTTCTCCCGCGCGCTGGACTTTAAACTCCGACGACTCAAAGAAAAAGAAATTCTGCAAGCGAATCTCCGCCGTCCGACGCGATACCGCTCCAAAAACGGGCTCCTGGCAGCTTCTAATCCAAACGTTAGTTCAATGGAACAGACACTGCCCAAAGTTCTGAGTCAATCACATCCGCGCATCAACATCATTGAACCGAAATGCGAAAAAAAGATATCACCCAAAATGGACAAGTCCCCGTCACCGGGACGCAAGAGCCGCTCCCGCAACGCGGCGTCCACGGAAGGCGACAAGCCGCGCTTCGTGACCACGGTGCGAAGCGGACAGTTCCTGCTGCCGCCGCCAGACGTGGCGCGCATTCTCGGCCTGGAGACGCTGTACCCGGCCAAGGAGAGGGACAAGATAGTGTACTCATACGCGAGCAAGCCCAAAGCAGTAGCTCCGCGCACGAAGCGCTCCATTCAGGAGAAGAAGGAGGACGTGGTGCCGCACACGCACCGCGCTGGCGCCGGCTTGCTGTTCGGCGGCGTGCGCGCGCTCGTGGCCGGCGTGGCGGGCATGCAGCGTCTGCTGCCCGCGCCGACCGCTAGCGAGTACGTCGCCGTCCGATCCCTTTCACTGCACCAACCGAAGCATTTATATAAAACTTATTTTCTTTCACAACAGTTTATTCGAGTATTTTAACAACTGGACACGAGCACATCGCGCGTTTGATGACATGTCTCGTATTAAACTCGTAAATGCGAATGGATTCGATCAACAGCTGAGAATGTTTGTGTATTGGACGTAAGGGGCGGTGCGCCGGTGGCCGGTGGCCCACTTTCGGCCGGGGCGCTCGTCCCGCGAGGTCAACAACACACGCTTCCCCCACACTATTCGCATATCTTATCTGGAATTCGATTTATTTTAATCATGTCCTCAATCCTCTTTAAATTAATTTTCGAAATTATTGCGATAGATCTCCGCACGAAACAGACCATTGTTTGTTCCGGGTCTGGTTGTTGGTGTATGTGAGTTTCCATATTTATTGTAAACGCACCCACGATAAGTATAGGAGAAATTTCACCTTTCATGCAGCTATTTAAAATAAGAGATGATATTTTTCTCTATAAAACATGTCTGACTATTTGTTGCTGTTCAAAGTCAGAAAACATAGATTACTTAATGCATTTGAATAAACACAAATACTTGCAGTATAATAAGTAAAGGTACCTACTATGACGGCAAACGTAAATAACGTTTTTTTTTTTAAGACATGACTGTATTGTTTGTTACAGCGGCAGCATCGGCACAGCGCAGTACAGCAACGTGATGCATGACAAGCGTGTGGTGCGCGGCAGCACCGTCACGTCGCATCCGCACGCCGCGGTACGTACCACACGCATCACGCCCTAAGCCACACATTTTTTTTTTTTAATTATTTAAAGACTATGGAAGACTTACAGCTAAATACAAGAATGATAAATAACAGTTCGACAATCTGACAGCCAATTACAAGTCTTCACGTTTGGAACCCGTTTGTTAAAAAAAAACTGTGGAGCAAATTGTACATACCGCCAAATACCTAATGCCATAAAACTATTATACAAGTCAAGATCATCACCTAATTTATGTAAAAAACTAATACAATACAATATTATAATTATTTAAAAACGCATTTTTGCCGTGGTCGCACTCGTTTCAAAAATAACAAAGTCGAGCTGTTTGCACACCTTGTTAAAATACCCACTTACAAGCACAAAGTAAGAATTGTCTGTAATTAGTGTTTGTAATGGCTGCTACACACCTTACGATTAGTCGTTACAGTTCAAACTGCAACGATAAATCGACAAGTGTGTATGAGAAAAATCGAACAAACTGTACAGTTTGTAAGGTGTAGCAGCCATAAATGGCACTCGCAGTGGTGGATTAAACCTTTTGGATTTGAAGGAACATTGAAGTAGAAAGAAGACAAAATATCAGAACAGTTTATATGTAGGTATGTCACCTCGAACCGTTTTCGACAAAAATATACAATCGGATCGAGATCTCACGACGATTAATCAAAGGTAAGAGATGATATTTTTTACACATTACTGAGATAGTTACTAGAGTGATACGGAACCCTTTGATGAAAGCATACAAAATAAATCTTTTTTGTATGCCCTCAATACGGTCAATATATTTAATTATTTGTGATAACATGGACTCCATTTTGAGATGCATATTCAAAGTGGCTTCTAACAAAAGTGCAGTATAGAATTTTCAATATGTTGGCTTGAGTGAAGCACTTGGATAATGATGTGACATGTGACCGTTGTATTTCTTACGTAGTGTTTCTGTACAATTTGCGTGATAAGTGGTCAGTACAACCAACAAATTAAATAATAAACCATTATACTTATCCGATTTCTATAAATTTTTCATGGGACCATTTGGAAAGTGAACCTACTTACCTTTTCCAACAAAAAATAATTGTATCGGTTCGTAAGCAACGCAGTTATGCGCGAACAAACATTAAAAAAAAACCGGTTTTAGAATCTCCAAAGAAGTCGGTTAACAATAAAAACCGTACCTAGCTAAGTATTTTTCACACCTCGCCGTATAATTCCTGCACAAAAATTTTGACAACCACAAATCACTCCGTAGAACTTTATATTGGACCGCCTTAGGAATGGAATTTTCAAAGTCGTTCCAATATGTCTTCTTTGATCAGTGCTGACACCGTATACCGTAGGGGAACGGTGTATAAGGATGCTCCCACATCTATCGACGCAGAATCGGCGAGACCGAGACAGAAAGCATAATGCGATCGCACGCGGCGGAATTTTCGAGGCGGCCGCGTGCTATCGCATTGTCTCGGTCTAGCAAATGGCAGTTCTAAGCGACAGAAAGAGAAAGGGCGACGGAAAAAGCCGATTCCGCGTCGATAGATGTGGGAGCACCCTAAGACGGGGACGCGAGGTATAATGGGGACATCGCTCTTAGACATACTTAACACAACACTAACGTAGCGCAAGCTCCGTCAGGATGTCATTTGCAAGTGACGTCCTGTTGGCGCTTGCGCTACGTTAGTATTGTGATAAGTTTGCCTAGTCTTTGATTTCCCATCTTATCCCGCGTCCCCGTCTTATACACTGTTTCCTTATCTGTATTCAAAATTTCAAGTCAGGTCCAGCAGTTTGGGCTGTATGTTGAATTGTTGATGTATCAGACAGTGAGTCAGTATTTTGAATTTTATACATTTACGCGGTACTAGCTGTTGCCAGCGACATCGCCAGGCGACCGCTACAACTCGAAAAATTATTATCCCACGGGAACATAAAACGACATTAAGTACTACACTATGTGTTAATCCAGGTTATAGACTATCTGTGTGCCCCGTTCAATAGGTAGTTTTTACGTGAAAGTGTAACAAACACACATAGAAGAGAACTCTTCGCTTACAACTAAAAGAAAATGATTTGATCTGTGTAGGATACCTACTATATCGTTCTTTGACCTGAGTTTTTGGTAAAGAAGCATATTCATGTAAAGTGAACGTGGATTAGTAATTAATGTGTATCCTTTCCAGGGAGACGGCATCGAGAGCATGGCGGCGAGAGCAGCGCGCACGCGGCGGCGCGCACTCGCGCGTCGTGCGGCCGCCGCGCGCCTGCGGCCGGGCACGCCGCCGCCCGCGCCCGGCCGCCGCCACCACCCCATACAGACCGAGTACTACCTCGAGGAGGTAACAACACCTTACACAAATAAATACACAGGGTGAATTTTCAGGGCGACATACAGCAGGGCGCTGATGGTCAAATCCGAAAGTACTTACCTATTAAGCAATCTGTGCCGAAACTATGAGGAATACCTAGCGAAACATAATGAAAACGAGTCTCGATCTCGAGATCGATTTTTAAAAATTAATAACTTTTTTATTTAATAAATCACTGGATTTTTCTGCTCTGTAAAAGTAATTCCGGGATTTGAGGCTAGGCTAGGATGTCCATACTTTACTCTTTCGCTGTATGAAATCAGTGTAAGTAATGAATAACTCTAGGTACCTAATGCTCATGTGTCAAATCAGCTCAAAAACAATCCAAACCCAACACTTCGCGAATGTCATCCATTTTCTGCTGAACCGGCCGGAATAAGTACGCCAGTAGGTCAACCTACCCGAATCTGTCAAATTTTACCGATCATTTAACCTTCCACTAGTTGATACCTACAATAAAATGCAAATATCTTTGAATTCCAACCAGCCCGTGAAATTCAAATTTTCTTACGTTTTTGTGCAATTTGCAGGCCAGTGACATGTTGTAACTTTATCAAAGTATGAATTGCGGCAATAACAAGTATAATTTTAAATATAAAATGATCAAAACATTCGCTCCATCAGCTCTCACATAGAAAAGGTGCATTGTGTTAAAATCTATTAAAGAAATTTGACATAGATTAGACTTAACGACCGATTTTTGTCGTTATATTTGCCGAGACTGCAGGGCCTGGTAGTTGATGGTTATAGTACATACGTGTGCATGTCGCGGTTGCAGCTGTTCGACAAGGGCGTGGAGATGGACGTGGGCGTGCAGACGGACCTGTTCGTGGACCGGCCTGCCACTCCCGTGTACGTGCCCGCCAAGACAGGCGCCGACGTTGCCACGCAGATCTACCCCGGAGACGTAAGTGTATTTCATGTTGACTGTTTTATATTTCGTGGAATGGATGGTCGTTCATAATTCCGCTTTCACAGCTGTTCGACTTCGACCTTGAAGTGCAACCCATCCTGGAGGTGCTGGTGGGCAAGACGACCGAGCAGGCGCTGGGGGAGGTGGCGCAGGAGGAGGAGCTGGCCACGCTGCGCGAGCAGCAGCGGCGCTTCATCGAGCTGCGCGACGCCGAGCTGGCGGAGCGGCAGCGCCTGGCCGCGCACGACCTGCGCCTGCACCAGGAGAAGGAGCGGCGCGTGGCGGAGGCGCGCGTGGCGCAGGTGGCGGCCGTGGAGGCGCGCGAGCGGGCCGCCGCCGCCGTGCTGGTGCAGGGCTACGTGGCCGAGCTGCTGCCCGCCGTGCTGGCGGGGCTGCGCGACCAGGGCTACCTCATGGAGCGGATCGAGCGTGGTTAGTACGCATACCACTTTGGCATTGTGTTGCCAAGGTGAATTAAAAAAAAGAAAGATTTTATAAATGAATGTCTTTATTGGATAAGTACGTTAATTCCATTTCGCAAAAGTCTCACGGCCTTGTGACGTTTATTATAATGTCCAGCAATAATTCTTTGCAGGTATCGACGAGGAGTTCATGCCGTGGCTTGTAGATGAGGTGTCGAAAGAAATCGAGTCTATCATCACGAGTCGAGACGTCATTATCGGTAAGAAGCCTAGGAAGTTGCTGTCCGATGGGAAATGATGTAAACTTCACCTCAACAAAATTAAAGTGCTATATCTGAAACACCGGTAAAAATGTGGTCCAACGATATGGCTGCGGTTTCACTGAGGCGGGGAGCGTAGCAGAGCGGTGAGCGATTCACCAATCACATGGCTTGAAATTCACATCTTTTCTCCACTCAAGCGTAGAGAGACACCAATTACTACCACAAGTATTAGCTAGCTACTGTCATAGATATAAAGAAGTTTCTTGAATATTTCTATGGCTACTGCTGACGTAGGACATGTTGGTCGGCAGAGATCGTGCGCGACGTGGTGGAGGCGCGCGCCGAGCTGTACCGCGCGGCGGGCGAGCGCGAGGCCGAGCGCGGCGAGCCCGACGACTCCGTCACGATAGCCTCGTTCGCCTCCGAGGAGCACGAGGAGGAACGTGAGTCTAATTAATTCATTTATTTAAACTTGGCCACTTACAGTCACTTTTGAATTATCTAAAGACATTAGAAAAACATCCGATAGGTAACATTTTTTTCAATTTTACACAAAAATCTGTTTTTGTCCATTGCATTACTGTAGGAAGGTATTACCTCTGTATTTTGCATGTTTTAAAAATTTAAAAATGTTTTTGTTAAAAAAAAAAGTAGGTTCTCAGTTCGACCTGTATGTACCTATGTATGTTTGTCCGCGATTATGTCGCGTTTGGCTGGACGGATTTTGATGCGGTTGTCAGGATAACACAAATGGATATCCCGTGATGTTGCCCACGTGGATCCGTTTTTTAACCCCAGACGGAAAAAGAAGGGTGTTATAAGTATGACGTGTCTGTCTGTTTGTGTCTGTTGCACCATAGAGCCTGAAAGAATGAAGCGATTTCAATTTAGTTTTTTTTGTATTAAAGGTGACTTACAGGCGAGTATTCTTAGACATATTGTTTGATGAAAATCGGTTGAGCCGTTTAAAAGTTGTAGGGGTAAAAGTGGGGAAGGGTAACCGAGGTTTGCAAATACAGGAGTGGGGCTCAAATGAAAGCCACTGAAAGGGAATATTGATGACTTACGCTGCCTTCACATTTGGGCGACAGTCGCGCGACAGACGCTGCTTATGCGCGACTGTTCATATAAAGGAATGTGCTTCTGAACTCTGACAGGCATTGTATTATCATTAATGACATTTGCTGTTAACTACACAGTTGGACTACAAGGGATGTTCTGTCTAGCACGTGTGTTCGAATCTTCTTGCGCATTTTGTGTGATTCTTGATACTCTTTTGTGACTTGTTATTGTATTTGTGTTGTTCTTATGTTTGTAAAAAGGTTTGTATTGTGAATTTGTGATACACTTGCATACAGCATACAAACAGACATGCAACATGCGTAAAAACAACTTAATTACATATTTACAGCGAGTTACAATTTTTTTTCACCCGTGTGATTAAATAATTTCATTGTTTTTTTAATAATAGACAATGTTCCGTATGTTGCAAAACGCTGTAAATTTGATACACGTTACAAACCGGTAAGAACAACCTAATCCCAAATTTGCAGCGTGTTACTAATTTTCTTACCCCTGTTTTTAACTAAGTGCACTGTTTTAAAAAAAAAAACAATGCTCCGTATGTTGCAAAACGCTGCAAATTTAATACACGTTACAAAACCGTAAGAACAACCTTATTCCAAATTTGCAGCGTGTTACTAATTTTTTTGGGAATGTTATTAGTAAAAAACACCTTTTCACCCCTTTTCAACCCTTTCCGTACACCCCACAACGCTGCAAAATCACCCGGTATGTTATTTTACCTTCCTTAAGAACCCCCTAAAATTTCAGCAAGTTACTAATTATTTTCGGGTTTCGGCTTTAATGACTGGACTAAATAGTAAAAAGTTATTTTTTAACCGACTTCAAAAAAAGGAGGAGGTTATCAATTCGACTGTATTTTTTAACCGACTTCAAAAAAAGGAGGAGGTTATTTTTTTTTTTTATGTTTGTTACCTCATAACTTGCGACTGGGTGAACCGATTTTCATGATTATTTTTTTATTCGAAAGCTGGTGCTTCCTGTGTGGTCCCATTGTCACCATTTCAGGATCTGATTATTGGATCTTGGAGAAATCGAGGGCAACCCTCAAATTTTATTGGCTGACACATAGTTTTTCGCAAATCTTATGAAGTAATTCAAGTACTTGCGTATGGAAATCATCATCTCATGTAGCTGAGCTGATGATGGAAGGTACAACTCCTCAAGTAAGAAAATTATGTTCGTGTTCGCATATCTCCGAAACTACAAGTCCGATTTAAGTAATTCTTTTTTTGTTGTACTAGGTATCGTTCAACTTAGGGAATACTGCAAATTTCATCAAAATCGGTTCAGCAGTTTTTGAGATAGGGAATGAATGAAAGAGATGTTAACGATGTCATTACCGGTGCTACGGATTACAAAATTCTAGTGCACATGTAAGAAAATGATGTATTTGACAAGAATTTGGTTGAATATTTAACATAAAAAGAGTAAAATAAAAACTTTTTCAAAAAAAATGTGACCGCCTTCATAAACAACCACAAAAACCGGCCAAGTGCGTGTCGGGCCACGCACAGTGTAGGGTTCCGTAGTTGCCCATCAAAATACTTATGCGAACTAACTAAACTTATTCGCTGAATTTAATTTTAAAAAAGAAGAATTTTCAAAATCGGTCCAGGAGTCTTTGAAAAATCAGGGAAAATACCTACATAAGAAAAAAGATTACGACGAATTTAAAACCTCCTCCTTTTTTTGAAGTTAGTTAAAATAGTTGACGATAAAAACCTACCTATCCCCAAAAAACATACCGTAAAAACATACCTATTAAAGCTGTAAAAATAAAGTTGACAAACTTACATTTGCAGTTGAAGAGCATGTTCTCTTATACATTTTGTTTAAGAAAACATATTTTCCAAGTACATTTTATAAGTTGGTGGACTATTACTCGTAAAGTTGTAAAGCCTACTTAGTCATGATAATTTTCTTTTAAATTTCGTTATATATACTACTATTGTGAATTTTTTCACACCCCCAAACATAACCGTTTAGCTGGTAGAGGGGGGGGACACTCGAATCGAGCAAAATTTAGCACTTTAAAGCTTAATATTTCACAAACGATTTTTTTTATCAAAAAACTGTTAATGGAAACTATCATTATTTTTTAAAGACCTATTTACTGATACCCCACACTAAGGGGTACGCGAGAAAAAAAAATCCTCACTTTACGTGTAAGTACAAGAGCTACCCTAAAAAAAAATATTTTACGAGATTTTATTTTACCACTTTTTCGGCACAACAAATCCGTATATTTGCACCAAATTACAGCTCTCTAGTACTGTGCGTCTCTGAGCTAAACTGCGGACAGACGGACGGACGGACGGACGGACGGACGGACATGGCGAAACTATAAGGGTTCCTTGTTGACTACGGAACCCTAAAAAAGGATAAAATAACCTACAAAACTTTTCTTTCGGAAGTCTGTGGCAAAAGAGACAATGAAATTAATAAAAAAAGTCACCGACTTCCGAAAGAAAAGTTTTATATGTTATTTTACCCTTTTTTGTGGTTGTTTTTGAAGGCGGTCACATTTTTTTTGAAAAAGGTTGTTAATCGGCGAAACATACTTCGGTAAAATAATGCTTATGGCTAAATAAAATAAAACTTCGATGATCTGAAAATATGTCAAATAATGCATAAAGCAAAAGAGATGTCGGCCAATAGTTTTCGGTGTAATGAAATTCGAACAAACAAAATTCGAATTTATTGTAATAAAAAATGTTATTTCTCTATCTAACTTTTATTCCAACAAACCTAAATTAAACTAGATCAAGATTTTCATTATTTTAATAATTTTACTAACTTTTTTCACTTTGGTTAAAGTGGCGTCATTATCTGTCTCGCTCACTTACGGCAAACATACCCACTATCCATCTTTCTCATCATTTCTACCTAGAGCTTGTGTGAACCAAAAACATTTTAACTGAGACAGCAAAAATCGGCTTACTTGAGGTTTTAATTTTTTTACTCTTTTTTAGGGTTCCGTAGTCAACAAGGAACCCTTATAGTTTCGCCATGTCCGTCCGTCCGTCCGTCCGTCCGTCCGTCCGTCCGTCCGTCCGTCCGTCCGTCTGTCCGCAGTTTAGCTCAGAGACGCACAGTACTAGAGAGCTGTAATTTGGTGTAAATTATACGGATTTGTTGTGCCGAAAAAGTGGTAAAATAAAATCTCTAAATAAAATAGGCCTTTAAAAAATAATGATAGTTTCCATTAACATTTTTTTGATAAAAAAAATTCGTTTGTGAAATATTAAGCTTTAAAGTGCTAAATTTGCTCGATTCGAGTGTCCCCCCCCCCTCTACCAGCTAAACGGTTATGTTTGCGGGTGTGAAAAAATTCACAATAGTAGTATATATAACGAAGTTTAAAAGAAAATTATCAGGACTAAGTAGGCTTTACAACTTTACGAGTAATAGTCGACCAACTTATAAAATGTACTTGGATATCATATTTTCTTAAACAAAATGTATCGGAGACAACTGCAAATGTAAGTTTGTCAACTTTATTTTTACAACTTTTAAAGGTATGTTTTTCGGGGATAGGTAGGTTTTTATCGTCAACTATTTTTAACTAAATTCAAAAAAAGGAGGAGGTTCTAAATTCGTCGTAAAATTAAATTCAGCGAATCAGTTTAGTTAGTTTGCATAAGTATTTTGATGGGCAACTACGGAACACTACACTGTGCGTGGCCCGACACGCACTTGGCCGGTTTTTAGGGTTCCGTAGTCAACAAGGAACCCTTATAGTTTCGCCATGTCCGTCCGTCCGTCCGTCCGCAGTTTAGCTCAGAGACGCACAGTACTAGAGAGCTGTAATTTGGTGTAAATATACGGATTTGTTGTGCCGAAAAAGTGGTAAAATAAAATCTCGTAAAATATTTTTTTTTAGGGTACCTCCAGTACTTACACGTAAAGTTTTTTTTTTTCTCGCGTACCCCTTAGTGTGGGGTATCATTAAATAGACCTTTAAAAAATAATGATAGTTTTCATTAACAATTTTTTGATAAAAAAATTCGTTTGTGAAATATTAAGCTTTAAAGTGCTAAATTTTGCTCGATTCGAGTGTCCCCCCCCTCTACCAGCTAAACGGTTATGTTTGGGGGTGTGAAAAAATTCACAATAGTAGTACATATAACAAAGTTTAAAGGAAAATTATCATGACTAAGTAGGCTTTACAACTTTACGAGTAATAGTCGACCAACTTATAAAATGTACTTGATATCATATTTTCTTAAGCAAAATGTATCGGAGACAACTGCAAATGTAAGTTTGTCAACTTTATTTTTACAGCTCTTAAAGGTATGTTTTTGGGGATAGGTAGGTTTTTATCGTCAACTATTTTTAACTAAATTCAAAAAAAGGAGGAGGTTCTAAATTCGTTGTAATCTTTTTTCTTATGTATTTTCCCCGATTTCTCAAAGACACCTGGACCAATTTTGAAAATTCTTCTTTTTAAAATTAAATTCAGCGAATCAGTTTAGTTAGTTCGCATAAGTATTTTGATGGGCAACTACGGAACCCTACACTGTGCGTGGCCCGACACGCACTTGGCCGGTTTTTAATTGTAGGGAACTAACAAGTATTGTACCTACCATTTTAGAATTCTGATTAAATGCGCCAACTTTTAATGCCACTTGCCAAGGCACTCTAGTACATTTTTTTATAGGAGGGCCTGTCAAAGTCGAAGAATCTTGAAAATTTTAAATTCGTAGTTTAACAAATAGTCTCAATTCTCGGAAACTTGAGGCAATTGTGTCATTATTTTTATTGGGATTCTAGAAATGTTATTTAGGATTACGTTTCCAAAGTTCAAATGAACAAAAATTTAAAAGAATAACCACAAAAACCGAAAAATGGTACAGTTTGATCAAATTTCTAGGTTTTTCTTAAAATGCCCATAATTTTATTTTATTTTAGATTAGAAAAAATATCTATCCCATGCCCAAACTGCATGGGATAGATATTTTTTCAGATTTTTCTCGTGATGGTTATGATCAATCCTGTCATCCCGTTCCGGCTTGACGTTGAGTTTTGGGACACCCTGTATATTTATTATTTCTTCAAGGCCAATCAAGTGGCCCAGCACTCGACAGCACTGTATAATGTATTGCTAATCTATAAAAATCTGCCGTGGCAGTTTGGCAGCGTTGAAGCTACGGGTTGGCTTTGGTGGAATTTTAGCCTATGGGTTGGATCACGAAGTTAAAAGCTGTAAAACAAACCGTAGCTAGCAGCAGAGACCTAAAAGTAACATAGAGTGCTGCCCCGCCCCCTCCCGCCGGCGGCGACCCTCGCGCCACTTGCGCCATGTGCGACCTGCCGGCGAGCACCCGGCGCGCCACATTAGCGCCACCTCGCACGTGCTCTCCATCCGACACGGTGTCCCGAGCCATTATAACACTATGCCATTCCTATTATCCCGTGAGCCACGGTACCGCACGATTTTCAACCATAACCACACATCCTCATGTTCACTGTTGTTATGTTACCCTATCAACAGTTAGGCTGCTGAATTGTAGACTTAATTGCCTTACTAATAGTGACTGTAATAAAGGACACATAGTAAGGATGCGTCCGGTGCGCGGTGCAGTGCAGCGTTGTGGCGAAACTGTGAAGGGGATGTAAATAATGCGTGTGGCGTCGCGGTGCGAGCAATTACGATTGATACGGTGTGATGACAATATAATATCGTTTTGATGCGGGGCGCGTTTGTATGAGTTAGTTAAGAGCATTAGTTATTTTATTTGGCACAGCACAGGCCGCACGTGCGCGCAGGCCCCTCTCGCCCGCTACAATAACAAACGCCATGCACTACTTGTGATGATAATCTTACTTGACGGCTCCTCGTGGAGCTTATTTGTACAATGGACTAGCCTCAGTGGAGACCTAAGGGAACTCGCACAACAATTTGTTAATTCATATTGATGTATGGCCTTTGGCATTGCAAGGTGCCTATAGGTGATATTGACAAAGCTTTAATGTAAAAGACACATCGTCTTCCATGTCATTTATTTACCTGAGAATAGTGAGTATAGTAGATCTATGGTCAAAAATACATTTTTTTTTTGTTATCGTGGTTAAAAATCAAAATAAAGGAACAATTTACAAAAAACACATTTAAAAAGAATGAAATGTACACTTGTACAGTCACAGAAAAACATAATATTATATTTGTAGGTCATTTCATACTTGATGCCTTCCCCATTCCTATCTTTAAAAAATATCTATCACTTGATCCCCTTGGTGAAAGAACTAAGTATTTACAGATAGGTAAACGAGTTGGTACGGAACCTTCGATGCGCGAGCTCAACTTGCTCTACACCTGGCTGAAAAAAATGTTAATCGACTACTATCTCCCTAAGTGCAGAGATTAAACGACGAAGCATAAAGTAATCCACAGTTGATCTTATGCCGATAACATTTTAAATGATGGGTACCTACCATCATTCATTAATTATAAGACCTGCTATCAGTACCCACAACCACGGTGATAGAGTTACCGATGAACACGTGTGGAGTCCTGTCCACCGTCCACCGCTTATTTGATTACAACAGAGATGCTACTTACGATAGGAGCGTTAATGTTGTTGAATGCAACATTGCCAGCACCGAACATATCGCAGTGTTGCGAGCCGCACGTGCGCTGATCGAGTGCGCGATAGTGCAGCGGCTCGCACTGTGATGCTAATAGAATAACATGCGGTATGGAGATCTCGCACCAAATCGATTTTTGTGAAATTACTTAGATTTCACACCGTGGTGGTGGTCGACGGAGCCACGTTAGGTGCAACCAAAAGAATTCCTTAAAAAAAACTCCTAATAACAGGTTTGATTTGAACCCGCGGTCATCAGTATTAATGTCAACAGTTACTAAATCCACCACCGCTAACACCGTTTCGAAGAAATGATGAAATTTTGTGCGTGTTAAAGTGTAAATCTACATACATTACCAAAAATTCATTTGACAGCGTAGAGCAGTCTTTGGGCTCGCAGTGTGATATTTTATGAGTATTTCGTGATCACATAGGCGACTGACGTCTGCGTGGCAGTATTTCAAGCTTTAGCAACAATCACGGGCGCCACTTGGCGGAGTGCCCCGCGACCACCGCGCACCGCGCTCTTTGTGAGTTTTGCGACAACAACCCTATTTGAACTCTCCAGCTCTACAATACTGTTCATTTTACAATTGACTCGGTCGCTATTTATACAGCTGCACCTTCTCCCCGTTTAAATTCGCAGATATTTTTTACATCGCGTCCGTACAATAAAATAATAATGTAAAGCGCTTAAATGTAACAGACTAGAGCACTCATTGAGGAAATGATAATAAGTGCAAGCACATATTATATTGGATTCTACGAAATTACAAATTACAGTACAAAACAAAAGTTTGGAATCAGTTGAAATTGATCCGGGACAGCTCCTTAAATAATAGCGTGATTTGAATGAATAATATCAATGGTATCCATTTAAAGTTAATAATTAAACCTTTAAAATGGTATCATTTTTATTTATTTTTAGTTTTTAAGTATTAAGGATCGCGCGGACGCGTTGAATCTGAGTTAGTGATTCTATACTTTTGCTGGTGAGTGTAGCTTCTGTTTAGTGCAAAAGACAATTATTTTAAAATAATAGCTAAAATGGCGAAGCATAAAAACGCATTTATTTAGATATGGATTTATTCTGAACAGAAGAAAACAGCCTGGAAAAAACGTAATATTTTAATTGTTGAACAAAAAGTATTTGATAAGTATGAGTTCATCATAACTGTACCCTTAGCACGAATTTCAGTATTTGAGACGTAAAGCAAACTGTAACTTTGACAATTTCAAATTGTCAATTTTCAAGGAAAAAATTAGTCCCTGCTTCGCACACCAGAGGCGCTGTTCCATTTTTCCATACAAGAAACGCTGTAAATACTGTAAAGTAAAAGGGTGAAAAATCGTGCTAAGGGTACTGATACACTGATAGAGAGAAAAGACATGCCATCGAACTTTTCGTAGTAGATCTACAATTCTCTAGTAGGTATGTACATTCCTACTAGAGAACTCATTTACAATGTTTTTTAAATTAATGTTTTTATTAATTTAAAAAACATTGTAAATGAGTATCTACTTACACATTGTCAACATTGCCAATGCTGGCCATTACTAATATTACATTGTAAAACAAGTTAAAATTTTGGTAGTAGAAATTATTGTTTCATATTAAGTCTTTATTATCATACTTTACCATTTACAATGTAATTTTAAACAGTATTATGTTGTGAATTAGCATTGTAACTCATTTCATAATCATTTAAAAGTGTAGTAAGCCCCTCGCTGACATTTTTTTTTTCAAGTTGGTTGGCAGTAAAAGACTTCGAAAGACGTCGAGGCGAAATCGGTAGGTTTTTTTTTTAATCTTTGACTCGGTCTCCTGTAAACTTGATAAAAGTGAGTTAAGATGTTTGCAGGTGTCGAAATACAAAATGTAGATAGAGTTATCATTATTATTAGAGGTACGTACGGATATCGTAGCCATGCGTCGTAGCGCGCCGCGCGCCACCCGCCCGCTTGCTACGAGTCTACGGCGTAGTCAGCTCGCTACACGCCTACACGCAGTGCTACGAAAACGTTATAACACGGATAGATTGACTAAACAATTTTACGAAATTCAGCCCTCGAAATTCAAATTTTCATACGTTTTTTGCAATTTGCAGGCCAGTGACATATTGTAACTTTATCAAAATAAGAACTGCGGCACTAACAAGTATAATTTTAAATATAAAAAATATCAAAACATTCGCTCCATCAGCTCTCACACAGAAAAGGTGTGCACAAATTACACCTTTTCTATGTGAGAGCTGATGGAGCGAATGTTTTGATAATTTTTAGGGTTCCGTAGTCAACAAAGAACCCAAAGAATAGTTTCACCATGTCCGTCTGTCCGTCCGTCAGTCCGCAGCATGGCTGAGAGACGCCTAGTACTAGAAAGCTGTAATTTGGTGTAAATATACGGATTTGTTGCGTCGAAAAAGCGGTTAAATAAAATCTCGTAGAATATTTTTATTAGGATACCTTCTGTACACGTAAAGTGGGGATGTTTTTATTATTATCGCGTCTTGCCGCGCGTTGTGAAAGGGGGCTAGACGGAAAAAATTCTTACGAAAAGTTGTCACGACACTTTTTGGAACGAAGTTCCTTATCGCGCGTTGCGAAAGGGTGCTAGAGCTCAAAGAGTGGAGTGGAGGGACGGGAGTAGAGTGGAGTGGAGCGGAGTGGAGTGGAGTGGAGCTGAGCGGAGTGGAGTGGAGCGGAGCGGAGCTGACCGGAGTGGAGCTGACCGGAGTTGAGCGGAGCGAAGCTGAGCGGAGCGGATTCGCGACGATTATTTTTGTTGAGTGTATACAGTAACTTCGTTCCATCAGGGTGTCCCTTGACACCTCTCAAGTTTTTTTTTTCTCCCGTACCCATTAGTGAGAACGAATATTATTATTATTCCTTATAACACGTACTTGGATAACATATTTTCCAAAACAAAAATGTATCGGAGAACATGTTCTTCGACTGCAAATGTAAGTTTGTCAACTTTATTTTTACAGCTATTTTGTTTTGGGGATAGGTAGGTTTTTATTGTCAATTATTTTAACTAACTTAAAAAAAAGGAAGAGGTTCTCAATTCGTCGTAATCTTTTTTTTAATGTATTTTCCCCGATTACTCAAAGACGCAAATAAGTATTTTGATGGGCAACTACGGAACCCTACACTGTGCGTGGCCCGACACGCACTTGGCCGGTTTTTATATAATAATTATAATAATTAATAATAAAAAAATATCCTTTTTCTATGCAATAAGATTCCGAATTCCCATAAAAAAAATCTGATTACACAGCAAAATATTCAACTCAAAATATTGCTAAACACACTACACAGAACCTCTCACCAATTTCACCCGCCGGAAACATGTTTTTTTAACCTATAACCTCAAAACTCATTATATCCAAAAACTTGACATCGTTAAGCATATGGAAGGAGGTGTCCCCTGTGTCCTGGCACCACTCTTATGTAAAGGCAACGCCCAGACCCCGCCATTCCCATCGAATCTAACCTGTCCGTGTCGGGGTGCTCCAAGTCCCGAGCTCGCTCTTGCATCCTACGTCAAAGTACTACGCTCGAATTACTACCTACCAAGGTGGCTCGACGGTGCACCGACGCGGCGCTTCGTGGGGCTCATACTTCTGCTTTCAAGGTTTAAAGTAACCTGACATGAAGGAGATGGCGGAATCTTTCAGACCCCACCATCCCCTTCAAACCTAATCAGACCGCGTCGGGGTGCCCCAAGGTCCCGAGCTCGCCTCGCTCGCTCCTGCATCCTAGGTCAAATAACTGATTCCTACTTATCAAAGTCTGTTTTTTCAAAAATATTTAAACACAATTCCGGCAGCCAAAATTACTTTGGGGGATTAAGACTAACTAACTTCCTTAAATCCCCTACACCACCCCCTCAAATTCAGGCGACTCGTTTTAAAATCCAACCCATATTTTTTACTTGCTTCATTATTTCGATTAATCGTGTCATTTCAGTCTTAGGGCTCAAAATTAATCAATCTTAAAATAAAGTATAAGGTAAATAAAACAATCCGTACCTACTTTGAGAAGGTAACGGTCGGAAATCAAAATTAAGTTATGCTCATGGAAAAATCAGTATAATATGCATTGTACCCTGCGACATAATTGTAACCCAGGGAGGGTTCGTGTTCGTTCGTGGTAATCCGAATATCGTTTCGACAAACAGTCAGCGACACAATGTTCATTTTCATTATTGCGAAGCACTTGCAACTTATTGAGAAGATAAAATACACTCCATTAGATTACAATAATTCCAGTGCGTGGGTACTTTACCTTTTTAATCGAAACGTGCACTCACAGGGGGTCAACCTTTTTTTTGGTAACCGAAATTATAGCGAAAATATGTTGAAGTAAGGTACCATTAAACCATTATCGACACTTTAAAATATTATAAGTGGAATAACCCGCGCTTAAGCTATTAAGTTTTGAAATAATAAAAATTATTTGGTTACTTTTACATTTCAAGCTACGATTAACATGGGTTTATTCTAATATAAATTGAGTTGTTTATTTTTAATTTTATTTTTAACCGATTTCAGTTTACCCAGTTTTCATAAATGTTAGTCTATTATTATCAGCGTCTGAATAAATGTGCCTTTCAAAAGTGTATGTTGTAGGTATGCATGGTTTTATTTTATTTTTGTATTCGCATATCTCCGGAACTACAAATCCGATTTTTTTTGTACAGTCACGAGCAATAACAAAGTATACACTTAACAAAACTCAAACGCAAATTACTTGTGAAATACTGGTTTCCACTTTAAAATAAGACCTATTTCATAAAATAATGAAAAGTCAAAAGTTTGATCAATATGGTAGCAGAAAATCGCTTTTGAATACTGCTTAGTGTATACATACTATGCTCGTGGCTCTACTAGGTATTATTCAGCTTAGGGATGCCGCAAGTTTCAAAATCGGTTCAGTAGTTTTTGGGATAGGGAATTTTTTGTTTACTTGGATTGTAGATTTTCAAAGACGATCGCATGTATGTCCGCAAATATCTCGCGTTTGGCTGAGCAGATTTTGATGCGGTTTTGAGAAAAGTGTTTTTAACATTCTGAGGAAGGTTTTAGTCATGTACAGTCACGAGCAATAGTATGTATACACTAAGCAGTATTCAAAAGCGATGTTCTGCTACCAAATTGATCAAACGTTTGTCTTTTAATTAGACTTCTATTTCGGAAGCCATACCATTACAAACTAGGTCTTATTTCAAAGTGGAAATCAGTATTTCACGAGCAATTTGCGTTTGAATTTTGTTAAATGTTTACATGTTATTGCTCGTGACTGTATATAATCTATTAAGGTTGTTGTAATTTACACACAAAAAATATTCCCTTCGAAAAAATTTTTGATCCTGTTCTCCTAGTACTTTCTGTTCAGATTCATGTTCGTGTAGTTTACCGTGCGGGAGAAAAATGGGTCGAAAGTACAATAATCTAAATTAAAAAAAAAAAAACCGGCCAAGTGCGTGTCGGGCCACGTACAGTGTAGGGTTCCGTAGTTGCCCATCAAAATACTTATGCGAACTAACTAAACTGATTCGCTGAATTTAATTTTAAAAAGAAGAATTTTCAAATCGGTCCAGGAGTCTTTGAGAAATCGGGGAAATACATAAGAAAAAAGATTACAACGAATTTAGAACCTCCTCCTTTTTTTGAATTTAGTTAAAAATAGTTGACGATAAAACCTACCTATCCCCAAAAAACATACCTATAAAAGCTGTAAAAATAAAGTTGACAAACTTACATTTGCAGTTGTCTTCGATACATTTTGTTTAAGAAAATATGATATCCAAGTACATTTTATAAGTTGGTCGACTATTACTCGTAAAGTTGTAAAGCCTACTTAGTCATGATAATTTTCTTTTAAACTTCGATAAATATACTACTATTGTGAATTTTTTCACACCCCCAAACATAACCGTTTTGCTAGTAGAGGGGGGGGACACTCGAATCGAGCAAAATTTAGCACTTTAAAGCTTAATATTTCACAAACGAATTTTTTTATCAAAAAATTGTTAATGGAAACTATCATTATTTTTTAAAGGCCTATTTAATGATACCCCACTCTAAGGGGTACGCGAGAAAAAAAAAATCCTCACTTTACGTGTAAGTACTGGAGGTACCCTAAAAAAAATATTTTACGAGATTTTATTTTACCACTTTTTTAGCACAACAAATCCATATATTTACACCAAATTACAGCTCTCTAGTACTGTGCGTCTCTGAGCTAAACTGCGGACAGACGGACGGACGGACATGGCGAAACTATAAGGGTTCCTTGTTGACTACGGAACCCTAAAAAACAAAACCTTTGGCTAATACAAGATTTTTTTTTTCGTGGGGAATTATTTTTGTGACGAACTTACAACAACCCCTGTATTAATACGGCACATTCCACCAAAAACATACACCTGTTAAAAAGTGGGCCAGGTTCCTATCGCCTAATTATTTGGCTTAAAACATTTTTAAATAAAAAAGTCCCGATTTCAAAAACAAATACAAAAAAAGTTTAAAATAACTCTTTTTTCGGAAGTCGGTGGCTTTGTTTTTTTTTACCCGCGAAGGAACGGAGCAGGTATATGCGTTTAGGGTGAGAGATGTTTGTATGTGCGTTTGTGTGTTTGTGCGTTTGTGCAAAGTAATATTCCCACCTATCTTCTAAACTAATGATCCGATTTTGATGCGGTTTTCAATAACGGGTTTGTGTTCGATGAGTTCATGTTCTTAGACAGGTGTCAGGCTGTAAGTCACTAGGGGGTGCCACAATATTAGTGCAAAACAATGTTGCAATGTAATCAAAACTGAATGTCCGATTACAATTCAGTTTTCAGCAAATTGTATGTGGTAGCTTAATGCAAGTTCTCAAATAAAAAAAATATGTCTGTAACTCACTAGAGGGCCCTACAATATTAATGCAAAATAATATTGCAATAATATTAAAACGATTTTTCCGATTTCAATGCGGTTTTCAGCAATGGGTTTGTAGTTGATTAGTGCATGGTCTAAGATAAGTCTTATGATATTAACTCACTAGGGGGCGCTGCTATATTAGTGTGAAACGAATACATTGCAATATTATTAAAATTAAAACGTATTACATAGATTATAATTCGTATATGCTCTCTAAAAAGTCTGAAATAAAATTAAACAAAATTAAAACTTGGGGATGCCTTTTCTATGAAATTTCAACAAAAATTTAATCATACTCATAAGTGTATTTTATGTCGTCATTAAACATCTACAATTCTTCAGTAGAAAACCTTTAGCTGGTTTAATGGCAGCCCCCGACGGATATTCCTGGGTTATGTAGTACATACACCTATTATGGTAAAATTATTATAGAAAGTATTATTATGTCTTCTACAATATTTCGTTACATAATAATTGGGTTAAGTCGGGGGTTTTGAGTTTTTTTATTCTTTTTCAATTAGATTTTTATTATTATTTATTTCATTGACTATTGCCACCGACTTACGAAAAAATTAACTTAACACTTTCACTGTCCGCGCAGCAGACACAATACCTAAACAATAGTCGTGGATCACATGTGATTCATCGGACAGGGAAGTGGTTAACTTACGAAAAAGTTAATTTACTCTTTTTTTATTACTTATATGTTTTTGAAGTCGGTATGTACTTTTTTAAAAAGGGGTTTCTTTTTAACCGACTTCCAAAAGGAGGAGGTTCTCAATTCGGATGTTTGTATTTTTTAATGTTTGTTCGGGCATAACTCCGTCGTTTAACAACCGATTTGAAAAATTATTTTTTTGTTACATAGGGTATACTTCTGGAATTTTTGAAAAATCATCAAAACCCTAAAAAGTTTTCAACTTTGTCTACACCGATTACTCCAAGGTTTCTAGTCCGATTTCGATGATTCTTTTTTTGTTCGATACAATATATCTGCTATTTGGTCTCATAAAATTTTCATTTAGTTTGGTGCAGTAGTTTTTATTTTTAGTAGTTCTCATTGTGTACATACATACATGGGCGTTGTTATTACCGGTGCTACGAATTACATTTTAGTGCACATGTAAGAAAATATGTATTTGACAATAATTTCGGTTGAATAGTGAAACTAAAAAGGATAAAATAAAAAACTTTTTCAAAATAAATGTAACCGACTTCAAAACAACCACAAAAAAAGTTCAAAATAACCTACAAAAAACTTTTCTTTCGAAAGTCGGTGACAAAAAGTCAATGAAACAAAAATAAAGTCACCGACTATCGAAACAAAAGTTTTTTTGTAGGTTATTTTGAACTTTTTTTGTGGTTGTTTTGAAGTCGGTTACATTTTACCCTTTTTTGTTAGTACAGAAATTCAACAAAAATATTCGTATAATCGGCGTCTTTTTTTGAAGTCGGTTATAAAAAGTCCCTATCTCAAAAACTACTGAAGCGATTTTGATGGAACTTGCATTATTCCATAAGTTCAGCAATACCTAGTACAGCAAAAAAAGAATTACCTACTTAAATCGGACTTGTCGTTCCGGAGATATGCGAACACAGACATAAAAACAAACATAAAAACATACATTGTATACATCATCATCATCATCATCTCAGCCATAGGACGCCCACTGCTGAACATAGGCCTCCCCTTTTGATTTCCACAGATACCGGTTGGAAGCGACTTGCATCCAGCGTCTTCCGGCGACCTTTATAAGGTCGTCTGTCCACCTTGCTGGTGGACGTACAGTAGCGGTTCAAAAGTGGTCAGACACACTTATAAGGCAATAGCTTGACGTTTAGTTTGACTTACGACCTTCTATTTTTAAGAAACACATTCATCATTAACTTCTGATTGTATAGGATTCATAATTTCAACGTATTTATCACTTGTTCCGTTGGCCTAATGGTTAAGCGTTCCACTACATAATATGCGGTGAACAGCAAGGCATGAGTTCGATCCCCTCGCAGTGATATTCTTTTTGTAAGTTTTACTCAATTGTTATATATTGTAATGGGACAGAAATATGATTATAATCGTTTGTTCACAATTTCTGCGAGGTAGACCAAGTTTTAGGAATATTTAACTTGATCGAAATCAAGTTGTCGTTAGATGTGGTTGTTGGTTAGTGACGTGTGAATATATAGATAGCGATATATTTAAGTATTCTCATAATGCCGGCGAATATCAATATTGAGGAAAGAACGAATATTATTGCAATGTCATGTTGAAGTTCATCAAATGAGTTGACTTTTGACTGAGGGATTGTCAGATTCGTATGAACGAATACGAATAATTTATAAGTTTGTTAATTACATAAATAAATCAAAATAAACAGTTTTAATTCAGCATGTTTTTTTATTTTATCAGCAAAAAAAAAACATAAAACTAATATTTAACTTTTTTTAAAAATAATAAGCATGAATAAACTGTAAATTAACATGAATAACTAACAAGACATTGATTAATAAGATCATGATTTCAAAAAAAACTAAACAATAGCTAAACACATTATAAGACTCAGATCTCATTGATATAGCTCCACTTAGCCCAACAGCTA
Organism: Agrotis segetum; assembly: GCA_036375495.1. NCBI lineage: Eukaryota > Metazoa > Arthropoda > Insecta > Lepidoptera > Noctuidae > Agrotis > Agrotis segetum. Next base: position 979,533 of record JAQSVV010000279.1, read on the forward strand.
TCAGTAATAAGTAAATTAAAAAATTAGAAGTGAAGATAAAACAATATTATTCAATTTAATTAGCTGAGTTTAAGACTAAATTACGTTAATTATATTTAAGAAATTATAGGGTTTATTTTATAAAGTGCGGCCGTTAGTATGTTATCCCGGCTGTCATTTTGTCTTTATGTTATCAAAAGAAATTGACAGTCGTTATAATTAGTCAGAAGCTCGTAAAGTCTGACAACCAGTCTTACCAAGGGGTATCGTATTACCCAGTTACTGGGTTGTGGAGGTCCGACAGGCAGTCGAAACATGTAAAAACTGATATCCAGCTGAATCTGGTTTGACTGGAAGCAGACCCCAATATAGTTGGGAAAAGGCTAGGCAGATGATGAATGCACCATCGGTCCGGAACTACAAAGGGCCGAGTTTCTTTGCAGTTCACGGGGCTGCAATGCCAACAAAGTATATTGTATTCTATGATATTTCAAGCTATTATTGCGTTCCACTAGGTGCGATTTAGCAAAAAAATAATAATTGGGTTAAGTATGTTCTATTTGAGTTTTTTTTTTTCAATTAGATTTCTTAACCATAAAAAATTTACCGCTCTCCATTGACTATTGCCACCTACTTGAGGACATCAGTTTAACTTAACACTTTCACTGTATGAAAAGAATGCATTGAAACTTAGCCTCAAATCTAAGCCCTAAATTAATAAGAACGTGTGATAAAATGATGATTCATCGCTAACTAGGGAAGTGGTTAACTTACGAAAAAGCCATTAGTATTTAAAAAATATGGTCGTGCTTTATAAACTTATATGTTTTTGAAGTCGGTATGTACTATTTTTAACCGACTTCCAAAGGAGGAGGTTCTTTCGGATGTTTGTATTGGTTAAGTTTGTTCTGTCTTGAGTGCACGTCGTTTAACTGAACCGATTTATTCAGTTTCGTTTGAATTAGTTACTCATGGGGTAAGCCATTTCCTTCATATTCATTCACCATTAGATTTAATTATGATGTCTGACAACCGTCGGTGTTGGACTTTGCTTCGAAAGATTAAGCAAAAAGCTAAAAAGTTTTCATATCTTTGTCCACTTCCGATTACTCCACAGTATTTCACTAGAACGAAAACGATGAATACTATTATTATCTTGTATGCAAAATACAATATGATAATTTATTTGGTACTAAAAGATAAAACTATAAGTTCACGTTAACTAGTTTGGTGCTATTGTAGGGAATCTTATCGAATAAATAAGATAGTTCTACATTGTGTACATAAACATACATTAAAATTAAATGTTAATACTCACACTTAGTCCGGTTTAATTTGCTATTTGTATTGTTTCATCCATTTTAGTGCACGGCTATGTATATTCGCCCTCAGTGATTTTATTATTTCCACTGTTAATATTTCACTGACAATAACATTAAAACAGCGTTGAACTTAGATGTAAACAATCGTCACAAAAGGATAATCCAGTAATCAAAACGTTCTCATAATGAGACTCGTAAACGAACTAACATAGTTATGTCTACCTCAAACAAAGTTCGAAATAACCTACTTTTGTAACTTTTCTTTCGAAAGTCCCTGATGACTACAAAACTCAATTATACTTATATGATGACAACGGTCGACCGACTATCAACACTAATGACTAGTATTAGTAGGTTACTAAAAAAAACAATTATATTTATCAAATTTCTAAAAAAAATGCATGAAAAATAACAAAAAGAATTTTACGCAATTTTTAAAATTAGTACAGAAATTCAACAAAAATAATTAGAAAAAAAGGTCGAGGATCGATCCTTCGCCAGTCGAAGTTATAAATAGTCCGAGCTATCGTTAACCACTGCTGCCAGCGACTTGTTAGAGAAGGTTGGAATTATGCAGTATTCCATAAGTTCTTTTGCAATACCTAGTACAGCAAAAAAAGAATTACCTACTAAAATCGGACTTGTCGTTCCGGAGATATGCGAACACAGACATAAAAACAAGCATAAAAACATACATATGTACATACACTTATGAAATTTTGCACATTTGTTCAGACTAACATATCCGAAAACTGGGCAGTTCTGGAAAAATATTACATACATACGTACGTCGTACGGGTCGAATTGATAACCTCCTTTTTTTGAAGTCGGTAAAAACAATGTTTAATGTTATTTTTATGTGTTAAAATTGTATGCAAATGGATAGGAAACAAAATTGGATAGATAGACCTTTGGTTTGAGATGCATTGTCTGAAGTTCTATCTCATATCTGAAATTACGTAAATAATTAAATTAATTTAAGTTTTCCTGGTTTTCCTTTCATTTAATTTAACATGTTTGTTAGAGAGATTTCATCCTTATAATTGACCCTAACGTTCGGTGCAATAAAAGTACAGGGTATATTTTTTTCAGATTTTAGCCCGTTTCCCGGTTGATTCCCGGTTGTGGGAGAAGAGAATTTTCGAAAAACTTTGAATGCATTTTGCTTTCTATTCAAAAATAAAGGAATGTTTCATTTGAGTAAAATTTTCTATCCCACTGTATACACTAATAAACATCCTTTTGCTTAAAATATTTGATTGCAAAACTTTATTGAAAAGTGACATTTTGACAGATACTTGAGTACCTACGTAGACGTCCAACAGTGTAATCAGCAATAAGCACTATTTGAATTAAAATATCAAAGACTCGAGTGTCTACTAACAAGTTTTTTTTTAATTTCAGCTGAAGAATAACGCAGTGCGAGGTGATGTGCGATCACCGCGCGGCGCCTTTTGCTACGTGTGTGATGTGTCAGTGAGTGCCAACGTGTGGACACTTCAAGCTCATTGATCCTACTAGTCAATATTGTGAACTATGAACTACTGAGTTACGAAACTAAATTTTATGTGCACTAAAGAGCCTCGGACTAACCGAGCCGAATACCTGTGAGCTGTGAGCCAGTAGTGCACACCTGAAGCGGCAGTCTGCTGTCTGACGTGGGATTGATATTTATCTACAACCGTAATATTTACTTGCTTAAGTTAGCTGTACATAATGTGTTATGGTTGTTGTTGAATTAAACCCTTCGATGGAACTGATGGCCATAGGCGACCTTAAGTCGTGCACAATCACGGGATAAACTGGGATAGAGAGAGGTAGGTACTCACGGACTTCGTAGACAACGGTTGTTCGTGGCGCCACACCAATGTCACCCAGGGACGTCCCTTATCACTTGACACTTCACTGAATTGTTAACAGTCTTGTAGGTAGGTTGATTAGAGTAATGTTGATATATGAAAGTTTATAGCCGGCAAAAGTTCGCGCGCGCCATGTTGCTCCTGAGTTCTTGAGCGAATGTGAGTGATTGATTGATTGAAAGGATTGAAGGAATCCGGAAGGAAGTGAATGAATGAATGGAATGCAGGATTGGTTGGAATGCGGAAATAGTGATTGTGCAGTAAGTCAATTGAATGTTTTTATTTTGTTTCGATACTTTAACATTCTTCCCCCCTGCTGGCGAAATTATGGAGCCTGAACTCTACAATAAAGCTACGTCCATATAAGCCAAAAAACTGATAGTGTAAATAATGATGTGATTGATGGATATACAAATAATGTGTTATGTATGTTATATAATTATAATATTAAAATAGGATATAAAAGTAGTGGAAATTTAATTATGCCCATCAGGGAGAGGACATAATTTTACAAGAGGTCTGTCAAGAATACCTTGAGCAGTTTTGACAGTGGCCGAACGCGGAATACCATCACGACCAGGATATAATTTGATTATCCTGCCAAGCCGCCATCGTAACGGATGATGACATTCATCTTTGATAATTACTAACTGATTGATGTGAACGTCACGAGAGGATTCGTTCCATTTCAAACGTTGCGTCAAATGGGTTAAGTATTCCGAATGCCATCGAGACCAAAAGTCCTGATGCATGCGTTGCAAAAGTTGCCAACGTGTCAGACGATTAGTTGGTATGTTTGTATAATTTGGTGTTGGTAATGTTGTTAATGGTGCTAACGTTAAAAAATGGCCAGGTGTGAGTGCCGTGATGTCACTGGGATCCGAACTAATGGAGCATAAAGGTCTTGAATTTAAAACGGATTCCACTTGGACAAGTAGGGTATTGAGCTCTTCATATGTGAGTATCTGTGTTCCTATGACACGATAAAGATGTGTCTTAACAGACTTAACCCCAGCTTCCCAAAGTCCTCCGAAGTGGGGGGCCCCAGGAGGGTTGAAATGAAACGATATGCGTTCGGTCTCACACGCTGACTTCATGATATTGGACAACTCTGATTGAGCGCCTTTAAAATTTGTTCCGCAATCTGAGTGGATAACATTACATCTACCACGCCGTGCGATGAATCTGCGTAATGCCGCTAGGAATGATGCAGATGACATATCCGAAGCTAGCTCCAAGTGGAGCGCTTTTGTGGCAAAGCACACAAAAAGACATAGGTACGCCTTTGTAACACGTGATCCACGCCTTCTGACGGGGGTTACATTAAAGGGACCTGCATAATCGCAACCAACTGCTTGAAATGATTTTAATTGAGTGACCCGGAGTTTAGGTAAATCTGCCATTTGAGGCTCAAATGCTGTGGGCTTGACACGCAAACACTTATAACAATTTGATAAAACTTGTTGAATTGCCCGCTTGGGAGACAAAATCCAAAAATTTTGGAGAATTAAATAATGAAGTGTTTGTAATCCTGGATGCATGTTTTCATTATGCACTGATTCAATGATGCGCTGAGTTAAAAGATGTTTACGAGGAAGCAAAGATGGATGTTTTGTTTCAAATTCTAAATCAGAACGAGAAAGCCTTCCCCCCACCCGCAAAACACCAGAGTGATCTATAAATGGGTTAAGTTTCCTAAAAGGTTTAGGCAAAACTTTTCCTGCTAATAATTGTTTGATTTCGTTTTTAAATTCAATATGTTGTACGTGTTTCACGAGCACCATGAGGGCGTTGTGTAGCTCATCTTCTGTTAAATGATCAACTACTTTGTTTTTGCGTAAAGATTTAATGAATCTGACACAATATGCTAAAATACGTTGAATTTTACGTAATGACGAAAATTTGTTAATGAGATTTTCTAAAGGGTTGCTATCGTCTAGGCTACATGTGAATGCTGTGACACGTTGTTCACAGGCTACATCATTATCTGTAATGCTGTATGATTCTGTATTTAATGGCTCGTTAGGCCATTGATTGTGATTAAGTGATAACCACTCCGGTCCGGTCCACCAGAGGGCGTGGCTGATAAGCTCGTCTGGTAGTAGACCACGACTTGCGCAATCAGCTGGATTCTGCTTGCCTGGCACATGTTTCCAGGTGGCATTTGGTAATTTTCTTTGAATGTTTGCTATACGATTACCGACATATATGCTTTAAAATTGGTAGAGTTTGATTTGATCCATGCTAGTACTATCATGGAATCAGACCATGCGAACACGCCGTCAATGTTGATAAAGTTAGAATAAATATTTATGATAAAACTCATGAGATCTGCTAATAATGATGCAGCGCAGAGCTCGAGTCTCGGCAGCGTTCTACGCTTGGTGGGAGCAACACGTGATCTGGCGCTCACCAAACGGACTTGATATTGATCTTGAGAAATACTGGAACGAAGAAAGACTACGACCGCATAACCAGCTTCACTAGCATCGCAAAAGCCATGAATCTGATAAGACGCTGCTTGATCATGGGTAATACGTCTTGGAATACGTAATTGAGAAAGATTTGATAATTGATGTGTATACTTCGTCCAAATTTGATGAATGTCATCGGGTACAGGTTCATCCCAAGAAGACCCTAGTAACCAGAGACGTTGAATAAGAAATTTTGCTAAAAATGTTAATGGTGTCAATAGACCGATAGGGTCATAGATACGGGCAAGCTCAGAGAGCATTGTCCGCTTTGTACAGTCGCGTGGGATTTGATTGACTTGATAATTAAAAACATCTTGATGAGCATTCCAGGCAAGGCCAAGAACCTTGATGAAGTTGGTGTCACTGTCAAACGTCAAATCTGGTACCATTTTATGTTCTTCAGGTATGTTTTGCAGTACAGCCGCATGGTTGCTGGACCACTTCCTAAGCTCAAAACCACCGGCAGCCATGATTTTTGCTAACTCTTGCTGCAAATGAGTGGCTTGTTGGATGTTATCACAGCCAGTGACTACGTCATCTACGTAAAGATCTGTTCGCAGCACCTTTGCAGCAAGAGGATAGGTGTGCTGTTCGTCTTGAGCTAGCTGATGCATGGTACGTATGGCCAGAAATGGCGCGGACGACACTCCAAATGTTACGCGATTGATTCTATATTCTTGAATTGATTCGTCAGGTGAACATCTAAATAAGATCCGTTGATAATCCCGATGATCCTGAGTAATGATGATTTGACGATACATTTGACGTACGTCAGCTGATAATACGACTGCATGGAGGCGAAATCGTAAAATGATGTTGTTAATATCTGCTTGCAATTTAGCGCCAGTCAACAATGTGTCATTAAGTGATCGACCCTGTCTATCCTTAGCTGAGGCGTCATAGACAACTCTCAAACGTGTAGAAACGCTATTGGGTTTTATCACTGCATGATGGGGTATATAATATGCTGAAGATGACTGGTAATCATTAGGTGAAACAGGTTCCATCTGCCCACTTGATAAATACTCTAGTATGTGAGATTTGTACTCTTCTCCGAAAATTGGATTCTGATGAAGACGTTTTTCAAGCTGATTAAATCGCCGAAGCGCAACAGTATACGAATCGTTGAATGATGGTAATGATGAATCTTTAAATGGTAAATGCACGATATAACGACCGTCAGCATCACGCTTACATGTTGATTGATAAATGTCCTCGCAACGAATATCGTCAGCAGAGGCTGCTTGTTTTGGTTCCGATGGTATGTTGTCGGTATCCCAAAACTTTTGGACTGCAATGTCTAAATTGGCATCCATTGATACATGATTGATTGATACTGGAATAGACTCAATGGGATTGGCTGCTTGTGTCCTACCCATGAGAACATACCCAAATACAGTATTAATTGCTGTTGCTGTATGATTATTGCTATCAATTTTGCCTGGTAACAAAATCTGAGGAAAAATCTCTCCACCAATTAGAATGTCAATGGGGCGAGATTTATGAAAATCAGGGTCAGCTAGCTTAAGATTAGATATATGCTTGAAATCATTTATATCTACTGCATGTGTTGGCATATCACTGCAGATCTTATCTAAAATCACCGCTTCCGCTGTAAATGCTATATTGGAATTATCCAAAGGACGAATATCCAGAAAGACCTTACTACATGATAAAGCAGGAGCATCACCTATGCCTGACATTGGAGTGTTACATTTAACTCTACGCAAACCAAGTCTCCGTGCACAAGAATTTGTAATAATATGACTTTGGCTTCCGGGATCTAACAAGGCTCTTACCTTTTGATAAGTGTTGTGCCCATTCTTGATTTCCACTTGTACTGTGGCAAGCAAAACAAAAGAAGAAGTGGAAGCTCTGGTGATATTTGATAATGTTGTAACCGGGGTAACGGTACTAGAAGAGCTAGTCTGATTTACAGCAACTTGTGATGAATTTTGTTCATTTGAATTATTATTTTGGTTTGATTGGGAACCTTTTGTAAAATGTAATAGGCTGTTATGACGCTGATTACAAGTTTTACAATTATGAGTTGATACACATTTAGAAGTGTTATGATTTGAACGCAGACAATTTAAACAAAGTTTATGTTGCTTTGCAATTTGAAAGCGCTCTTGAGGTGTTTTAGCAGCAAACTTGTCACATGAAAACAGAGAATGATTTTCTTTGCAAATGATGCAATTAGATGATTGAGGCGTTTGAGCCAAAAGCATAGTGGATGTTTGATTTGTTGAATTATTTTTATTTTTATTAGAGTTATTATTTAAATTGTTATTTTTGTTAATATTAGGTATTATTAGGCAATGCCATTGTTGTATTTGTTAAGGATGAACGCTCTAATGCATTACATCTTTCTAATAAAAATGTTTGTAACTGGTCAAACCGTGGAAACTCACACCCACTGCATGAAAGTTCAAAAGCTTCACGAGAATTTTTATCTATTTTTACAATAAGTGAATGGAATAAAACAAAATCCCAGTTGGATGTGGGCAAGCCCAATGAATTTAACATTGAAAGATTTTCAGAGAATGTATCCAGAAGATTTCTTAAGCTTTGGGCAGACGGTGTGGTTATCGGTTTAAGATTACATATTTGTTCCCAACATAAAAATGATAAATATCGCTTGTTATTATATCTGTTGACAAGTGCTTGGTAAGCGCTAATGTAATTAGCCTCAGAAATTGGAAAAGCCCTAAGAAGATTAAGCGGTTCTCCTGAAAGGGAACTTACAAGATATTGGAACTTTTCTACTTTTGATATATCTGTCCTGTCATGGACTAATGTGTTAAACAAATCAATGAAACCGGGAAAATCCTTAAACTGGCCAGAGAAAGTTGGTAGCTTTATCGCAGGCAACTTTGTAGGTTTCCTGTTTTCTATTGAGGATGTGGGACATTTTACCACATCTGCTTTCTGATTAGGTAAAAGTTTACGAATGGTTTCTAATACCTCAAAATACATGTCATCTGCTTGTTCTTGATAAATTGTTTGTTTTAACATTTTTGTTCATCACTGATATCAAGATTTTTATATTCACACAAAAGTTTTATGTGGGCATCATTAAATGCTTCCATAAGAGATTCTACCCGCGCTCCCCATGTTTCTAAACGCGGTAGAAGGCTTGCATCGTTGATGCATTTGCGAGCGCAGACAACAGCATCTGTTAATCGTTTGTGCGCAATGTTGCGCTTTGATTCATGATGAGCTGCCATTGCTTCACTCATGATGATTAAGTTTTAATCTAAAACCGTTAGTTAAATATGCTAATGTTATGTTAAAGCTCTATTTTCGTAACCAAAACAAAAATAAAGTTTGAATTTGTTCAAAATGTTGTTTGATGACAGCAATGACAGCAAACATTCACCGAAAATTATGGTAAGACTAAAAAATAATATTGTTATAATGATATTTCAGAGATGACAACACTGAAGATTGAGTTAAATGGTGAATGAAAGATCGATTGTTTTGTTACGCTACTGGATACTAGATGGCGTTATTAGCTGTAATTACAAATAACTATGTTCAAATTATCCAGTAAAAATACTTTTAATGTTTCGAAGGACCTTTATAATGATAAAAACAATGCTGTAATTTATAAATTATATGTTATTTATAAATTCCACAATTAAGAACTCAGAATAATTGTTATTATGATAAGAGTATTTATTGCAACGTTACATGTTACGTATGCAAATAAAATAACGTAAAAAATACGCTAAGTGAAAGATAATGTTAAATGATGTTTTAGTGTTATATGTTACACTTTGAAACAACGTTTGAAATGGTCAAAGTCAAAATTCCTGTTGGAACTGACGAATTATGATACCTACCTACGACTACGAGACCGGTCAAAACTGGTTCAGGATTTCAAACTTCGTATCGAAGTTGAGAAAACTTTAAAAACTGTTTGATATTTATGATGATATGAAGAATGATGCTTGTTTAATGAGTTATTACGTGTTATAACTCAAAAATATTATGATACATACATAAATATCGTGTTTTCTGTGAAATGTAAATGGCAAATATGGACGCCGCACGTGTGATGTTACGACAAAAGTTAGAGGTACATTTATATAAATCGGGCTCGATGGTCCAAAAATGTTATGGTTGTTGTTGAGTTAAACCCTTCGATGGAACTGTTGGCCATAGGCGACCTTAAGTCGTGCACAATCACGGGATAAACTGGGATAGAGAGAGGTAGGTACTCACGGACTTCGTAGACAACGGTTGTTCGTGGCGCCACACCAATGTCACCCAGGGACGTCCCTTATCACTTGACACTTCACTGAATTGTTAACAGTCTTGTAGGTAGGTTGATTAGAGTATTGTTGATGTAAAAGTTTATAGCCGGCAAAAGTTCGCGCGCGCCATGTTGATCCTGAGTTCTTGAAGCCAATGTGAGTGATTGATTGATTGAAAGGATTGAAGGAATCCGGAAGGAAGTGAATGAATGAATGGAATGCAGGATTGGTTGGAATGCGGAAATAGTGATTGTGCAGATAGTCAATTGAATGTTTTTATAGATACTTTAACAAGACCTGAATGCTGCAGCATACACCGTACCTTGTTCATTAAAGTACGATTTAGCCTTTCAGCAACTGCATTTTGTTGCGGGCAGTATGGAATAGTAGTTTGATGCAATATACCCTTCTGTTTCATAAACATAGAAAGTCGCTTGTTTACAAATTCTCCTCCATTATCAGATCTCAAACATTTAACCGGTAAACCAATCTGCCTTTCGACCATATTAACAAATTCTATAAAACGGTCACATACCTCAGATTTTCTCTTCAACAGGTAGCCAAACGATTTCCTTGTACAATCGTCAGTAAAAGTGAGTAGATATTTTGCACCACCCCAGCTGATCGGCAAAGGGCCACACACATCAGAATGGATAAGGACCAATGGTTCACCTGCAACTTTGCTTGGTCCTTTAGCAAAAGGTTTGGATGGCAACTTGCCCTCCAAACAAGGAATACATTTGCTATGTTCCTGTTGATTCTGAAACATAAAACCATTAGACACCCTATCCTTTATATTATATAAATCCCTATAGTTTATGTGCCTAGCCTTTTATGCCACAAATCTACTGGCAATCCTCGGTCAGCAACTACGGAACTCATAGTCTCTTGCCCCTGCAAGAACATAGAGTTCACCATATTGTGCAAAGGCTCACTCGTTGTTACCTTTAACCTGTACATACCGTTAAGAATGGAAGCAGATGCTATAATTTTACCCTTTGAATCTGCAATGATACAACCTTTCCTACTGAATGCCACATTGCAACCATCGTCAATGAAATCTACTAACTGAAATCAAATTGCTGGAAAGTTCTGGTACAAGCATAACATTGCTTAGTTTACGGAGCTTATTGCCTATATTTAAATTTACATCACCAATACCAATACACTCGAGTTCTTCATTATTTGTAACTTTTATTTTGCTACGACTTTGTTTAAAGTTCATAAAAATGTCTCTATTGTTACACATGTGAGCACTGGATCCAGAATCCACGAACCAATAATCTTTCGGGTATGCAATCTATTTAGTATGAAAGCTGTTATAATTAAAGCTTTTTCTTGATGTTTTTTATTACGCTTCATCTTGAAACAATTACTTTTGAAATGGCCAGCCTTCTCAGTCAATAATGGCATTTGCCTCTGAAATCCTTCTTCTTTGTAGCGAAGCAGTATTGAGTCATCTGTCGATCTACGCGTCTCTTATGTAATAGTCGGGCCCTGACTACTTCACTTGTAAGTGTACTTGTCATGTTGACAGTTTCCAAGTTAGACACTAGCGGGTCATATTCAGACGTAAGTCCACTTAAGAGAATCTCAGCAACTTCTTGATCTTCGATTGTCTTTCCAATGTCTGCCAATTGTTGTACTAACATGTTACTAAAATTGCTATAATCTACCCGATGTAACTGGCGCAGTAGCAAAACTCGACGAACCAGTCCAGAATCTTCAAATACATCAGCAAGATTTTTCCAAGCTTCCTTGGCACTTTTTGCGGTTCTTACATATTGGTACATGCTAGGCTTGATCGCGAGGCATATACGGGCGAGAGCACGCTGGTCACGAGCGTCTCCCTCCGTCGCTCCTTTCATCACCAGATCCCACAATCCATCGTGCATCAATGACATGCGGACAGCAAACTTCCACGCATAATAGTTGCGTGTGCCTTCCAAGCGTTCGATTTGTGTACCGAAAGAACTAGCAGGCGGTAGCAGCGTTGCTGTGCTAGCTGGCGGCAACGGCGTCGCGTCCACGTGCACGTCATCAGGCATTTTTTTTTTTTTTTGGAGGTTAGATAAAATAACTCTTACTGTGTGCTATCGGCAGCAGATTCTCCAGTTTACTATCAGCAAACTCCTCGGCCTGGGTCCAAAACCTATTGGTGCACAAGCCTGGCACCGAAGAGGAGCCCGTGTGACTTCGAACCTCTGCAGCGTTGCGGTTAGCTCGAGGAGAAATGAAACCATCCAACACGATGCATTCGGCGTATATTATCCAAAATATATTCTTTACATCGATCGCCATAATGTGTTTTCTAATCCAACATCATTAATAGACGATTCTAACAACAATTGATTGCAATAATAAAAATGAATTACAAGTTTTCATTAACGTAAAAGCATTCAATGAAGGAGACCATAGAGATTTATACACATAGACAAACGGATAAGTGTTTTAAAGGCATAGATTAATAAATACTATTGCTCTAATAGAAAATGGTTATATGCAGTACCGAAAATTCTCTTACCTGCTATGGAATACTAAGCCACATTTGCTCGACAGATTCAAATCTAGGGTCAATCGGTCCGGTATATGTTCGCGGACGCGCACTCAAACCTTATTGTCATTTATTAATAAGGATGGCTCCACGGACCACTTGCAAAACGTTCGGGGTCAACGGTTAAGAACCACTGCTCTAGGGATTTATGTTGCGTAGAAATTATGGAAGGAGTGACGTTTTCGATATCCTTATTTTCTATCATATTTACTACAAACCGACCACGTCTCCCTATTTTCCTGCAAAAGGTAGGTACATTTATTGTACTCACTTATAGGGTAATTTATTTAAGCAGTCACCAATGTAATATTTTTACCCTATAAACATTATTCTAGCTAGAGTAATATTTCGGGCAACCATCTAAAGAGAGCTAACTCAAAATTTTGCATTAAAAATGGAACAAATCCATGAATTTCAAAGACGAATATAAAATTATACGTAATTTAAAAAGATCCTTATTTTCAATAGCAAGAGTTCAATTTAGGCAGGTCTTTAAAGAAATTTAAGAGTTTAAAATATGACTCAACAAAACAGAGTTAATTACAAATTCGAAAATGTTTCACCAATATGGCAACAACTCAAAATAAAAATATGATCACCTGGCCAGCAAAATGGGTTCAATTCAAAATGGTATTATTTCACTCAGCGGCAACCACGTAAAAAGCGTTTACTCAAAATAATACCGCTCAAAAATTCACCAATACAAGTGGAACTCAAAATAACTCCAATTTGTTTACAAGGGGCACACTTTGCTCATATTTCTGAATGCAACTAGGAATGTCTCTGTTTTGGTGGGAGATTATCGGGCTCGCTCATTCAAAGAGATACTTGACGGCACCTAGTATCGAGTAGCAGACATATTTTTAAATCTGTTTTATTGGTTGATAGGCTTTTGGTTCGGGAATTTGTTGGGGTGCATAACTCAAATTTGTCAATTTTTGAGACCCTTTAGATCTAGGTGTGCGATTATGTTTGTTATTTACCTTTTCACGCAAACTACCTACTGAATGGATCGTCCCAATTTTGCTTATAAGTATACGTTGCCAGGAGTATAGACACAGGACACAGGAGTGGATATAGGGTACATTTCATCCCCTAGAAGAGATCTATTGCCGAGAAAAAAAAACAATTACGTTCATATTCCAGATGACACCACTTTCACGATTTGTATTGTTTCTCAAATTCTAAATTAAGAAGAAGAGAAGAAGCCGCGGGCAAACTCTATTTTAAGTATAATTATGGAGCCACTGTGAGCATTTCTTAGGTTTGTAAACCAATAAAATAATTTATGAATGACTGCCTATTAGTACTTACACATCTTGTAAGATCCCCACAGCTGCGATTATGTAACCACAATAACAATAGCTTAATCACGGAGCTGTTTGCGGAGGGCGTTCCGGCGATTTGCGGAGGCAGGGAGTGAAGCAACCCTCCACCCTGCGGTGACGAGTGAGTGCCGTATATATGGAGAACAACCCTCGCTGCGGTGCCAGTTGTGTACAACCTGCGCCCGCGCACCTTGCTCGTGGTGCGAGTGTCTGCGAGCACGTGCAGGGCGGCATGTCGCGAGTGCTGTGCCGGCGCGGCGTGCCGCGCGGATCCCTCTCGCGCACCTTCAGCGCCGACGAGCTGCTCGACGCTCTCGACGGAAAGAACGCTGGACACGTAAGTACCTACTGCTCTTGTATAACACCTACAACAGCTATTCCGTGAGATGTAAATTATCAGGAAATGTACAGCTGCCCATACCCATAAAAATCCGCACTAATAGACAAGCAGCAAAATTATTCTCATATACTAATCGAGTGAAAAAAAAAGTAGCTATAATAGGTCACATGAAAGTTTAAGTGAAGACGAAGAGAAAATAGTTGAGATGGCGAAATGTGATCTTAAGATTGCACTAAATGTGCATCATGTTTGTTGCCCGTAAGTTCACCCACCTAGTTCACGTAGGGGTGACGAGAAATTTATTATCTTTTCCGGTAGTTCACCGAAGGACCATAATTTATGGAATCCAAATCTCGCGAATCTATGACAAACTGTGAGATCTCGCGAGATTGGCTGTTTTGTGCTTTTGCTATTTTATTTCCGACTTCACAAAAAGGAGGTTATCAATTCGACCCGTATGAATGTAATACATATTTCCAGAACTGTCCAGTTTTCTTATTATATTAGTGTATATCAGCGTCTGAACAAATGTATTTTTCAAAAGTGTATACTGTGTATGTATGTTGATATGTTTGTGATCGCACGTCTCCGGAACTATAAGTCCGATCATAACTAATTATTTTTTTGCAAGTTTAATCAAAATCGGTTCAGCAGTTTTTGAGATTGGGGTTTTTTTAGCTTATTATGTACATGGCGATGTTATTACCGGTGCTGCGGATTACAAAATTCTACTATGTACACTTGTAAGAAAATTATGTAAGTATTTGACAAGAATTTGAGTTGTAGGCAATGATATTATTATAAACTTACTTATTTAAACTAAAAAGGGTAAAATAAAAATTATTTTGGTAGCCGACGGCAAAAATGTCAATGAAATAAAAAACAAAGCCACCGACTTCCGAAAGAAAAGTTAGGTAGGTATATGATAGAGGGTTTCATTCATCCTTTTATTATAGTGGTTGTTTTATTTTATAGAAAAAGTTCTTTTTTCTATTCTACATTACTTCTAGTCATAAATCTGATCGGAATTATGATATTCCATTGTTCTCAATGTCGCACCGGATAATTGATATCTTAACAGAAGCACTGTAACATATAAGTACCTAATTAAATTAAAGAGTTGAAAAAATGCTAAAAGGAGCTTGTGGCTAAATAATTACAGCCACACAGGCCGATCTTCCGGGTTAAGCCGCGCTTGCCGAGGTTGGTCTGTGGACGGGTGACCATCTGTCATAGCGAGATTCCTCCGTGCCTCGGAAAGCACGTAAAGCCGTTGGTACCGGCTGTCATTTGTAGATCTTTGACAGTCGTTAGGCTGCTTTTCCACCAGAGATGCGCTATGCTATGCTACGTTGCTGCGCACAGAAATATTAAAAACAGGAGAAGTGGCAAGGGGGCGTGTCCGCTACCATTTAGTTCTGAGCGCGACGCTGAGAAAGTGAAAAAATGGCCGTCACCGCGAGTTAGTGTGTTGTCAACCGGGTTCGTGAAAAAAAACGATTATGCCGTCTTGTTCGGTGCTTTTGTGCAAAAATAGAAACCAAAACAAATATTTTAGAAGTTATGGCATCGGGTTTCACATGTAATTACAAGTATTTTACAATATTTGTCTTAAAAATCACGAAAAACAACAAGCAGTAAAATATATCTGACTTGTACTACTGTACTTTTGTTTTCCTAAATTACTCCGACTGTATTATTTTTGCAATAAATACATTGCTCTTTCACAACCACATCATTGCATCACAAAGTGACTGAACAAGCAATGTAAAACTGACATAACGATACCTCAATCAGCCGTAATGTCGCATGGTACGGCCGCTGCTCAGGTCCGCGTATTTTAGTGCGAGCTAGTGACGTGCTCTTGGAGATCCCACAAAGTCTATCGACAAGAAAGTCGACTGCTAATTGCTATTTTAATATTTCAGTTTTATTTTTATTTTTTATCTTGTAATAAGGCTGGAAGGCCGATGTGGTTCATGCAGTTTTACATTTTTGAAGTGAAAACTTCTTTAGCGGCGTTGTACACTTTTTCTGTAATGGGTAAAAAATTTAAAACTCGCGTCAGGGTCACGTGACCAAAACTCGCGTCAGGGTCACGTGACCCTGATCGAAAATGAGTAAGACGTCATTCAAATTAAAAATAAAACATAGTAACAAAAAAGTTTTCACTTCTACCGGCACTCCTGGAGTGCAACCTTTTTTTTATTATTTTACAGAGTATTATATAAATGCGAAACCGAAGATGGTTAAGTAAATTAATTAATGTTTAGTTTAGTAATCTATGGACTAAATTAATAGTAATCTATACAATAAAGATAATAAAAACGGTTTCATATCGTTTTTTATTAATTTTATTTCCAAACCTTTATAATTTACATCGATGTATTTATCGTGAACTCTTCGATTTAGTCAAACACTGTCGAGTCCGCCCCCGTGTCCCGACGACACACAATGATAATTGTTTTAGTGTGAGTAAATTACACGGAAAAAGTACGCTGTGGTTTAAAGAATAAGGTTTATATTTAAATGACAGAGTTTTCGACAGCGCGTGTGTGCACTTGTTCGTAGTATTGTTTTCATAAACTACATGCGTAATATTATTTTTATGGTGGGGCAGTTGTGGCTTCACCGGTTTTCTATGGTTTACCCTTGTTTGGCAGAACAACTTTTCGTCGAAAATCACTCCGGCTAATTTTGGTTACTATAAAGTCGTTTAGTAGAATTTTTCATTTCACCGAATAATTAATTGTTATATTTTTATTTAGCCTATTTATTTCTTTGAAATAATTTCATTTGACCGAATTTTCAAATGCACTAATTTTATTTAAACTAATGTTTCACTAGACTAATAATGATTTAGTCGAAATATCGTATCGAATTTTCAGTTAAGAATTAATTATTCGTTTCCTTTCATTGTCTAGCAATTTTACTAAGGATGCAAGAGCGAGCGAAGCGAGCTCGGGACTTGGGGCACCCCGACTCGGACAGGTTAGGTTCGAAGGGGATGGCGGGGTCTGAAAGACCCCGCCATCCCCTTCATGTTAGGTTACTTTAAACCTTGCAAACAGAAATAGGAGCCCCGCTAAGCGGGGCTCCGTCGAGCTACCTTGGTAGGTAGTAATCGGCAATTTGACTAAGGGCGAGCGTATAAATTACTAATTAACACCTACCAAGGTAGCTTGACGGAGCCCCGCTTCGCGGGGCTCCTATTTCTGTTTGCAAGGTTTAAAGCAACCTAACATGAAGGGGATGGCGGGGTCTGAAAGACCCCGCCATCCCCTTCCAACCTAACCTGTCCGAGTCGGGGTGCCCCAAGCCCCGAGCTCGCTTCACTCGCTCTTGCATCCTTAGTCAAATTGCTGTTTACTACCTACCAAGGTAGACCGACGGAACAAATATTTACAATGTTTTCTTTTCTGCATTACATTACACCAATCGAATATTCGATAAACTAAATGTTATACCAACTGAACATTACGTCAAATGAACATTATACCTTTTGATCAATAGTTCAAATGTTGTTATCGGAAATGGATATTCGATGAAATGAAAATTAAGTGAACCGATATTATACAAACTGATTATTTTCTCAAACGTTGTTCGAATTAGTAAAATTATATCAAAAGTTGTTCTGCCAAACAAGGGTGAACCGTTTTCTATACATTTTGAACTCCACGCCATATCTCCTTCTTTAATATATCTATGTTGCTGCGGATGCGTTTGATATCCACCAATCACATTCATTGGTTTACATAGCACAGCACAGGTGGAAACGGATTCAACTAAGATGTGTTTTAGGGTTCCGTAGTCAACAAGTAACCCTTATAGTTTCGCCATGTCCGTCCGTCCGTCTGTCCGCAGCAACGACGATATAATACTAGACTCCGCATGCACGATCTAAAGAACACAAATTATTCTGCCAAGTTGCTGAGGTACTACGTAAGCGAGGGGGACGGGGTACTGCGTTGTGATTGGCTAACTCAAGGTCTGTGCTGTCTCAACGTATGTTTACGGCTCACAGGATTGGTCAAAATGAGACGAATATAAGACTTTTTTGCCTAATGTGTTGGCAGACATCGGTCGCCTGTTATTAGGAGTCTAGTATTATATCGTCGTTGGTCCGCAGTTTAGCTCAGAGACGCACAGTACTAGGAGAGTTGTAATTTGGTGTAATTATACGGATTTGTTAGGGTTATAAAGGTTTTGGAAGGGTGGAAAAGTCAACAGAAAGTATCTTGAAGTGAAATTATTAAAGTAACAACTTAGTTTTTTGATCCTAACATTTTTTTGTTATAAACAAATGAAAACAATAGCAATTTTATTGTGAAAAAAATCTTAAAAAACCGGCCAAGTGCGTGACGGGCCACGCACAATGTAGGATTCCGTAGTTGCCCATTCAAAAACATAGGCGAATTAACTAAACTAATTCGCGAAATTTAATTTTAAAAAGAAGAATTTTCAGAATCGGCCCAGGCGTCTTTGAGAAATCGGATTTAAAAAGATTACGACGAATTGAGAACCTCCTCCTTTTTTTGAAGTTAGTTAAAAATAGTTGACAATAAAAACCTACCTATCCCCAAAACATACCCACCTATTATAGCTATAATAAAAACTTTTTCAAAAAAAAATGTGACCGCCTTCAAAAACAACCACAAAAAAGGGTAAAATAACCTACAAAACTTTTCTTTCGGAAGTCGGTGACTTTTCTAATTAATTTCATTGTCTCTTTTGCCTTTTACTTTTTTACGTTTTTATTTTACTCTTTTTAGTTTAAATATTCAACCAAAATTCTTGTCAAATACATCATTTTCTTACATGTACACTAGAATTTTGTAATCCGTAGCACCGGTAATAACATCGTTAACATCTCTTTCATTCATTCCCTATCTCAAAAACGACTGAACCGATTTTGATGAAATTTGCAGTATTCCCTAAGTTGAACGATACCTAGTACAACAAAAAAAGAATTACTTAAATCTGATTTGTAGTTCCGGAGATATGCGAACACAAGCATAATTTTCGTACTTGAGGAGTTGTACCTTCCATCATCAGCTCAGCTACATGAGATGATGATTTCCATACGCAAGTACTTGAATTACTTCATAAGATTTGCGAAAAACTATGTGTCAGCCAATAAAATTTGAGGGTTGCCCTCGATTTCTCCAAGTTCCAATCATCAGATCCTGAAATGGTGACAATGGGACCACACGGGAAGCACCAGCTTTCGAATAAAAAAAGAATCACGAAAATCGGTTCGCCCAGTCGCAAGTTATGAGGTAACAAACATAAAAAAAAAATACAGTCGAATTGATAACCTCCTCCTTTTTTTGAAGTCGGTTAAAAATAAAGCTGACAAACTTACATTAGCAGTTGAAGAACATGTTCTCCGATACATTTTGTTTAGGAAATTATGTTATTCAAGTACGTTTTATAAGTTGGTCGACTATTACTCCTAAACTTGTAAAGCCTACTTAGTCATGACAATTTTCTTTTAAACTTCATTATATATACTACTATTGTGAATTTTTTCACACCCCCAAACATAACCGTTTAGCTTGTAGAGGGAGGGGACACTCGAGTCGAGCAAAAATTAGCACTTTAAAGCTTAATATTTCACAAACAAATCTTTTTATCAAAAAATTGTTAATAGAAACTGTCAATATATTTTAAAGACCTATTTAATGATACCCCACACTAAGGGGTACACGAGAAAAAAAAAAACATCACCACTTTACGTGTACAGGAAGTACCCTAAAAAAAATATATTTTATTTTACCACTTTTTTGGCACAACAAATCCGTATATTTATACCAAAATACAGCTTTCTAGTACTGGGCGCCTCCGAGCTAAGCTGCGGACAGACGGACGGACGGACGGACATGGCGAAACTATAAGGGTTCCTTGTTGACTACGGAACCCTAAAAATGGTACAAAGTATTTGTCAACTCGGAAAATGTTCTTTTTTGAGGAGCATTGTACCTATTTAGCATAATGAATACTTTTTTAACCCCCGACGGAAAAAGAGGGGTGTTATAAGTTTGACGTGTCTGTCTGTCTGTATGTCTGTCTGTGGCACCGTAGAGCCCGAACGAATGAAGCGATTTCAATTTAGTTTTTTTTGTATTAAAGGTGATTTACGTGCGAGTGTTCTTAGACATGTTTGATGAAAATCGGTTGAGCCGTTTAAAAGTTGTGGGGGTAAAAGTGAGAAAGGGTAGCCGAGGGTTTGCAAATATACTCGAGTGGGGTCTTAAATCAAAGCAAACTAAAAGGGAATATTGATCACTTAATTGTGTACTTTTAAAAAGTTTCAAATAAAAATTAAATTAAAAATTTAAAAAACCCCCGACACAAAAACCAAGATCCCTTTAAAAAGTACTATACATCATTATATTCATTAGAAAATGTAAGCAATACAGTTTTTCGTAGGTACCAGTTAGAAGAAAATTGTGGAAAAAAAAAAAACAAAAAAAACTATTAAAAAACCGTCGGTTTTTTATAAATAAACAAAATTGCACTTATTTAAAAAGGTTGGAATTTTAATATATGAAAGTTAATTATTTATTATAGCCCAAGAGCCCGTGAACCCCAGACCTACGTTATTTTATAAAGGCTGAAACTTTGTCAGCGGATGCTCCCAACACTGGTAAGAACGATGGACCATTATGGAGTTTGGGTAATAGTGGCTTTGGCAGGTAAACGGTACTGAAGGTGCGTAAAATGTAAGTTAACTTACGTCATAGTATAAAAGCTGATTTTTATATATAATACTCGGGTAGTAAGTAGATGATGTTTCCTCAGCAGCCAGACACTTATCATGGTGGCAACCCCTTGCCAGACACCCTTAATGTTCAAGAAATTATATAAGTTTACTTACGTCATAGTATAAAAGCTGATTTTTATATATAATACTCGGGTAGTAAGTAGATGATGTTTCCTCAGCAGCCAGACACTTATCATGGTGGAAACCCCTTGCCAGACACCATTAAAGTTCACGAAATTATAATTTTACCTACGTCATAGTATAAAAGCTGATTTTTATGTATAAAAGTAATAATTAGATGATATTTCCTCATTAGCCAGACACTTAACATAGTGACAACCCCTTACCAGACATCATTAAAGTTCACGAAATTATAATTTTACTTACGTTATAGTGTAAAAGCTGATTTTTATATATAATACTCGGGTAGTAAGTAGATGATGTTTCATCAGCAGCCAGACACTTATCATGGTGGCAACCCCTTGCCAGACACCATTAAAGTTCACGAAATTATAATTTAACTTACGTCATAGTATAAAAGCTGATTTTTATATATAATACTCGGGTAGTAAGTGGATGATGATTCCTCATTAGCCAGACACTTAACATAGTGGCAACCCCTTGCCAGACACCATTAAAGTTCTCGAAATTATAATTGTACTTACGTTATAGTATAAAAGCTGATTTTTATATAATTATATTACTTGTGTTTCAAGTAGATGATGTTTCCTCATTAGCCAGACACTTTACATAGTTCCAACCCCTTTCCAGACAAACATTGTAAATCATAAGAAGAGATTGGAGATTAGAATGAGTTATGCAAATAATTTTTTTGGAGCAAAATTATACATTTAACTGATATTATAGGTAAATTTTGAAAAAAAAAAGTTATTAGGGATAAAAATAAAGATTTAAATGAAAAATAAAGATATTACTATTACATGACTATATTAAATGAAAAATAAAGAGATTACTATTACATGACTATATTAAATATCCAACATAAAAATATTTTTTCATATCCAACCAGTAGTTCCTAAGATAAGCGCGTTCAACCAAACAAACAAACTCTTCTGCTTTTAAATATTAGTATAAATATACATAACAAATCTTACGATATAATATTATAGTATCTTAGCCATATGCCCGTGTGTGGCGCCCTATAACAACTGCGCAGATGCGATGCGAGACCCCGATAGAATTAGATACTGCTTCGCGCTCTCCTACAGCTACCTTACAACCTTGTCTGGCAAGGGGTTGGAACCATCAAAAGTGTCTGGCTAATAAGGAAACATCAACTACTTATTACCCAAGTATTATATATAAAAGTCAGCTTTTATACTATTAACGTAAGTACAATTATAATTTCGTGAACTTTAATGGTGTCTGGCAAGGGGTTGCCACTATGTTAAGTATCTGGCTAATGAGGAAACATCATCTACTTGAAACCCAAGTAATTTAAATAAAAATCAGCTTTTATACTATAACGTAAGTACAATTATAATTTCGTGAACTTTAATGGTGTCTGGCAAGGGGTTGCCACTATGTTAAGTGTCTGGCTAATGAGGAATCATCATCCACTTACTACCCGAGTATTATATATAAAAATCAGCTTTTATACTATGACGTAAGTTAAATTATAATTTCGTGAACTTTAATGGTGTCTGGCAAGGGGTTGCCACCATGATAAGTGTCTGGCTGCTGATGAAACATCATCTACTTACTACCCGAGTATTATATATAAAAATCAGCTTTTATACTATAACGTAAGTAAAATTATAATTTCGTGAACTTTAATGGTGTCTGGCAAGGGGTTGCCACCATGATAAGTGTCTGGCTGCTGAGGAAACATCATCTACTTACTACCCGAGTATTATATATAAAAATCAGCTTTTATACTGTATGACGTAAGTTAAATTATAATTTCGTGAACTTTAATGGTGTCTGGCAAGGGGTTGCCACCATGATAAGTGTCTGGCTGCTGAGGAAACATCATCTACTTACTACCCGAGTATTATATATAAAAATCAGCTTTTATACTATGACGTAAGTAAACTTATATAATTTCTTGAACATTAAGGGTGTCTGGCAAGGGGTTGCCACCATGATAAGTGTCTGGCTGCTGAGGAAACATCATCTACTTACTACCCGAGTATTATATATAAAAATCAGCTTTTATACTATGACGTAAGTTAACTTACATTTTACGCACCTTCAGTACCGTTTACCTGCCAAAGCCACTATTACCCAAACTCCATAATGGTCCCTCGTTCTTACCAGTGTTGGGAGCATCCGCTGACAAAGTTTCAGCCTTTATAAAATAACGTAGGTCTGGGGTTCACGGGCTCTTGCTCTATTACGTCTTCCGTCGAATTTCCAACCTGTTACGACTTTTTTTGACAAAGTTATAAACAAATTAACTTTGTCACCCTCTACATCCCTTAGCACCCAACCTGGAGGGTAGGAAATTTTTTTGTATTCATATTTCACCGTCCCCAACAACATATTAAAAAATCAGCCTGCTGCTAATTATTTAGGGTTCACAGGCTTTATTGACTGGCCTATCAGATGGATGTCGGGTCAGGTTAGGAATAGGGTTACGTTAGGAACAAAAATTCATTTTTTTCAAATTTCTAACCTAACCCGCAACCGGGTTAGGATTGCGGGTCAGGTTAAGAATAAAAAAAACTTAAAAAAAAAATTTTACCGACTTCAAAAACAACCACAAAAAAAGGGTAAAATAACCTACAAAATAACTTTTCTTCCGGAAGTCGGTGGCTTTATTTTTTTATTTCGTTGTCTTTTTGCCACCGACTTCCGAAAGAAAAGTTATTTTGTACTAATTATTTTATTAAAATAATGTACTAATTATTGTACACATTAAAAAGGTCTACAGAAAAGTCCGTGATGGTATATGTCTATCTCATATGGATAACCCACAATAACTTTTTTTTGTCATTTAATTTTTACGACAAATAATGGCTAATTTTCGAAGCGATTTTTACCAATACAGCATTAATCCTTAACCAATTAAATACCTTGAATACATTGTTCATTTAGTATAGATCTATATGGCCCTTTACACCGTATGATTTAAGTGAATATTTTCGAAGATATTATTACAGATTTAAAAACTGTGGGACGTAGCGTTTGCGGCGGTACCGGCCGGCCGCCCGGGTCGGCAAAAGAGAACGTTCACAGTTTTTCTGTAGTGTATTTAGTATCAGCATTGCACCCGTGCGAAGCCGGGGCGGGTCGCTAGTTATCTAATAAACGAGCAATTCTTGTATATTTATTTATATATAATCAGGATCTCGGAAACGGCTCCAAGGATTTTCATGAAAGTTACAGATTAGGGGTTTTTCGGCTCCCAGGTTCGAGAAAAGCTCGGTACGCAAGATATAGACATTTTTAAAACCGAGCGAAGCTCGTTCAAACAGATATTGCAAATTATACAAGCGAAACCTCCTCCTTTTTTTTTCTGAAAGAGAAAGTTCTTAAATATACTATTTTTTAATTTTATTTTCACAAATAAACTTTTTACGTTTCTAAAATATTGTTTATCGTCTAAAAATATACAAGTCGAATTGAGAACCTCAATCTCCTTAACCTTGCGAGTGTACTAAAGACATGACAGTTTTCGTCGCCATATTGTCAAAATGAAAAAAAAAAATGTCGATGAACTATGTCATGTGGGGTATCGTTGAATAGGTATTTTAAAAATGAAAGAAAGAGAAACGATTTAAAGAGCAACAGAGATAGATAGATGTCATTGCTGCGTTAAAAAAACGAACAGTCGTTAAGAATTCACTCATTCACACTCACAGTCGGGGCCCGTCGGGAAGATTTGATTGGTATAATTTGAATGGGCCCCGACTGTGAGTGTGAATGAGTGAATTCTTAACTACTGGACTTGTTTCTTTCTTTTTAGTTTTTTTAACGTAGTCGGGTTTTTTGTTTTTCGTTAATTTACTTATAATATCTTTGCACTGCCATCCTACTTTAGCGACTAATCGTGATGTAGTGTGATGTAGTGTGCTATTCAGTGTTGCCAGTATGATTTCCCAAAAAAGTACGGATTTTAACTTCAAGGTACGGTTCAGTCGGGATACTTCTTCAAGAATTAGATAATGTTTTTTTTCTTCGAGTTGGCTGTCTGCGACAATTGGGTAGAAAAAAAAACTTTGAAAGAAAAAGTACCGACTTCAAAAACAAATACAAAAGTATTAGGTAGATAACTTTTTTTTCGGAAGTCGCCGAAATCGGTGGCTTTGTTGCCGACTTCAAAAAAAGGAGGTTATCAAGACGTTGATATACGAGTAGACTAACATATACGAAAACTGGGCAGTTCTGGAAATATTACATACATACGGGTCGAATTGATAACCTTCTTTTGTTTTAAAATAATAATAAATAAAAATAAAACACTAGTATAGAAAAGGTACGGTCTACACTGAGGTACGGTTGTGGTACGATTGTGTGACGTCTGTGTACGGTCTGGCAACCCTGGTGCTACTTATTGCAATACAAGTTATTAACCCCCGAGGACCCCGACGGAAAAAGAGAGGGGTGTTAAAATTCATGTGTGCGTTAGCCAAATAGCCACTTTTAATTTGAAGATAGATTGGCGTGTAGGTAACATTATATTAATTTATAATATCATTGTTTATAAATACACTAATAAAATTTATCTCAGATGATCAACTAGGTACCTAAAGATTTTTTGCATTTTTTTTCCTACCCCTAACCCCTAGTTATGGGTCAATATAGTGATAACAAAGTTAGTTTTGATGTTTATCCTCGATGAAATGTTTTGCGATTTAAAGGGTTAAATCATGCTTAGGTACTACAAGTTGTATCCTAACTCCTACCTATGTCACTTTAGGTGTACGTCGAACTGGACAGTGGCGGCTGGATGAGCCCGGCGGGCGTTCGCAACGCTGCCAGCTTGTGCGTGCACGCCGCGCTCGCGCCGCACGCGCTCTGTGCCAGCGCGCTGCTGACGCTCGCGCAGAGCGGCAACCTGCGTCTGCGCGCCGCCAGCGACCTGGCCCCGCACGCCGAGCTGCTACTGTGGTTCGCAGAAGATACTCTGGCTGCACTCAACATGCCCTTCCTCACGCCGCGTCACATCCGCGGTCGGCGCTACGCCTGCCACGCCTGCGGCCGCGCGTTCGATGACCCCAACCCGCTTAAGGTGCACATGTTCCTGTCGTGCGCAGCTTTCGAAAACACGCACTTCTGGCGCGAGGTGGCAGCGCGGCTGCTGCGGGTGGCCACCACGGGGGCCCTTACGACCCCAGCCAGAACACACGCGACCCCGGCGGCCGCGCGGCCCCTCGAGACCCAGGCCCCCGCAACCCCGGCCCCCGCGCAGCCCCACGTGACCCCGGCCCCCGCGGTGCCCCTGGCGCCCGCGGAGCTGGAGGCTCTGGCAACGGAATGGGGCCGGGCGCGCGGCGGCCACGTGTGCTTGTACTGCGGCAAGCTGTACTCTCGGCGCTACGGTCTCAAGATCCACCTGCGAACGCATACCGGCTACCGGCCGCTTCGCTGCCGACACTGCATGCGCGCGTTCGGCGACCCCAGCAACCTCAACAAACACGAGCGGCTGCACGCGGCTCGGACGGGGCCCTCTGTGGGCCCCGGGCAGGGCCCCGGGCGGGGCCCCGGGCGGGGGCCCGCGCGGTACTCGTGCCCGCTGTGCGGCCGCGCGCTGGCCCGGCGCCGTGACCTGGAGCGACACTTGCGCACGCACACACACACACAGACGACGGAACAATGAAACCAGGGTTTAGGTTTTATGTAATTTATTAAACTTATGCGACTATTGTCCGGCGACCTTGGCGGCGATGCGCTTGTCGCGTTCCTCGGCGATGGTGAGACGCACTCCCTTGCCGCGCGGGAGAGAGATGTACGCCTTTGTGCCCTTTCCAATGATGAACACGTTGTTTAACCTGTAAGGAAATTGTCTCATGGTTAATATTTTGCAAAATTTGACCAACTTCCGCCGTCCCGATTTTTTTCTTGTGGTACAATGAAATTCAGTCGAACGGCACTAAAAAAAATTTGACCGATTTCACTCATTTCTGCGGACAACACGACCAAAAAAATAAAAACGCCAAAATTGTCAACATCACAAAGAGCTAAGGGTTACTAAGAAAGTTTTCGCGTATTTCTTATGGATTCGGATTTCTCCCTTTTGGTCAATTTAAAGGAAACACCTGTATAGGTAGATATATTCAGCATGAATAATCTTGAGCATCCAAATAGTTTGAGAAGTTTGTTTTATATTAAGCCATGCATGGTACATTATCTTTATTGTAAGGTGGTCGTAATAGATAGGAAAATGTGGCTGTGATTTATAGATTTACCTAGTAGCGAAAGTGTGTCCCGTGGTGTCCTTGATGTGCACAATGTCGAAGGAGCCGGGATGTCTCTCGCGGGACACGATGGTGCCCACCCTCCCCAAGTTCCTGCCTCCCGTGATCATGCACAGGTTACCTGCAACAGTAAACATAGTTCGGCCATCAATGACAACAGCTGAATTTTACAAGGTCGAAATTATTTTAAATGGAGGGGAGATGCCGGACATGAATACGACAAAGAAAGAAATGTATAGTTCACTCATATTTAGATTATTATGATAATAAAAATATTTTTTCATCATTCATAAAGTTACTGCTTACATAGCAATAAACTGTCTCTTTGAGAACTCAAGTGTTTTATTTAAAAGAAGATGCTTCACGATAATCCGTCGACTATGACTTGTGTGCACTCATGCAGAGCACCACCTTCTTTTTTGCAGACTTGATTTGGTTGGTGTTGGTCCTCCACTTGGAGACCTGAACAGTGCACCACATTTGAGGGTTTTCATAGATTTAGTGACGTTGCAGATCCTTAATACTTTCCAGTCTATTCATGGCAGACCTGGTGATAGCCACGACACGCTTGATCTCATTCCCGCAACCACAGTGGATTGTTATGAAAGCTCAGGTTAACCCATGATTTAACTATGAGACAATTCAAAATTTGAGTGACTTAGAGCGAGTTTTGTTACCGTGATCAGCATCAATAAAATTAGTCCATCAATAAGTTTTAAAATAATGGATATTTTTTTTTAAATTAATTAGGTAATTAAATTAATTTTATAAATTAATTAATATTCTGTTAAGTGATGTCAGAAGCAAGTGAAAACTGCACTTGTGCATTGCTTGTGCCGTATTGGCAATTTTAATAGTCGTATCTTGGTTTTGTAACACAGGTTTTTATCCCGATTTTATGTTCCCGTGGGACAATTTTCGAGTTGTAGCGGGTGAAGCCGCTGGCAACAGGTAGTATACCATAAAGAGGTTGGCTGGGAGTCGAAATTTACTGAGGATAATACCCTGCGGAGTGCTAGTTGTTACGTGAAAGAGTCAATGTTGGGAATCTAACCCAACAAGCATCAGATGGTACGCGCAGGCGACGTGTCCGAATGACGCCGACGCAGATGCGTCATCATCATCGACGACGAGACGTGCTTCGCGGCTGTACCGACGTCGTGGTCGGCGGGCAGCGGCCAATCGTTTCCTCGGAAGTCCACTGCGACGACAGACACTTTCCAAACATTAATTTTACAAATGTTTGTCCAGGACAGTTAAATGTAAATATTTGTTTGACACTTTATTCTATCTCACCTCACTGATCAACAAGCAGTCATCATTATCAACGGCGTTAATCGCTAACTAGCTAGTATTCAAAGATTTTCCATATCCCTTACAGGTTCCGATTTACCCATATTGGACAAATTATGATTTGTAGGACATACCTGACTCAAACTTAATGAAATCCATGATCTTGGAGGATGCAATGTCGAGTTGCACAGAGTCATTGACCTTGATAAGTGGGTCAGGGTAGCGGATGGTGCGACCATCATGTGTCACCAAAAATGGCACATTCTTGGGACCCGTTGACACACGTTTCACCTTGCAGAGCTTGTACTGCAATGAAAACACACATAGTACTGCATTTGGCTACCCTAACTCATTTATATTACTAGTATAAATAAGTACATTGCTTTATCTAAGAAAACTATTATTAAAAGATCAGATAAAACGACAATGAAGGGACCATGACAACTATGTCATTTTATCAGAATGTCAACCTGCGAAAGTAAAGAGACTTGATAAACATATGTTACTACTCAGATGTAATTCTGTGATTGTAGCTTTTGAACTCAATAAGTACACTGTATTTAAATGATGCATTTTCTTACAGATATTTGTTTCACGCGAGAATCAAACCCACACAATATGCAACACAGCACTAGCAGTCAATTTGCCAACAGAGTCATAAAAAAGTTGATCCCCATCCCATAGCACTAATATTTCAAACCCAAATTCTCAGCACCATAGCTACTACTAGTAAATGTATTTGATGTGTAGCAGCTGCACCAGCACAGGATACTAGGAGAGGGCTGATGTTATCAAAGTATATGGGCTCATGTATCAATTTAATACAAATTAAGCAAAAAGTTGTTATTTGTAAATGGTAATAATTGAGCTGACTGGCTTCATTATTACTTCTTGCCGAATTCAATATTATAAGTTTTGTTAAACCATGCTCATAAAACACTATTCCACAACATACTGTAGAACCAGCTAACCTTAGCTTCTTCAGGAGTGATGCGGTGAACTGTGAAACGTCCTTTCACATCATAGATGAGGCGGAACAACTCATTGGTCTTCTCAATAGAAACAACATCTGCAACAAGTTTATTGTCATGGTTAAGATGTTATGGTGTCAAACAGACAACCTTAACTGAACTGTTTCATATCTCTCATGTCTGTTTGATAAATATATATATAAATAAATAAAAAAACAAATAAGTTCCCTTGAATGGTCAGAGGTTAATGCGAGGTTGACCCACTAAAACAATTAAGACAATCTTACAAAAGCAAGCAAGCGACTCACCCATGAATCCGGCGGGGTAGGTGGGATCAGTCCTCACTTTGCCGTCCACCTTAATGAGACGCTGCTTCACAATCTTCAACACCTCGTTGCCGGTGAGCGCGTACTTCAGCCGGTTGCGGAGGAAGATTACTAGCGGCAGACACTCGCGCAGCTTGTGGGGCCCGGTCGAGGGCCTGGGCGCGTACACGCCGCCTAATTTGTCCAACATCCATGCTTTGGGAGCGGCTAAGCGCTTCAAATGCTTTTTCGGTCCGCGAGCCTAAACACCACATCAAAAGAAATAAGCAATACATTGCATCTCGCACAGAAACTTGAGCCAGATACTCAATCGTAGGATTTCGCAATGGGTATTCATTTAACTGACAACTAATAAAATTAGAAATAATCGCGAATAAATCGCGAGAAATGTTCGCATTTAATATCCTCCTTACAATCACAACTTTCAAACATCCGGCGACTTCAAATTTTAAAACAAATCTTAAAAATTTTGGAATAGTAAGTATAAATTATCACTAAGCTTTCAATATACAGTGTTGGATGTGCTAAAAAACTTGGCGCTTTCACGATTTAACCGGATTTTTAATTAAACTTTAACCACGAACTCACCATGTTGGACACAAAATTTAACAAGAAAGAAACGTCAAAACCGCAATCTGTCAAACACACAGGTCCGAACATAGACAGAATAAGTTGTTTTTGTCAAACATAAAACAAGGGCCATTGGATTACCCCACAAACTATAGAGTGCTATGGAAACCAAAAGGATTCAGACGAGCAACAATGAAACACCACCACCGCCTAGTAGAGCTCATAAATATTCAACACATTGTTTATTGTTGCCCTACACTATTATTTTCTCCTGTGTGTGGGTGGTCATGCTTGGCAAAAAAGAAACGAAAATCCAAGGGACCCTGGGTGGGGTGCTATGACAGGAAACTTCCACGTTCGCCCGTGGACTGGAGTTCCCTCTCCGATAAGTCCGGGCGGAAGACCAGTTTTTCGGGCCGGTGCACCCTGGGATGCGGGCAAAAACTCTTCCTTAGGCACTGTGTTCATAAGGGGTCTCTTTGCCCGTATGCGAATAGCCTGTCGTGTGGACGCTCCAACGCGTGTCCCTCTGATTAGCAGAGGCACAGCGGTGGAGCAGGCTTGCGGACGGTGAGTGATGGGTAGCTCGCCGTCCGACCAAGGACCAAACCCGGATCGGTGGTGCGTCGTGTTTCGCGCCAAATGCCTGCTGGGTTCGCGGGTTTTTTCTTAACCTAGGATACCGTGGCCCCGGAACAGGGCATAGGAAGGAACACGGGTGGATTTTAGTCAGTAAGAGTCTGACAGCCCCTTCCGTCTCACTCAGGGCGGGAGGACTCATTTGATGATTTTACCACCAAAAAAAAAAAAGGACCAGGGATGATCAATGTGCTGTTACGAACAGCTCATTGGTAACCCCTGGTCCCGTGGCAACTCGTTGTGAACGAAACGAATAGCGTAGCCATTTTTTTTAGGTCCATGGTACCAACCATAGTATTTGTAAGCACCAAGCTCGTACCAAGTCGATAGTTTACCCACAGATTTTCGTTTCTTTTTTGCCAAGCTTTAATTTACAGCATCAAAAAAAAGTGTAGAAACTAGTATCTATTGATAAACGAAAATCCGTAACTGGAATCCCAACCCTACGCAGCGTGGTACATCCCTAGAGGAGCGGGCAGAGAGAAGTCAGGATGACGTCTGTCAGCGTGGTGTGATTTGACAATACCGGCAAATTCAAGATGCAAGATGATAATTATATTTTATTTAAATAAATTGTATATTCAGTAATGTTTCAGTTTTCCATTTAATACTATAAAGCCCGGTACACACGCAGCGACTTTAATCGACGGTGACTCGCTAGCGACTTATGACTTTTGTGTCTATATTAAGCCGCGTACAGACATCGCGAGGCGTGCGACACGAATGGTTCGTCACGCATGCCTCAACCTGAGGCATACGATGACAAATTTATACGTGCGTCCCGAACGAAACATGCTCAAGCTGAGCAAGCAAACAACACCTGTCCGGAGCGCACGGCTCGTACTGAGGCGGCGTTCGCAATGATCGTATGGCGCGAATGCTCACTGTGAGCACACACGTCCACACAGCCCGAGGCATGCGAGACGAACCATTGGTGTCGCACGCCTCGCGATGTCTATACGCGGCTTTATAGCGATTTATCAGTATTCGTTTCGCAGTAGAAGGCAGTAGACGCAAAGAGTATAATAATATATAGGGGAAAGTAGATGTGTATACCGGTGTCTGTTAATAACTTTTTTTATTTGTGAACGTTTCTTTGTAATGTCCGAAGAAAGGCGTCGAATGTTACTGGCGCTAGCAGCCGTTTGCTTATATGACAAAGAGAGAGAAAAGAAAAATAGAAGATGTTGGGCGAAAAAATGTTTACTTCAAAGACCAAGATATTGGCATATTTTAATAGCCGAGCTAGCACTACAAGAACCGAACGATTTTAGAAACTATTTACGAATGGACTCTTGTACATATCAACAGTGTTGTTGTCTCTGTTGGAGCCAATGCTAACAAAACATCTTACCCGATCTTTGTTTCCTATTTTAATGTTAGTTAATGAACTTCTAGTCGTTTCTTGATCTTTCAATAAGTTGAGTAAATCATAATACCATAATGATGTAGTAGGAATATCTTCCACAGCCATTCCGGTTTTCAAGCTTTTTTCAATCTTTTCGTGTTGTCTTCGCCAAACATCCCTCATATTTTTTTTTTTTTTATCACGACATCTCGACCAGCGTTTGGCTCCACCTCCTTAAATTTTTCCACTAATATCTCATAGCTTTGTGACTTTAAGGCTGGCCGCATACACACGTTTTACGTATTCGATTTCCGAATTCGTTTTCTATCCGTACACAGTGAATTCATACAAATGTGTGTGCATGTTTTGTGTGTGTTGTTCAATTTCATTCATCATTTCGAATTCCGAACGGAAAAAAAACTGATGTATGCGGCCGCCCTAAATCTCTGTTTGAGTAATCTACTCTTAACCATCCATAATGAAGGTAATTCCCGGTATAATTCTATAAATTCAGTTACAAACGCCCGAGAATGTTTACGTAGGTCCGCCATTTTAAAATCGCTCACGCACGGCGTACACGTCCACACAGCAACGATGTCGCTGACTGTCGCTGGCGACTGTTTGGCGACTGTCGACTTTTCAGATTTACAGCGATTCGATCGCCGCATTGACTATAATAAATCGCTGCTAAATGCTAATATTCACGTCCACACACAGATTTTGACATCGCCAGCGAGTCGCTATCGATTAAAGTCGCTGCCGTGTGGACCCTACTTTACGACTTTAGCACAAAAGATCTGAAGCCATGTAGTTATTTCACATTATTAAAAACTTTATCTCATGCTCAATGTGTGGTAAAGATTAGGTTATTAAATTTCAGGTTATAAAATATGAATACAGATTACAGATCGAGTTAGACTAATATGATGTACATACTTTTAGAACTGTACTTTTATTAAATGGATTCCTCTTCTGAAAATAGTTTTGCTTGGACTGATACTTTAAGTGACAGCAGCCGCAACAGCATCAAGAGCAACAAAATGTGAGTACTTTTATGTTAGGCGGTCCATAACTGTATTTCAATAAAAATAAATATTTCTTTCGTGGGATCTGTATGTAAAACTTTTCGAAGGATGTTCTTTTAGAACGCTGCATCGACCTATGAAGACTACCGAACCGACGACATCGTTAGTCGCGCTCGCTAGCAACAGTAATTACTGATGGATGCATCTAGCGGATGTTGTTGGTGTTTTTCGGAGACGAGGCCTTAGTTCAGCAGTGGACGTCTCCCGGTTAATGATTCCTGCCAGACTACTGTACAATAGCATATCACTAGCACCCTTATAATGAAACGACTCACTGACCGAAAATCTGTTTATTATTAGAGAAAATATTTTCTTTCTCTGGTTAAATGCAGGATTAAATACATTTTTAATTTTAATTTTTCAGGGCTGCAGATGATATTAATGATTTTTCCAATGAAAATTTATCTACAAATGATGAAAAGAAAACAAAAAAAGACAAACCGAAAAAGAAAAACCGTGATTCATCAGCTAGTTTAGAACCTCATTTCAATTTTAAGGAAGAAAAACCATTCTTTGAAAATACAATTAATAGTAGTGGTAAGAAGAAACATATTAAAATAGACACAGAAATGTGCAAAAAGAAGAAAAACAATAAAATAGTGGAAACTGATGAAGAACAAGAATCAATGTCCTATGATGAAACTTACCTTAATATGAAGGTAAAACAAGAACACTCATCAGGTGCATGTTCTACAAAAGAAAAAAAGAAAAAACTGAAACAATCCTCAAGTGTAGACTCATCAACTACTGCATTAAAAAATCAGGAAAACAATAATTATAGCACTGATGAATTTGAAAATAATGTTATTCTCAAGGAAGAAACTGATCACACAGAAATGAGTAATACTAAGAAAAAGAAGAAGAGGTTAAAAACAAGACATAGTAGTGACAATCAGAGTCTAGACATAGAAGAGAAAATGGACATAGAAGATACAGTTGGGAACCACAACGCAGACAGCTTTGTAACAAATAAAACATTAAACACAACACAAGAAGAAAGTGGTTGTGATGAGATATCAGCAATAAAATGTGATGATAGTCATTCTCCTCATGCCATTTCATTCATCAAGAATATTGATGAAGACAATATAAAAGTGAATAATAATAATAGTTTAAACATAAGTACTAAACTGGCAGGCAGTGTACCAGAGTCTAATTCCAACAAAAAAATAGAAGTAGCAAAAAGCCGAAAACAGCGAATATCAGACAGACTACGTTTTGAGGATGATGAAGATGATATAAACATGTCTGGTCATGTAGAACATGATAGTTATTCTGAAAATAATAAAAAGCCATTAAAATTACAAAAATTCATTAAAACTCATCCTAACTTGAAACTGCTTCCCCAAACAGTTAATGATAATGCTTATCTTACCAGAGATGATGAAATATGCATTGTGAGGTGTCCGAAAGATCTTCATATTAAAGATTTTGAAAATACAACCATGAATATGCAACAAGGAAAATGCAAAATTAAAGTGGCTGGACAAACTTATGAACTTAGTGTTGAAGAACAGTTAGACACTACATCTTTACTGACAACTGAGCAAAATATATACAAAATCAGGAATATGCCTCTAAATGGGATCATACATTTACGGAAGAGAATCCCAAAAGCACATTTCCGTGATGATAATATTATGGTAAACAATCAGACTAATTTTATACCACTACCTGAGACAAAATGTCGCCATCCTCTTTTTGGCTCTAATTACAAGAAGGCTTTAAAAATACCTTCAGCCATTGCAGAACGTCTGAATGTGCAAGACAGTGAAGATAGTTTGGTACGGACAGCAACAAGAAAGAAGACAAAAGACAAAAAAAGAAGAAATACATTGGAATTAGTAAATCCACATGCACAAAGTGATATTACCACAAAGACAGAACCAGAACATCCTGTAGAAGTAAGAGAAAAGAAAAAGTCCTACAAGTGTCATATATGTCCAAGTACTTTTACACACAAGAGTGATCTAAAAAACCATAAATCAGCCCACACTCATCAAAATTGGTCTGAAATTAACATAAAGACAGAACCAGAACTCCCTGTAGAAGTAAGAGAAAAGAAAAAAAAGAAACGCAAAATGATTGATGATGAGTTGTCTGCGCCAAAAAAAGTAAAGCGAATGAAACATGATCCAGACTCTGCAGAAGCCTGGGAGTCAGAGAAAGCAATAGAAGAAAACCTTTTTAATTTTTGATAAAACTGTGTTACTTTTATCACATTTTGTTTCATTTATTTATTTATCACCATTTTAAGGGTTCTGGCATG
Organism: Agrotis segetum; assembly: GCA_036375495.1. Classification (NCBI taxonomy): domain Eukaryota; kingdom Metazoa; phylum Arthropoda; class Insecta; order Lepidoptera; family Noctuidae; genus Agrotis; species Agrotis segetum. The sequence continues at coordinate 1,015,301 of JAQSVV010000279.1, forward strand.
GGTCTGGCCCTAGATTTTTTGGTGTAGTAAAATCATAAACAAGTCCTCCCTCCCACCCTAGGTGAAGCGGAAGGGATTGTCAGACTCGTACTGACTTAAATCCATGGAGTTCCCACAATAGCCCTTTACATTACAGGGTCACAGTTACAGGCCTGAGACTCTGGCAGGCGTTTGGGCCTTTATGGAGGCCCCTTCAAATTGATGATAGCTCTTTGAGGTGCGCCTGGAACGCGACGTGCCGTCGACCCAGGCATGGTCCATGATCGGATGGCGAATCACCCACTACTCGCCGTTAGCATGCCCACCGTGCCTGGGAATCGCTTGCCGAGAGCGTCTCCCGCAGCACAGCCCCAGCCACTAAAAGCAATATTACGCTACTTAAAGAGGAGTCAAAACCAACAATTTTAATTAGTGAAAAATCCACTAAGTTGGCAACACTACAAAATGCGTGCGGTGACTGCGGAGACTGCGGTGCGGCTAATGGTGAACGCACATTTATGGTGAACGCACATTGAGCCGCACCGCAGTCTCCGCAGTCCCCGCATTTCGAATTCTTTGTATGAAATTCTATGAAACCTCGCACACTGAGCCGCACCGCAGTCTCCGCAGTCGCCGCACGCATTTGAGACGACCGAATTCCCCAGCCGCAGCTGATGACGTCACCAACGTCGGCCCGCACGCAGCGGACGCTGCGGCTAGCGCGGTTCGGATGACGTCATCCGCATTTTTTGTCTGCCTCGACGTCTGTAACTTTTATTGGAATTTCATAATCTTTGCAGTATTTTTCTTCAATTCTTAAAAACTACAGCTTATGTATCAATAAAAGTTCTCCTGACAATTAAATGAAGTAAAAATAATATACTTCGTAACGTTTCAATAGCTTTGTCTAAGTGATAGCATTTTAATAACTGTAAGTAAATTCTACTAAACAACTAGAAAAAAGCCCCAGCCACTAAAAGCAATATTACGCTACTAAAAGAGGAGTCAAAACCAACAATTTTAATTAATGAAAAATCCACTAAGTTGGCAACACTACAAAATGCGTGCGGTGACTGCGGAGACTGCGGTGCGGCTCAGTGTGCGAGGCCATTAACAAAATGCGATGAGTGCGGGTACTGCGGAGACTGCGTGCGGCTCAATGTGCGTTCACCTTTAGTCGCAGTCTCCGCAGTCTGTTCTCTACCCAATTCTTTGTATGAAGTTCTATGATCCCTCGCACACCGCATCGCAAATTCAAAGAATTCGGTAAGAAAACAGACTGCGGTGCGGCTAAATGTGCGTTCACCATAAAGGTGAACGCACATTCAGGCGCACCGCAGCCTCCGCAGTCCCCGCATTACGAATTCTTTGTATGAAGTTCTATGAAACCTCGCACACTGAGCCGCATCGCAGTAGCCGCAGACCCTGACACGACCGGATTCCCCAACCGCAGCTGATGACGTCACCAACGTCGGCCCGCACGCAGCGGACGCTGCGGCTAGCACGGTGCGGATGACGTCATCCGCATTTTTTGTCTGCCTCGTCGTCTGTAACTTTTATTGGAATTTCATCATCTTTGCAGTATTTTTCTTCAATTCTTAAAAACTACAGCGTATGTATCAATAATATATTTCGTAACGTTTCAATAGCTTTGTCTAAGTGATAGCATTTTAATAACTGTAAGTAAATTCTACTAAACCACTAGAAAAAAGCCCCAGCCCATGGACCTAAAAAAAAAGGCGGACGGAACTTCACTAAGAAACAACTGAAGCACCAAGATGGCGGATGCTGATGTATGTGTGCGTCTGTATAGGGATGCAAGATGAAGGAAAAAATTACCCATTTTTAAACAATATTAAGATCTGCCTTGAACTTAAGTTTAATTACAATTTTTTTGTTACGGATATCTTTTTTTTTAATAAAGGTAAAATAATTAAAACACAGTCATTGGTTAAAATATTTACAACTCGTTTAATGTTAATAAAGTTTTACAAACCCTTTTGTTGATTCAAATTTTTGTAGACTTGTCTTTTGCTATCGACACATCTAGAAATCCCTTCTAATTTACTTAAGTGGTGAAAACGAATGTTTAAATATTTTTCGGATGTACATATTTGATTAAAGCTATTTTATGTTCCATTCCTACACGTCTACATTCCTATTCCATGTCTACACTCCCTTATTATTTTTATACAATCATTTTTCCATGCATCATTTGCCGTGGGGAAATCTGTAAATCGATAAATAGTAACAAAATATAAATCTCCCAATTTTAAAATAATTTGAACCTTGAAATAGTTGCAACACTGAATGATTTCGAGATGTTTATTAAATTTATTGACGTAAAATCGAGAAATAAGCTTCAAATTGACATGCTTAACTATGAAAAGTGATCCCCTGGCTTTTTTAATTGAACTACTATGGTTTAGACAACTTTTTGCAACACATGACGGCATACTTTGATTTTTATTAGACAAAATAATACCGTATAAAACCGCGAGTGTCGTTCGAAGCGTAATGGCCGACGGCTGACTTACTATGTTGTGAATGTGTGTGTGCTGGCTTGTGTGGACAAGCGCACTGACTTACTATGGGTGCTTCAATTGTTTCTTAGTGAAGTTCCGTCCGCCTTTTTACTTTGTTCTTTGTATTGCATGAATACATACATAGAATAAAAAAGAATAATATAAATGTAATACATAGACTATAATTAATACATAAAGTTCATAATTCATAATAGGTATAAATTAATAAAGCTAAAACTCCATTGTATTGAGATAAATATTGTATGCGCGCTCGATAGATGGCTTTGTACCTGGTACCTGTCTGAATCGCGCTATGGTTTCGCAGTCTAATGGTGAACGCACATCTAGCCGCACCGCAGTCTCCGCAGTCCCCGCATTACGAATTCTTTGTATGAAGTTCTATGAAACCTCGCACACTTACCCGCATCGCAATAGCCGCAGAATCGGTAAGAAAATGGATTGCGGAGACTGCGGTGCGGCTAGGTGTGCGTTCACCATTATTGTGTACCAGTCCACATTTCATGTTTTGGACATGTTTTTGGAGGTCGTTTTGAGGAGACAACTGTCAAATCAAAAGTTCAAAACAATATTGGGTACGATGGATAAGCGTTTCAATTACTGTTAAAATAGAGATAAAATCCTACTACAAGTATTCCGAAATGTGTAGATAGACGTTATAGATGCCGCCTAAAAGTGATATTTATTTTTAATTACACATCACCGTCACATTTACAAGAACAAGAAAACCCAATAGGTAAGAAAGCTTAACAAACATTTTATCTAGAGATAATATAAGATTTCGAAAAGTGCAGTTATAATAAGATACATACTAACATACTAACATAGACGGGTCAAGACGGAGATTATTCGTGATCAGTGGCGTAGGCCATAGCGACACCGCCACCGGATCTAGGAGGAGGCAAGACGCATCTGCGAGGTCCCTTTCGCGGAACATAATATTCGCGAGAATCTTAGAATTTTTCCAGGATAGGTACCAAACTAAAGGGTTAAAAGGTTGTCACTAATATACCTAAGTAGGTATACAAACTGTATAAGTTATGAAAAAAAACTATATCTACTTATAATGTGAATAAATCCTCAAAAAAGTATATGAAACACAACAATAAAAACCCTTCACTGCTTGTGGTATGAAATTTATTTATTTATTTTTAAGGACAACCAACAAAGCATACACCACAATACATGTTTAGGATATGTGACTGTTTACATTTTATAGTGTAGCCTTAATTAAAGGCTGCCACGGCATGCATTGAACAAAGGAAGAATCATCATCTGCCTAGCCTTTTCCCAACTATATTGGGGTCGGCTTCCAGTCAAACCAGATTCAGCTGGATATCAGTATTTTACATGGAGCGACTGCCTATCGGACCTTAACTGGGTAATACGATACCCCTTGGTAAGACTGGTTGTCAGACTTTAGAGCTTCTGACTAACAGTAACGACTGTCAAAGATCTACAAATGACAGCCGGGACCAACGGCTTTACGTGCTTTCCGAGGCACGGAGGAAACTCGCTATGATAGATGGTCACCCATCCACAGACCAACCTGGGCAAGCGCGGCTTAACCCGGAAGATTGGCCTGTGCGGCTGTGATTATTTAGCCACGAGCTCCTCCAGAACAAAGGAAGAATACAGTATTGAAAATTGTAATTTTTGTTTACAATTCAGGTTATAATTTAGCTATTAACTTAGCTTAGCAATTATATGTAGTTATGTTAATAGCTATTAAGATCACTACATAGAATTGCTGTGTAGATCTAAAAAGGCAAAAAAGAAATACAAATTACATTCACAAATGTGATAAGGCCTTATGTAAGGCAGACTTAAATTTATGTAAAGAGTAAGACATATCAATATCTATACTAGATGAGCGAGACAGGCGATTAAATTGACTCTGCGATCTGCTAACGGTAGAAAAATGACCCAGATTGGTTCTAAAGCCTTTGGCGCAAAACAACAGATATCTAGACATACGAGCAAGCTTGTAAGGCACATTTATATTTATCTGGCTTAATAAATGCGGACAATCAATGTGGGTGTTTATTATTTTGTAAAGGAACAGGTGATCTTGGATCATACGACGATTTTCTAGACTCATAAGTTTGAAATGTTTTAAACGAGAGCTGTAGCTAGTTAATTTTCTGAATATACAATTGTAGATTTACAATTATAGACAAGTGCCAAAGAAATCTCTTTTGCACTGATTCTAAGCGACATTTATGAATTTCGTAGAATGGAGTCCAAACTGTACTGGCATATTCCAATCATGACCTGACTATTGAGTTAAAGATTAAGATTTTAGTTGAGGCGTGTTTAAATTGTTTACTGTTCCGCAAAAGGAAACCCAATATCTTAAAACCTTTTGTAGCAATTTTATCAATATGAATATTAAACCGAAGCTTATTGTCAATATAGACACCCAGATCACGAATTACTTCCTTCTCGTAAATGATTCGGTCGTTTATTCTGTAGTTTCAAAAGTACGGCCCTTTTTTCCTGGAGAAATGTACATGATTGCATTTGTCAGCATTAAGTAGCATGTTGTTGTCCAAACACCACTGAGAAAAACGGTCCAAGTCTTCTTGTAATTTAAATGGATCTATAACGGATTCTATTCGCTTTATAATTTTTAGATCATCCGCGTATAAATATATCTTAGAGTGTAGAAAACAAGACGCCACGTCATTGATAAATATGTTGAAAAACAACGGTCCCAGATGGGAGCCTTGGGGTACGCCTGATGGTGTCTGAAATACATGCGACGAATAACCATTGACAACAACCCTTGATGTGCGTTTAACAAGGTAAGACTCACACCAATGCAATAAGTTTCCTGCAATTCCGATTGTGTGTAATTTTTTTGCAAGTATTTTGTGATCCACCTTGTCAAACGTCTTGCTAAAGTCTGTGTGAAATGAAAAGATATTTATTTTTGCAAGTAAAGTGTAAACACTTTTACTAATAAAAGTCGGTTGACGGTTTCGACGTCTTTTATTCAGTATCGTTCATTCAAAGACAATTATAGTAATAAACAATATATAGTTTCACCTACCAGTATTATTTTGATAGGTAACTACCTAACACCCCCACTTTACAAATAACAAAATTTTCAAAGTTCCTATTAAATGCAGCGGAGAAGTAAAACTATACATTTCGTAGAATGCCTTATCACCAGTCCCGGATCTAGGGGGGGCGGGGGGGGGGGGTGCAAACTGGGGCACATGCCCCGGGCGGCAGTTTCATTGGGGAGCCAAATCTATGTTCAACAGTGACTCAGGAGCATCTATCTGGCCTCGGTATCCTACTCATTGAAAAAAAACCTTGAAGTTTGATCAAACTGTACCTTTTTTCGGTTATTGTGGTTTTTATTTTTTATTTTTGTTCATTTGAACTTTGGAAACATAATCCTAAATAACATTTCTAGAATCCCAATAAAAAATAATGACACAATTGCCTCAAGTTTCCGAGAATTGAGACTATTTGTTTACCTACAAATTCAAAATTTTCAACATTTGTCGACTTTGACAGGCCCTCCTTTAAAAAAAATGTACTAGAGTATCTTGGCAAGTGGCATGTACAGGAGATACCCTAAATAATAAATATTTTACGAGATTTTATATTACCACTTTTTCGGCACAACAAATCCATATATTTACACCAAATTACAGCTTTCTAGTACTGGGCGTCTCTGAGCTAAGCTGCGGACAGACGGATGGACATGGCGAAACTAAAAGGGTTCCTTTTTGACTAAACCCTAAAAAATCTTGATCTCGTTTAATCTAGGTTTGTTGGGATAAAAGTTAGATAGAGAAATAACATTTTTTATTACACCGTCAGCCTCAATACAAGCCCTACATCTTCTTAGAAAAGATCTAATTATTAGTCTGGAGTAGTCGGGCATATCTTCGAGAGTTGATCTCCTCAGCTGCTTGAGAAATGCATTCACGCAGGTCGGATACGTTTTCAATGGGCTTTGAGATCATTTTGCCTTAAAATTACGAACCTACCTAGAGCTTGTGTGAATCAAAAACATTTTAACTGAGATAGCAAAAATCGGCTTATTTGAGGTTTTAATTTTTTTACTCTTTTTTATTGTATGGAAATAAGAAGTATTGTACCATTTTAGAATTCTGATTAATTGCGCCAACTTTTAATGCCATTTGCCAAGGCACACTAGTAAATTTTTTTTAAAGGCCTGTCAAATTCGACGGATGTTGAAAATTTTAAATTCGTAGTTAAACAGTCTTAATTCTCGGAAACTTGAGGCAATTGTGTCATTACAGTGGCGGCCTTAGGGGGGGGCGAACCGGGCACCCGCCCGGGGCCTCGCGCTTGCAGGGGGCCTCGCGCAACAGACCAAGCAAAAGAAAAACTAGTAATTTTTATTAATTAAATACTTTTGATTTTTATTAATTAATTAGTTATGTTATTGCCTTAACGAGTAGTTAGGCTACTCATTAAGGCTACAACAATCGTAACGGCAAAATAAATAAGATTTTATTTTTTAGAAAAAGTCAAACCATCTATTTTTTTTAGGGCTCCGTAGTCAACAAGGAACCCTTATAGTTTCGCCATGTCCGTCCGTCCGTCCGTCCGCAGTTTAGCTCAGAGACGCACAGTACTAGAGAGCTGTAATTTGGTGTAAATATACGGATTTGTTGTGCCGAAAAAGTGGTAAAATAAAATCTCGTAAAATATTTTTTTTTAGGGTACCTCCAGTACTTACACGTAAAGTGAGGATTTTTTTTTTCTCGCCTACCCCATAGTGTGGGGTATCATTAAATAGGCCTTTAAAAAATAATGATAGTTTCCATTGACAATTTTTTGATAAAAAAATTTGTTTGTGAAATATTAAGCTTTAAAGTGCTAAATTTTGCTCGATTCGAGTGTCCCCCCCCTCTACCAGCTAAACGGTTATGTTTGGGGGTGTGAAAAAATTCACAATAGTAGTATATATAACGAAGTTTAAAAGAAAATTATCATGACTAAGTAGGCTTTACAACTTTACGAGTAATAGTCGACTAACTTATAAAATGTACTTGGAATCATATTTTCTTAAACAAAATGTATCGGAGACAACTGCAAATGTAAGTTTGTCAACTTTATTTTTACAGCTTTTATAGGTATGTTTTTTGGGGATAGGTAGGTTTTTATCGTCAACTATTTTTAACTAAATTCAAAAAAAGGAGGAGGTTCTAAATTCGTTGTAATCTTTTTTCTTATGTATTTTCCCCGATTTCTCAAAGACTCCTGGACCGATTTTGAAAATTCTTCTTTTTAAAATTAAATTCAGCGAATCAGTTTAGTTAGTTCGCATAAGTATTTTGATGGACAACTACGGAACCCTACACTGTGCGTGGCCCGACACGCACTTGGCCGGTTTTTTTAAATTTACCATCTCTGATCATCTCAGTGTCAATCAACATTTATAATTTTGTAAAAGTATTTATTTAGTACAATAATTTTGTCACCTGAACGTACGGCTAGTTTAGTTTAATCCGGTAGTTCAGACTTGTTTATGATGTTGGCTCAATCAGTGACGTAGCGAGACTGAATCTTGGAGGACAAGAACCATCTGCGATGCTCTTTTTTTTGATGGAGGATGAAAAATATCGCGCGGATTTGTGATTTTTTTTAAACCCGTCGTGTGGGTCACTGTGTGCGAGGCCTCTTTTTTTTTTTGATGACTTGATGAAAAAATCGCTTTGCGAGGCCTCTTTGCCTCTTTCTGTTCACAGTTAGAATTAAAAAGTAAACAAGTTATCATGCAACTACGTGAACTACGGGGCCTCGCGCGAGAAGCCGAATTGCTAGACCTAAATAATTATGATCGTCGGCGCCATCAGCTTTGGCTCTATCAGTTCTCAGTTAGAAATAGTAGTAGAAGTTAAATTATACTGCTTTACTGAGAGGTAACAAAGTTGAGATTGCCGTGTCTATTTTATTTTATTAATCTCTAAGCGCGAGGCCCCATCAGGCTAGCTAGGGTCTGCAAAGCCACGCACCTACGTACGCCAGTGGGCCCAATGAATAATCAAAGTTCGAGACCTCATACCCCGAACGTTACTTTGTAAAAAAAGGTTGCACTCCAGGAGTGCCGGTAGAAGTGAAAACTTTTTTGTTACTATGTTTTATTTTTAATTTGAATGACGTCTTACTCATTTTCGATCAGGGTCACGTGACCCTGACGCGAGTTTTGGTCACGTGACCCTGACGCGAGTTTTAAATTTTTTACCCATTACAGAAAAAGTGTACAACGCCGCTAAAGAAGTTTTCACTTCAAAAAAAACGTTCATTTTGATAATTTTGCGTTTATGACCGTAAAGGACTAGTTGTTGATAACAAACTTTTCAGAGCGGTTTCAAAGATGTCTTTTGCTACAATATGAGAACCGATTTTTATCTGTAGTGTAGACCCAGTAATTTCAGAGTTGAGCTTTTCAATATTTATATTTTTTTCGCAAAACATTAGAGTTGGGATGTCTTAGTTTGTGACTTTTTGAAATAATGAAAAAATGTTGGGAGCATTTATCTCGGAGACTATTAGGTTTAGTTTCTTTCATAAGAATTATCAAAACTTAAGAGACCATCCTAATAAATTCATATTCTGGTTAGTTTAAAACAAACTCCGACTCGGTGGAAGCATGGCGGTCTACCGAAAAACAGCCCGCGGTTAACGCCAGTGCGTACGCGTCAACTAAGTTCTATTGATTAACAGTTTTGTGCCGCGGTTTTACCCGCGAGCATTTTGTAGCAAATCACGGTTTTAAACTCAGTCGCGGGAAAAAACCACGGTGCAGCCGCTTGTATTAGTTTTCTAGGGGCACAAATTCTCGCCATTAAAAACCACAGCGGTTTAACCGTAGTGCGGCCTAAACTCCTTCAAAGTTCTTTTTCGAAAAAAGTTATAAAGTTGGAAAACATTCCAACTGAAGACATGATATCAGATACCGCCAAATTTGTTGTAAAAAAACGTTGATTTGAGATACTTTTGAAAAGCGCTAAATCGGAAGCTTTTGGCTCTACAGAAACCATTTTAGTCTCATATTGTAGCAAATTTCTTTTTAACTCTTTCAATTTAACTTTAAGGTAATAATCGCCAAAAAGGCAAACAAAGTCTGCAAAAATCAGAACTACTCCATTTTACGCAAACACGGATGTTTTAAAACTCAAATTACATTTATTGTATAACTTTAGCATTTGTCCTCAAACATGACAACCAAACCTACTTTCGCATCACATACTTTTTATAAAGGGCAAGGGGCCTCGCAAAGACTTGCCGCCCGGGGCCTCGCAATGGCTAAGGCCGCCTCTGTGTCATTATTTTTTATTGGGATTCTAGAACTGTTATTAAGGATTACGTTTCCAAAGTTCAATTGAACAAAAAAAAAAAAGAATAACCACAATAACCGAAAATGGTACAGTTTCATCAAAACAAGCATGAAAAGATACCTATAAAACCTGATTTACCGGACCAATTCTTGTGTTCATTTCGCTCTCCTCAAAAGTTTGACTTTTGCAGATTGGCAAGTTTACTATTGGACCGACGATACATACATACATACATACAGGTCGAACTGAGAACCTACTTTTTTTTGAAGTCGGTTAAAAACAAAGTCGCTTTCTCTGTCCCTATGTCCCTTTGTATGCTTAAATCTTTGAAACTACGCAAAGGATTTTGATGCGTTTTTTTTTAATAGATAGAGTGATTCAAGAGGAAGGTTTATATGTTTAATAACATCCATTAAATAGTGGAGAAGTACTGTTATTTTTGAGGTTTCTAATGTGTTGTCGTAAATAATTAATTTTTTTCCGCTTACATTGCAAACGCAGGCTGAACCCTACGAGTTTTATCAAAATAATGTACTAATTATTGTACACATTAAAAAGGTATATGTCTATCTCTTATGGATAACCCAAAATAACTTTTTTTTTGTCATTTACTTTTTACGACAAATAATGGCTAATTTTCGAAGCGATTTTAACCAATACAGCATTAATCCTTAACCAATTAAATACCTTGAATACATTGTTCATTTAATATAGATCTATATGGCCCTTTACAACGTATGATTTAAGTCAATATTTTCGAAGATATTACAGATTTAAAAATTGCGGAACGTAGCGTTTGCGGTAGCGATGGGTCGTTGACGGTTTTTCCGTCAACGAAACGTTAACGTTGATTCACGTTTGTCAACTAGTTAATCAACTAGTTAAATTCGTCAACGAGTTGAATGAGATAACGTGTTAATCTCGTTGACGAATTTAACTGTCAACTTGCAACGTAAACCGTTGATTCATTAAACGGTTTATAATCAACGATTGCGCGTTTAATTCAAGAAACAATTTGATTCTTTTGTATTGGAAACGTTTTATGTAAGTACAAACTAACATCTTAAATTGTGTGAAATAAAAATATTATTATTACATTTTTCCCAGAGGGCTGTTCGCTATACCTCGTGCTTCTCAAAAAATAGTACATTTCAAATAATATACATATTGGGATAATTAAACAAACTCCACCAATATTTATGTACTATTCTTAAAATAAATAATTCGAAAATCATCTCATTCAACCGCTCGCAATCTATGACTTTAAAAATATCGAACCGTAAAAGTCAACGTTGAAGATAACGTTTGCATTCAATTCAACGAGTTGAATTAACGAAAACGAACGAACGAGTTGAACTCATAAACGTCGTTGACGAATTCAACTAGTTGATTCATATTCAGTTAACGTTAATACGTTGACAGGAGATCAACGGTTGATTCAACTAGTTCGTTGATTCAACGCTCATCCCTAGTTTGCGGCGGTACCGGCCGGCCGCCCGGTGCGGCAAGAGCGACTTTGTTTTATACTATGTAGTGATTCTGTAATGATGTTGTAAAAATAAAATAAATAGTTAAAATGTAAAAAGTAAATAAGTAACAAGTGCGTGTCGGGCCACGCACAGTGTAGGGTTCCGTAGTTGCCCATCAAAATACTTATGCGTACTAACTAAATTGATTCGCTGAATGTAATTTTAAAAAGAAGAATTTTCAAAATCGGTCCAAGAGTCTTTGAGAAATCAGGGAAAATACATAAGAAAAAAGATTACGACGAATTTAGAACCTCCTCCTTTTTTTGAAGTTAGTTAAATAGTTGACGATAAAAACCTACCTATCCCCAAAAAAACATACCGTAAAAACATACCTATTAAAGCTGTAAAAATAAAGTTGACAAACTTACATTTGCAGTTGATTTATTGTTTCTCCGATACATTTTGTTTAAGAAAAAAATTAATCAAGTACATTTTATAAGTTGGTCGACTATTACTCGTAAAGTTGTAAAGCCTACTTAGTCATGATAATTTTCTTTTAAACTTCGTTATATATACTACTATTGTGAATTTTTTCACATCCCCAAACATAACCGTTTAGCTGGTAGAGGGGGGGGACACTCGAATCGAGCAAAATTTAGCACTTTAAGGCTTAATATTTCACAAACGAATTTTTTCATCAAAAAATTGTTAATGGAAACTAACATTATTTTTTAAAGGCCTATTTAATGATACCCCACACTAAGGGGTACGCGAGAAAAAAAAAATCCTCACTTCACGTGTAAGTACAGGAGGTACCCTAAAAAAAAATATTTTACGGGATTTTATTTTACCACTTTTTCGGCACAACAAATCCGTATATTCACACCAAATTACAGCTCTCTAGTACTGTGCGTCTCTGAGCTAAACTGCGGACAGACGGACGGACGGACGGACATGGCGAAACTATAAGGGTTCCTTGTTGACTACGGAACCCTAAAAATGTAGTGTATGAATTTAGATATTCCAAAGATAGCAGGAAATCAAATATATAAAAAAAAGTATAGGGAAAGGGGGATTGTTTTACTCCAAATGGGCCACGGGCAGTAATGAATAAATCAAAACTACTGGATCGATTTTAATCACATAGGCTATATATTTTATACCCGTGCGAAGCCGGAGCAGGCCGCTATGGTTTATATATGTCGTAGGATAATTTGATACTTCGAATCTTCGCGGAAATCCTAGGGGTTTTGCGAAAACGCGGATAATTAGACATCGCCGAAAAATTATCAAATCTTACTGGACAAAGTCAGGATTTTTGCGAAAATACTCGTTATTATAGTAAGATTTGATGTGCTCAACACTGATTGGCTACAATTTTGCTGGCTGACTTCTAATTGGTTCCTAGTTTGCCGATGATTAACGTTAAAATTAAGGGTCAAATAAGGTACCCCGACAAGGATAGTTTAGTTTTAAGGATATTATTATGAATTTCAATGATGGGTCCTGTGGACTTTGATCCAAGAGCGAGCGAAGCGAGCTCGGGACTCGTGGGCACCCCGACACGGACAGGTTAGGTTCGAAGGGGATGGCGGGGTCTGAAAGACCCCGCCATCCCCTTCGTGTTAGGTTACTTTAAACCATGTAAGCAGAAATAGAAGCCCCGCGAAGCGGGGCTTCGTTGAACTTCCTGTTTAGGTAATCTTCACCTATACTTGTTTTAAGTATCATCAGAGCATTTTAATATGTTTTTATGCCATTGGCTTTTAATTTACATCCCTGACTGTACTTGTTCACCAAACTCGACATAAAGGTAATAGAAAGCGTAAAATATCAATACTTTGGAGAACAATAGATTTTCAGACTCGACGTAACGGGACTCGACGTAAAGGGAATAAATCAAATTAAGACGTCAACCAATCAGAGACGATCTCTTATTGAACGCGCTGACCGACCAATCAGCGTTCTTATTTCATAACAGCCAGCGTTTCGTTTCGCAATATTGCTATAATAACGAGTATTTTCGCAAAAATCCTGACTTTGTCCAGTAAGATTTGATAATTTTTCGGCGATGTCTAATTATCCGCGTTTTCGCAAAACCCCTAGGATTTCCGCGAAGATTCGAAGTATCAAATTATCCTACGACATATACAACGTTCACAGTTTTTCTGTAGTGTATTTAATATTTGGAAGGAACGACTGTCGCGACCGAAGGCCGGGCACACCGCAATTGCGGCGGTAAGACCCCTCTTTGAGGAGTGGCTGGAGAGAAGTCATGGCGTCCTGACCTACCGCTTGACGCAGGTCCTCACCGGACACGGAAGTTTCGGGAGGTACCTGTGTCTGATGCGAAAGGAGGAGACGCCTGGGTGTCACCACTGCGAAGATCGCCCGGAGGACACGGTGGAGCATACGGTGCAAGACTGCCCAGCTTGGGCGGAGCACCGACGTGTCCTCACGGCTGCTTCTTCTTCTTATCGTGTCGATGACAATCTAAATTGACTCGGCCCAGAATTGGCCACGAGTTTTGATAGGCGGAGACCTCTCGCGCCCGGCATTGGTTGCGGCCATGCTGCGGGGCGAGACGGAGTGGGAAGCGGTCAGCTCCTTCTGCGAGGCAGTAATGCTCGTGAAGGAGGAGGCAGGCCGCGAGCGAGAGAGGACAGCGTCCTCCCCCGCCCCAGCCGCAGTGGTAGGCGCCCACGGCGACGGACGTCGCTTGATGATCTCCGGCCACCGTAGGCGCGGGCATGCGGGCAGCGAGTAAAGGGCAACTCGCTGCCCGACCAAGGACCATGCCCGGGTCGACGGCGCGTTGTGTCCCACGCGCGCCTCAAAGACCGTCAGCATAATGACGGGGCTCCCCTCTCAGAGGGCCAAAGCCTGCCGGGGTCGCGGGATTATTCCCTTACCGTAACCCCGGAACTTAACAGGCTATGAAGGACACCGTGGATTTTAGTCAGTAGAAGTCTGACAGTCCCTCCCGCCCTGCCCGGGGTTGGAGGACTCATTTGATGATTTTACCACGCTAAAAAAAAAAAAAAAGTGTATTTAATATCAGCATTGCACCCGTGCGAAGCCGGGGCGCCTATTTCCAAAGCCTATACTATTTCAGTCACGAGTCAGACTATAATCGATTAGCTTTTGTTTGTGCATATTTCTCAACAATACCTAATCTATCTCAGTAAAAAACTTGACTCAAATAGATTAGCTTTTTGTTTCGATATTTTCAAAGAAAATGCACGTACAAAACCTAGTTCTATACACCGTGACTTTTTAGTCGTCTTACAAAAGCAGCCCAGTTCATGTATCCAATGCCTAGAACACGTTTATAACAAAAAAATAGGTATTTAAGAGATTTGAATTTTTTTTAAACAAAATTTTAATTCGTGTTTATGACGCAAGGCGTAGTTAGAAACACCCTTGTCTGATAGAAAATTAGAATGGAATGATCTGCCCGACTGTTGCGCCGGGTAGGTATACTCTACAGCTTGATACGTTAACATTTTAACAGGGTGTTTCATATTTCTAAGTGCCTAAATATTAAAAATAAAAATTCTTAAAAGGATTAAAAAAAAAAAAACTCGCCTAGATGTATTTTAGGTCGGATACATTAAGTGGACCACTTTTGTAAGACGACTAAAAAGTCACGGTGTATAATTCACGTCACTCGAATAGCTAGACTTTTGGCGAGTTATTTTTAAACATTACGTACGAACAAAACCTTGACGAGTAGAGGCTCACTAGCTATATGAGTAAATTTACCTCGGAACTTAACTTTTCTTAAATTTTGTAGTACTTGAATATCGCAAATACGACTGTGGGCACCCCGACTCGGACAGGTTAGGTTAGAAGGGGATGGCGGCCCTTCGTAGTTATTTTTTTTCAAACCACCCGGAAGTAGGAGCACAGCGAAGCGGTGCTCCGTCGACGTTTTCTGACGTTTTACTTAGTTTAGTGAAATGACTTTATATTAGTATTTTTTGTCATAATTATCACTCGATACTTTCTTGCGTGAAATCCCTGATTTCCTCATTTCACTGCGACATGCATAAACAAAACCTCGTCTTTTTTTTTAGAGTTTGACTCGTGCGTGACTAAAATGGTACTAGATTTTGTCAGTGCATTTTCTTTGAAAATATCAAAACCAAAAGCTAATCTATTTGAGTCAAGTTTTTTACTGAGATAGATTAGGTATTGTTGAGACATATGCACAAACAAAAGCTAATCGATTAGAGTCCGACTCGTGACTGAAATAGTATAGGCTTTGGAAATACGTAGCCGGGGCGGGTCGCTAGTACATAAAAAACCGGCCAAGTGCGTGTCGGGCCACGCACAGTGTAGGGTTCCGTAGTTGCCCATCAAAATACTTATGCGAACTAACTAAACTGATTCGCTGAATTTAATTTTAAAAAGAAGAATTTTCAAAATCGGTCCAGGAGTCTTTGAGAAATCAGGGAAAATACATAAGAAAAAAGATTACGACGAATTTAGAACCTCCTCCTTTTTTTGAAGTTAGTTAAAAATTGTTGACGATAAAAACCTACTTATCCCCAAAGAACATACCGTAAAAACATCCCTAATAAAGCTGTAAAAATAAAGTTGACAAACTTACATTTGCAGTTGTCTCCGATACATTTTGTTTAAGAAAACATATTATCCAAGTACATTTTATAAGTTGGTCGACTTTTACTCGTAAAATTGTAAAGCCTACTTAGTCATGATAATTTTCTTTTAAACTTCGTTATATATACTACTATTGTGAATTTTTTTACACCCCCAAACATAACCATTTAGCTGGTAGAGGGGGGGGGACACACGAATCGAGCAAAATTTAGCACTTTAAAGCCTAATATTTCACAAACGAATTTTCTTATCAAAAAACTGTTAATGGAAACTATCATTATTTTTTAAAGGCCTATTTAGTGATACCCCACACTAAGGGGTACGCGAGAAAAAAAAAATCCTCACTTTACGTGTAAGTACAGAAGGTACCCTAAAAAAAAATATTTTACGAGATTTTATTTTACCACTTTTTCGGCACAACAAATCCGTATATTTACACCAAATTACAGCTCTCTAGTACTGTGCGTCTCTGAGCTAAACTGCGGACAGACGGACGGACGGACGGACATGGCGAAACTATAAGGGTTCCTGGTTGACCACGGAACCCTAAAAAATGATTGCGACGAATTGAGAACTTGCTCCTATTTTCGAATTTGGTTAAAAATAATAAGGCTCGACTGCATTTCAACCTCGAATCCCGCATTTTAATTGTAGTAGTCCCGAAAAACCGGAAATTAGCCTATTGGTGCCATTGGGCGGACCCACTGCGAATGCCAACTATTGCACCTACCTGCCTATTGTCACAGTAATGCGGTTTTATTACGCTCTATTCGATTGTATTTCTCCTGGAGCGTTACTATTTTAATAGGAATCTAGATTAGTACATTTATTACTAGCAAGTGCTCATTGTTCAGCACTCTTATTGTTAAAACATCGGTGTTATTATGAGCATGTGAATTGGCTGTCAAAATGTTTTGTTGTTTGTCAAGATTAAATTTTCGGCAGAGGGAGGTAAATATGGTTAATGTTTTATTTGAATTACACATACTTACGTTATAACTAGTATAATATAAAATTGGTGTAAGTATTATTTATATCGTTTATACAGCTTGGCCAGAACGTCTTGAAACGGAACTAATCTTTTTGTTTCCTGACAACGTTTTAAAATCTTTGATATTTATGTAAACAAAAAACGCAGGTTTGTTAGATTTATTGTTGTGCCATAAAACTAACGTAATAAGTGAAAAAAAAAACATTCAGAGTGCTGGTAGCGATCAAGAGCATAGTGGCGACTTCCGGTTTTCTACTCTAATTTGCCAAGCTGTACTTTTTTTTGTATAAAGATCTTTATAATAAAATTTCAAAAACCTTTCCGACATTGCGTAGGTATGCGCGACACACCGACATTGTAAAATTTTTTGGTGGGAGCAAATTTTTCGGTGCATGTAGGTGATGCCCGAGCCTCAATTTAGCCGACTAAATAATCGGCTGGGTCAAGCCTTGGCTAGACCCAAAATATCCGTTGTTGTTCTCTATGGGGGAAAAACGGTTCTATTTTAGGTCTAGCCTGCCGGCTTGACCCTCTGAGACCTGTTTGGTTTCTGCCGGCCATAGCAGCGTACTGTGAAAACTAATTGGGGTTACTTTTATGTCTAAGGCTGAGCGCAAACTTGAGTCACAACTTTTTTAAGACAGTCTTGTCTCACACAGACAAGTCTGCCTTAAAACATAAACAAAACTGTTTTGTGTACGACACGCCGCGCCGCTCACCTAAAACAAAACTGTTTTTAACCGACTTCAAAAGAATGAGGAGGTTCTCGATTCGGTCGGTATTTTTTTAAATGTATGTACATCGATTTCTTAATCTGAAGTTTCTAGTCTAGTTCTAGTGTGATTCTTTTTTTGTTCAATGCAATATACTTGCAAATTGGTCTCGTAAAAATTTCATTTTCTAATTTGGTTCAGTACTTTTTAATTTGTGAGCATTTCTATTAATTTCGGCTACTTGGATGATAATAATATGATTTTTACTTTTTGCGTGTTTTTTTTTTGTTGTTCTAGGCATTGTTCAACTTAGGAAATACTGCAAGTTTTATCAAAATATTCTGTTCAGCAGTTTTTGAGATGGCAATTTTATTAGCTTATTGTGTACATGAGCGATGTTAATTAATATCGGTGCTACGGATTACAAAATTCTAGTGCACATGTAAGAAAATGATGTATTTGACAATTTTGACAAGAATTTGGGTTGAATATTTAAACAAAAAGGGTAAAATAAAAAACTAAAAAAAAAAAACAAATTAACCGTCTTCAAAAACAACCACAAAAAGGGTGGTGGCAAAAAAGACAACGAAATAATAAAACAAAGCCTCCGACTTACGAAAGGAAAGTTATTTTACCCTTTTTGTGGTTGTTTTCGAAGGCGGTTTTTTTTTTTTTGGAAAATGTTTTTTGTCTACTATGACGACGCGGCGCACATCGTTCAATTCTTTCTCAGTATCAATAATCAAGTATCAGTAATAGAAATATGTTATACAATATTGTCTTCATTTTATTTAATTTTCTTTTTCACAAATTTTTCTAGGTATATATGAATCCTCACGGCTGCGATAGGCGGAGATCTCTCGCGCCCGGCATTGGTTGCGGCCATGCTGCGGGGCGAGACGGAGTGGGAAGCGGTCAGCTCCTTCTGCGAGGCAGTAATGCTCGTAAAGGAGGAGGCAGGCCGCGAGCGAGAGAGGACAGCGTCCTCCCTCCGCCCCAGCCGCAGTGGCTGCAGCCGTCGCCAGATGATCTCCGGCCACCGTAGGCGCGGGCATGCGGGCAGCGAGTAAAGGGCAACTCGCTGCCCGACCAAGGACCATGCCCGGGTCGACGGCGCGTTGTGTCCCACGCGCGCCTCAAAGAGCGTCAGCATAATGACGGGGCCCCCCTCTCAGAGGGCCAAAGCCTGCCGGGGTCGCGGGATTATTCCCTTACCGTAACCCCGGAACTTAACAGGCTATGAAGGACACCGTGGATTTTAGTCAGTAGAAGTCTGACAGTCCCTCCCGCCCTGCCCGGGGTTGGAGGACTCATTTGATGATTTTACCACGCTAAAAAAAAAAAAAAAAAGGTATATATGAAATTGAGACAGTCATGCTATCAAGTCTGGATACAGAACTATAGCTCAGAACAAAATGCAAACTTACGGAGCGAAAGGACCCTGGATGAGACTATTAAAGAGGAGTTACGTCGTTCGACTGTTTTGTCGTTGAAGTGCGCGCCCGCGTACATGCAAAAGGGAAGCCGACAATTGTTAGTCAGACTTGTCGCTGTGCAGTTCTTGGGTCTATTAGACAATATTGTCTATGAGACGTTTTATTTTAAGGGGATGCTCCAACCAGCCCGCGAAATTCAATTTTTTTATTCAAATAGAAAAGGCTGTGCATCATGTTAAAATCTCCGAAATCTAACTACGATGCACCTTTTCTATGTGAGAGCTGATGGAGCGAATTTTTTGATAATTTTTATATTTTAAATTATACTTGTTATTACCGCAACACATATATTTATAAAGTTACAACATGTCACTGGCCTGCAAATTGCAAAAAACGTAAAAAAAATTGAATTTCGTGGGCTACATCGAAGCAATCACCTTAACAACTTCACTGTCCGCGCAGCAGACACAATAGATAAACAATGGTCGTGAGTCACATGTGATTCATCGGACAGGGAAGTGGTTAAGTGTGCGCGTCTTCATGGTTTTTGTAAAGCAATAGTCTCTCTTAAAACTGTTTTGACTCAAGTCTGCGGTTAGCCTAAGATGGTTCTAATAATTATGTTGAACAAATGAAACACTGGTTTAAAAAACGAAAAACAAAGTTTTACTTTTTGGAATCAGCTATAAGTTCGAGTATTCAAATTTCGTTTGTTCCTTGAGGATTTTAATTTCTTCAGCTGAATCAGTTTTTTGCTTTTTGTTACCATGATGTGAAGACTGAGATGATGGTCGCCTTCTCTTCTCCCTGCCAGACATCAATCTTTCCGCTTCTTCCCTTGAAATTAGATCGTCTCCAATCGCTGCCATGAATAATTCCAAATTTGATGAAGAACCATGAATTCTAGCCGCCAGTGATTTAGGGTTTATAATTAAGGCCCTACAAAAGGGCCATTCCAAAAGTGATAATTTGTAACTCTTGAATTTCTTTTCTGATACTAACGTAGTATCCGGGTCAAAACATTTTATCATGGATATTGTCGGGATCGCAAATCTCAATTTATTGAGAGTTTGCGGATCCATTCGTGATCCAAACAGATCTTCTTTTGAATAATTGATAACTTTCCAATCTCGCCATGTATCTGGATACACTTGATCGACGACTTCGATGATGCGATCTAAAACGTCCCTGACACCTGATACGTCGTGTTCAACCAGCTCTCCCAGGGTTGTGAAGGCCCTTGGTAGCGCCATCGTAAGCCCTGCGATAAGAAATAAATCCATTTAGGAATTTATTGGTATAGGCGCCTGACGGGTCATCGAACTTTAGCCGTCAATAATAAACTGAGCCGGCTGATGCATAAAAGTTAGCCTACGGGTCATGATTCTGAGTCGTCGGCAGTGTTGGGCAAATTTTAATTCAATTAACAATTAAAAACTAACAATTAATCAATTGTAATTGTGAAAAATACAATTAACAATTAATTAATTGTTAGTTGTGGTTTTTACAATTAACAATTAATTAATTGTTAGTTGTGGTTTTTACAATTAACAATTAATTAATTGTTAGTTGTGGTTTACTACAATTAACAATTAATTAATTTTCAATTGTTTTGGGAATTTTAATTAAAAACTAACAATTAAAAAATGCTGCTGTATAATATACAGCCAGTTTATATAAATATTTAATATACCCATGAGCAGTGTGAGACTGATAAACTTTCAGACTCTATCAGATTGACAGACTGATCTACACTGTCCGGCTGATAAACTGCCAAACTCGATCTGACTGTCAGACTGATAAACTGTCAGACTCCGTCAGACTCTCGGACTGTCATAATCAGTCATCATAGTACCCCCCCCACCCCCACCTATTCCTGTAGTAATACACATGTTGGCAACAAATAAAAGACAGATTAGACAAATTTCGTTTAGATACATAAAGTTAATTGTTAGTTTTAATTGTTTAAAAAAAAAACTAAAAAACTTAATTGCAATTATTTTAATTGCGAGTTACAATTGAAATACGTTAATCAAATTAATTTAATTGAAAGGTGCAATTAAAGTTTAATTGCAATTAAATTTAATTGCAATTAATTTAATCGCAATTACTTTTTTAGTCAATTAACAAGACAATTGACAAATTAATTGATTAATGCCCAACACTGGTCGTCGGCTCCATAAACTGAGCCGACCGCTCACTTCATTGACCCTTGCAGGCTCACTTCAACGACCCGACGGTTCACTTGATTGGGCCGACGGCTCACTTGATTAGGCCGACCGATGGCTCACTTCATTGGGTCGGCCTAATTTTAGGTCCACGTCTGGGCTGACTGGCCGCAAGACGCCAACGAAGGCACAAATAAAAGGTAAAAACCTCTAAGGACTACCCAGGGTGAGTTCAAAATAAAGAAAATAGTAAACACCGTAGTTATCCGACTTTATCAACTCATATCACAAGGAGCTCAACGAAACGACGAACAATACCAAAGAAAGGACATTTGGGTAGGCCGCATAAATAACTCAAACTGTCAGACAATTAAACGCAAGGACATAATAAAAAAAAGAGTAGAATAAAATGTAACCCACATTTGTTCTCATGTTCACAAGCTAACAAAACCAAAAAAAAGGCAAAATTAAAATTACAAAGTAATTCATGTCAACAATAATAAAAAATATAAAATAAAATAAAGCATAAAAAACAGATGACAGAAAATGTCAAAATATGTAAAAATATAAATAAATTACAAAGTAATCATGTCAAAACAAAATGTAACCGCCTTCAAAAACAACCACAAAAAAGTGTAAAATAACCTACAAAACTTTTCTTTCGGAAGTCGGTGGTTTTTTTTATTAATTTCATTGTTTTTTTGCCACCGACTTCCGAAAGAAAAGTTTTGTAGGTTATTTTACACTTTTTTGTGGTTGTTTTTGAAGGCGGTTACATTTTTTTTTGAAAAAGTTTTTATTTTACTCTTTTTAGTTTAAATATTCAATCATAAAATTCTTGTCAAATACATAATTTTCTGACTTATGTAAGAAATCCGAAGCACCGGTAATGACATCGTTAACATTTCTTTCATTCCTTCCCTATCTCAAAAACTACTGAACCGATTTTGATGAAACTTGCAGTATTCCTTAAGTTGAACTTAATATTGTGAATATCACTATATTTTTTAGAAAGATTAATATTTTTATGTGCGTACAAAAGGTTTTCATAAATAAATTGAGAGGGCACAGTCAATATATCCTATCGACGATATTTCCCCATAAAAGAATACCGTACGACATCACACTGTGGAAGTAACTAAAGTAAACTAAACGCGCTGTCTCTAAATTAGTCAAGTCGCTAATTTTTCTAACGGCGAATGCTGTAGAGCTCAGTTTTTTTGCCAATTTTTCTATATGGGGACCCCACTGAAGTTTATTATCCAATGTTATGCCTAAAAAGACTGAGGTATCTTCCGGTTTTAATTCTTGATCCTTTATACGTATAACAGTTTCCACTTGTTAAACATGAGGTATCGTAAATTTAATACATTTCGTTTTTTTCTCATTTAGAAGAAGATTATTACATTCGAACCAATTAACTATTTTTGCAAGAGCTCTATTAACATCATCAGTAACGATCTGCTGACGTTTGAGTTTAAATAAAAGAGAAGTATCGTCTGCAAACAACACTATGTTATGATTGCCTTTTATTAAGTAAGGCAAATCATTTATATAAATGAGAAACAAAAATGGGCCAAGAATTGAGCCCTGGGGTACCCCCATTTTTACAACAGATCCAGGGATCTTTTTCCGTTGACGTCCACTCTTTGAATCCTATCACTCAAATAAGAGGTAAGAAGATCCAAAGAGGCGTTCCGAATACCGTAGTGGTGCAGTTTCCTGATCAATGTTTCGTGAAGAACGCAATCGAAAGCCTTGGACAAATCGCAAAAAATGCCCAAAGCGTCGCATTTGTCTTCCCATGCATCATAAATGTGTCCTAAAAGTTCATTTGTCAGTCAATCAGTTGTTGAACAACCCCTTGTAAAATCGAACTGTTTGTTATGTAATAACTTATGTTTGTTAAAAAAACTTTGCAATGAGGGATTTTCTTTTTATGTTTTCCCTAGTCAATGATAGATGGCGCTGAACTTGGCATGTGACTACAATGAACGGAACGTCACGTCATTTTTTGATCTAAGCTTGTACCTAATTTTGAGATCTTAAAAAACGAAACGTACACATCCATAAACAAAAATTTAAATCTCAATCGTCACATCATATCAATGACACTTTGAAAATAAATAACAAAAAATTTATAAGTTTGCCACGCCAGAAAGAAAATGTCCCAAGAGAAAAAGAAGAGAAGTCTGTGCATCGTGGATTTGTGCAAAAATGAAGGCACACATCTTTTTCCCAAAGATGAAAGCCGTAAAGCGCAATGGATACAAGCCATCGTACATTTTAAGCCTGGACGTACCATAAAAAAGCATTCGTACATATACTCAGCACACTTTAAACCAAGATTTTGCTTTGGCATCTAGTCACATAGTCAGTTCAACGCCACCTATAGAGTTCTTGGAAACTACTTTTTTTTTTTAAACTCCAAAAAGAAAACCTCTCATTGAACCAAAATAAGCTTTTCAAAAATTTTACTAAAGGAAAGGACATTAATTTCAAATAATTATCATGTCGTTCTAGTTAACAAATAAGTAGTCACTAAAATTAATTAAATTAAGGCATTATTATATTTTATTTTTAACCGACTTCAAAAAAAGGAGGTTATCAATTCGACTGTATTTTTTTTTTTTTTTTTTTTTTTTTTTTTTTTATGTTTGTTACCTCATAACTTGCGACTGGGTGAACCGATTTTCATGATTGTTTTTTTATTCGAAAGCTGGTGCTTCCCGTGTGGTCCCATTGTCACCATTTCAGGATCTGATGATTGGAACTTGGAGAAATCGAGGGCAACCCTCAAATTTTATTAGCTGACACATAGTTTTTTGCATATTTTATGAAGTAATTCAAGTACTTGCGTATGGAAATCATCATCTCATGTAGCTGAGCTGATGATGGAAGGTACAACTCCTCAAGTAAGAAAATTATGTTTGTATTCGCATATCTCCGGAACTACAAGTACGATTTAAGTAATTCTTTTTTTGTTGTACTAGGTATCGTCCAACTTAGGGAATACTACAAATTTCATCAAAATCGGTTCAGTAGTTTTTGAGTTAGGGAACGAATGAAAGAGATGTTAACGATATTATTACCGGTGCTACGGATTACAAAATTCTAGTGCACATGTAAGAAAATGATGTATTTGACAAGAATTTTGGTTGAATATTTAAACTAAAAAGAGTAAAATAAAAACTTTTTCAAAAAAATGTGACCGCCTTCAAAAACAACCACAAAAAAGGGTAAAATAACCTACAAAACTTTTCTTTCGGAAGTCGGTGGCAAAAGAGACAATGAAATTAATAAAAAAAGTCACCGACTTCCGAAAGAAAAGTTTTGTAGGTTATTTTACCCTTTTTTGTGGTTGTTTTTGAAGGCGGTCACATTTTTTTTGAAAAAGTTTTTTATTTTATTACTTTTAAGTAAATGTTTTAGCAGATGCATGGGAAATAATACTCATGTAAATAATAAGCATAATTTATATTAAGTTATTACCTAGACCATAATTATGCATAAGCTGCTAGTGCAAATAAAATTTCGTTCATCTTCTTGTTTACTTTTAAGAAACTTACAGCTAAAACATTAGTCCAAAAATTTAAATGTATAGAAGAAAGCCAATTACAAGTTTCCACTAATAAGAAAAAGTATAGAATTGACAAAATAGCGAAAGTTCAAATAATCAATTGAAGAATAACACGAGACGCAATTACGGACCCAAATTATTATGGTATTAATGGTATTATGGTAATTCTACGAACACAGGTGAACACGACGTTTTATAATCAAAGGTGAACACATACAAATTACATGGTCATATTTTCTTATCATTTATAAAGTCATTAATACAATAATAGCATTTTTCTAATAATAGTGCAGTCAGTTATTATTTAAATATACGTATAGGGGGTTTCTTTGAAACTGTGTGGAATTTTATAACATGTACAAGATAGGTCCCATTGACCTAATATTAATATTGTTTCTTAGTAATGCTCATCACTTTAAGTAAGTAGTTTAGTGAACTCTGTGGTCCCAAATGACAGCGCTCGTTCAGGAACGTGACATACACACATACATTTACATGATATCAGCACTATTCAGCTCAACCAAACTAAATGATCTAACACGCGCGTTTACTACGGAATCCTAAAAAGTGGCTTCACCGTATACAGTAGAAAGTAGCTTTTTATATTCACGAGCATCACATTGTTTGTAGAGCATGTGCTATCTGTGTTTCTTTAATGTGAGCTGTTGTTACTCTAGCTTAGTACTTCTTTTTCACGTAGCGTAGGCATGGTTCTTTGTACTGTCACGAGCAATAGTATGTATACACTAAGCAGTGTTCAAAAGCGATTTTCTGCTACCATATTGATCAAACTTTTGCCTTTTCATTAGACTTCTATTTTAAACCGACTTCAAAAAAAGGAGGAGGTTCTCAATTCGTCGGAATCTTTTTTTTTTATGTATGTTCCCCGATTTCTCGAAGACGCCTGGACCGATTTGGAAAATTTTTCTTGTGTTTGAAAGGGTATACTTTCCAATTGGTCCCATAATCATCAGGTCAGGTTCTGATGATGGGATCACAGGGAAATCGAGGGCAACCTTCAAATTTTATAGGCACATAGTACCATTTTCATATATTTTCTAAAGCTGTTCAAGCATTTGCATCTGATAATCATCATCTCAGGTGGATGACCTGATGATGGAAGGTACAACTCCTTAATAGTAAGGAACAGGCATCGATCGATTTACTTTGTGTTCGCATATCTCCGAACTACAAGACTGATTTAAGTATGTAATTATTTTTTTGTTGTACTAGGTATCATTTAACTTCGTCAAAATCGGTTCAGTAATTTTTGAGATATGGAATTTTATTGGCTTATTGTGTACATGAATGATGTAAGAAAAGTTAATCCTTTGCACCGGGAATACAAAATTCTAGTGCACATGTAAGAGAATAATGTTCTTGACAAGAATTCGGGTTGAATATTTAAACTAAAAAAAAAAAGATTCCGACGAATTGAGAACCTCCTCCTTTTTTTGAAGTCGGTTAAAAAGGTGGTTGTTTTTGAAGGCGGTTACATTTTTTTTGAAAAAATGTTTATTTTACTCTTTTTAGTTTAAATATTCAACCCAAATTCTTGTCAAACACATCATTTCTTTACAAGTGCACTAGAATTTGTAATCCGTGGCACCGGTATTAACATCGCTCATGTACACATGCTAATAAAATTCCCTATCTCAAAAACTGCTGAACAGATTTCGATGAAACTTGCAGTGTTCCCTAAAGTGAACGATCCCTAGTACAACAAAAAAATAATATTGAAAATCGGTCCACAATTGGCGGAGTAATCGCGTAACAAACACGCAAAAAGTAATGTCATCCAAGTAGCCGAAATCAATAAAAATGCTCACAAAATAAAAAGTACTGAACCAAATTGGATGGAATTTTTATGGGACCACACTGCAAGTATACTGCTTCGAACAAAAAAAGAATGAAACTAATCGGACTAGAAACCTCGGAGTAATCGATGTAATCCTCCTCCTTTTTTTTGAAGTAGGTTAAAAAAAACAAAGGCACCGACTTCCGAAAGAAAAGTTATTATTCAAAAGTTGTTATTTTACAATTATTTGTGGTTGTTTTTGAAGGCGGTTACATTTTTTTAGAAAAAGTTTTGGAAGACATACTATTACGAAATAGGTCTTATTTCAAAGTGGAAACCAGTACCTATTTCACGAGTAATTTGCGTTTGAATTTTGTTAAGTGTATAGGTATACCTACATGTTATTGCTAGTGACTGTACACGGAGCGTATGTGTGGGGTAGAATTCTGCAGGCTATTATATAAATTGCGGTTCAGGGCAAGACAAAAGAATGAAACCAAATACAGTGTGCTAAGTGGGTTCCGTTGGGATGTAAAGAGGTGTCACGCGTCACGCTTCGCGCGTCATGCGTTTATATAAGCGGGTGCGAGCCAGCGCCTGCGCTCAAACCGAATGTGCTGTTTCATGGGTACTCATACACGGTGACTACTCGATATGCCGAAGATGGTTACCCGCGAGAAAAGCGATTACGGCAGGAAGGTGCAGGAGAAAGCTGTCATTGAAAAGGTCATCATCACCATAATCTATTTCGCTTTCTTCGGTAGAGAGGTGGGCCTGATATCCACCGTCGTCGAAGTTTTAGTGGAAAGGATCATCAGTTGCATTTACTATAACGCGGTACAAAACATTTACGAGTATAAGAATATAAAGGAGTAGCCCTTAGGCCTACCATCAGGCGGGCACACCGGCTCACGTGTTGTGTTGTGCAGAGGCAGATGGCGATCGAGCGCTGCGCGGCCGAGCGGCCCGCCAGCCCCGCGCGCGCGCCCTCCCCGCCGCCGCACACGCGCGTGCTCTCGCTCGAGCACGGCGAGCATCACGACTCTACCCTCTACCGGTAAAGATAACACTCGCTTGCTCTTTGTTCTGTCGTCGACCATGTTTTTTTCATTAATACCCTCGTTTTGTATTTTTTCAGATTTGAAAAAGGCTGCTATTTACAGTTCTGCCCCGGTCCTTCACTACTTGGCCGAAAAGTATTTCTGTATACCAATTATGTGATGGCTGATAGTCGTAAGTATTGCAATCTCTAATACCTTGTACGTTTGGTCCTATGCGTTTGACACAACGAGCTACTTTGCGACAACACAACGTATAACACATGATGATTGCATACAGAAGACGAGAAGTGCGGCGAGCAAGCCGAGTTCATCCGCAACCAGTACTACGGTCTGGAGTGGCACCGAGCGGCCGACGACGAGCCCGCGGCCTCGCTCGGCACCGGCCTGCTCGTCACCGACAGCGACCTGTACTGCCAGCTGCGCCTCGCGCGCGCCGGCTCCTTCCACTACTACTTCGTGTACGACAGCGCGTGAGTACCGCTCGGCCGCGAGCCTCGCGTCCCTGGCTCGCTCGCTCAGCGCCGCTCTGTTGCAGGGAGTCGGCCGTGGGCCCGCAGGGCTCGGGCTGGTTCCACGTGGCGCCGACGCTGCGCGCGGGCCCGGCCGGCCGCGACGTGGTGCCGCTGGACGGCGTCATGTGCCAGACCGTGCTGGCCAAGTGCCTGGGCCCGCTGCCGCGCTGGGAGAGCGTGCTGCGCGTGGCGCGCGAGGCGGGCTACAACATGATCCACTTCACGCCCGTGCAGGAGCTGGGCGCCTCGCGCTCCGGCTACAGCATCGCCAACCAGCTGCGACTCAACCCGCAGTTCAGCGCCGAGTCCGGCCGAGAGCCTACCTTCGCGGACGTCGAGAACGTCGTCTCCAAGATGCGCAGCGATTGGAAGGTGAAGCGGTCGTAGGGTCGTACGTTCTGCCCCGTCGAAAGCGAAAGAGCTCTCTCACGACTCGCTCTACGTCGCGTCTGCAGATGCTGTCGATCTGCGACATCGTGCTGAATCACACGGCGAACGAGACGCCCTGGCTGAACGAGCACCCGGAGGCGACGTACAACTGCAGCAACTGCCCGCACCTGCGACCCGCCGCGCTGCTGGACGCGCTGCTGGCGCGCCTCACGGCCGACGTGGCGCGCGGCGACCACGAGGCGCGCGGCGTGCCGGCCCGCGTGAGCGCGCACGAGCACCTGGAGGTGAGGCCCGCGCCGCCCCGCCCCGCGCCGCCCCGCCCGCCCCGCCTCACGCGCCCTCTGTCCGCAGGCCATCAAGCACCTGCTGCTGACGCAGCTGCTGCCGGAGGCGCGGCTGCACGAGATGTACATGTGCAACGCCGCCGAGCTGGTGCAGGAGTTCTACTACATGGCGCGCAACAAGTGAGTGCCGGTCGCGGGCCGGGCGCCTGTCGTCCGGCCCGCTCTGACCCGTGTGTTGCAGGGTGCCGGTCGCTGCCCGGCCCGCTCTGACCCGTGTGTTGCATGGTGCCGGTCGCTGTACGGCCCGCTCTGACCCGTCTGTTGCAGGGTGCCGGCGCCGGGCGCGGGCGAGGCGCGCGGCGAGCTGCGCCTGCTGCCGGACCCTCAGCTGCGCCGCCTGCGCGCCACGGTGGACATGGACCTCGCGCTACAGCTCTACAACGTCTACAGGTGAGGTTACATGATAATAGTGACGACACGACACATGAATATCGTCTGCTCGGAGTACGCCGATATCCAAAGCCATGATTTTATTTGAAGCATTATAGCTTGAATCTCCATCAAAGAGTGAGCGCAGCGAGCTCGAAAAGGGAACAACTTTTTAGGACCCTTAGAAATTTAACCGACTTCAAAAACAAATACAAAAAAGTTAAAAATAACTATTCTTTCGTAAGTCGGTGGCATTAGTCAATGAAATAGAAATCAAACTTCCGAAAGAAAAGTTATTTTTAACTTTTTTACCCGACTGCGCGACGCAAAGGAGGGTAATGTGTTTATCAGTCTATGTATGTATGTATGTTTGTTTCTATGTGGCGTTCTAGAGACCAAATGCGTAGGCCGATTTTGATAATTTTTACGTCAATCGATTCGTCTTAACCTTGCGAGTGTCACTAAAGACATAACAGTAATCAAAATTCACCACAGCGACAACCAGACGCCATATTGTCAAAATGAAAAAAAAAAAATGTCGATGAACTCTGCCATGTGGTATCGTTGAATAGGTATTTTAAAATCATCTTTAGGTTCCCTTTACCATTTTTCATTTTAAATAATAGCTTAGGAAATATAACGATTTAAAGTTGTTTTGCAAAACAATAAGTAATTCTGTCAATAGTAACTAAAAAGTACGAAATAAAAAAAAATATTTAACGAAAAATAAAAAACCCGACTGCGTTAAAAAAAAAAACTAAAAAGAAAGAAACAAGCCGAGTAGTAAAGAATTCACTCATTTACACTCACAGTCGGGGCCCGTTGGGAAGATTTGATTAGTATAATTTGAATGGGCCCTGACTGTGAGTGTGAATGAGTGAATTCTTTACTACTCGGCTTGTTTCTTTCTTTTTAGTTTTTTTTTTTTAACGCAGTCGGGTTTTTTATTTTTCGTTAAATTTTTTTTTTTATTATTTGTTTCTGATGTCGGTACATTTTTAGGGTTCCGTAGTCACCAAGGAACCCTTATAGTTTCGCCATGTCCGTCCGTCCGTCCGTCCGTCTGTCCGCAGTTTAGCTCAGACACGCACAGTACTAGAGAGCTGTAACTTGGTGTAAATATAAGGATTTGTTGTGCCGAAAAAGTGGTAAAATAAAATCTGGAAAAATATTTGTTTTAGGGTACCTCCTGTACACGTAAAGTGGGAATTGTATGGTTTGGGACCTTACACCTTGACTTGATACTGATTGATACACTGATAAATGTGATTGATATTTATTGATAAAAGTACTATTGTATGATAGATGAGTGCACGCGGTATGAATGCTAATCGTGAACTAAATTCACCGGCCCAGCGCAGGTAAAATGCAATCTGACTTATTGACAAATTGTGCTGTGCTTGCACTGTACATGCTCCAGGCCCGGAGAAGATAAGGGTGCATAGGTGATATGATTCATGATAGTGCTAGTTAACAAGGTGATAAAACATAATTTCTTATAATATAACTTAAATAACACTACATTGATCTGTATTGACTTCCAAAACGTGGTGACGACGCCCTGTCAACTATGCGAGTGTTGCTATGGCTGTTGTCAACAGTAGCGATGGCCTGTGACGGTCTTCTTGCAGCAGTCGTGTAGTGCACGTCGGGTTCCTGACGATCCTGTTGAACCGTGTCCCTTCGGGTTCGCAGCTGTCGCCACACGTAGAGGAGCACAATGATTATGATCACTGCCACTACAGTGTATATGGCGACGTAGTGGTGGATGTCGTGGGATGAGACTTGATCCGACAGTACCTCAACTTCCGTCGCTCTGGCGTTCTTAATGGCGAGACTGATGAATTCTAAATCCTTTTGCCGATTGATAGCCTCTTCAGTGTCGTTCAATATTGCAGTAGATGGTACAGTTAGATTGATGATGTGATTTATAGACGGAATCTCAATATCCATGACGTTCGTTTTTGTGTGGATTGAGTTGCTTAAGCTTTGATGCGAATAAATCGTAAATGTTTGACCTTTGATGACGCAACCTTCACCGAGTGTCAGTACCCCGGCCTTGCTGAGTCGTTCAGAAGTAATATGATCCTCACATATGACTCGCACGGTGCATTGTCCGCAACAATAATATAAATATGTGTTGACGATGCTTAATTCCGTCCACTGATCTATGCATTCTTTGGCTTCTGTTTGACATTGATTTGCAACTTGATCCTTAACACACAGATTGTTGTCCGAGGTCATTTGATAAATAGGCTTTTCCAGGGGACAAATGAAGTCGTCATGATCGTAAGGTGTACATCGTCCCCAATCGTCTTCCGACATCGGGATGAACGAGTCCTTGTGTATATTTATCGCTAAGTGATGTGCGATAGGTGTTATGGTGACCATACTTTCAGCTACTTGCAACGGAATTGGTATGAGGTTGTAAAGCTCGTAATCTTCTCTAGTCACAAGAGGAATCTTGACTTCAAAAATCATGTATTGCTTGGTTGTTCTGGCTTTTACTTTAAGTAAATGATATATCTTAGCAAGATCCGTTTGAATATTATTTATGGGTATGGTCAATTCTTTTGATAGTTGTCCTGTTATAGTATTGAGTTCATCTCTCAGCTGTGTTGGTGTTAAAAGGTGAAAGTTGAATTTTTCATAAAAGATATTCGCCACTGTGTCCACCAGCGTTTCCTGGATATCTTTCAGGTTTGACAGCATATGGGATGCCACCAAGGCGGATAGGGTGAACTCACTTCTGCTATCTGTCTTTTGAATTTGCTCTTTTAATTTGTTTATTCCCAGGTTGCAGTTGATGATGTGTTGATTAATGAGTCTATGTTGTTTTTCCAAGGCTGTTTCTACTCGTTTGATGACATTCAATTCTGCTTCCACGATTGATGTCTGGTTTTTCCACAGTAGTGCAAGATGTTTCTGATTCTTCTTGATAAGGTCGATATCTTTTTGATATTTTTCAGCAAAATCTTCATCCAATATTCCGAATAAACTGCGTGCAACGTTGCCTACACCGTTGATTAGGCCTCTACGTCGGCGCAATCGGTGCATTTGCTGACCAAGTAAAATGCTGTTATAATGTTCGAGTTCCTCGTACCCATGACGTAATTGCAGTCGCACTACGTCACATTGTGCTATTTGATCTGATGAGCATATGTTTTCAAGGTGATTCATATATTTGTTGAGTACATCTATTCCTCGCCAATATGGAGCCATATCACAATAAACTATTAGCTTCCATTCTTCGCGTTGTAACCGCATATTGGCTACTTTGTCAAAATATATGCTTTGGTTACTGCTCAGGCTTGTGAACTTGTACTCGCTTCTTACTGTAGATACCATCACCATAACTATCATGAGTATGTTAAAAATTAAGTTGCATAATTTTGATGACGATTGTCGTGTTCGTTGTTTTGTTACGTTAGTTGCCGATTTTTGATGTTCTTGCTCTTTTGTTTGATTGATGGGTAATAATGATAGTTTTGTTATTGGTCTTTTTAGTGATCCATTTTTCGTGCGAATAGTGACCACTCGGACATTTCCATCTTTTCCGGGATGTAGCTCCGTGATTCTTCCCATGGCCCATTTTCCTGATGGTAATTGCACGTCGTGTATGATGACAATGTCGTTAATCTTTAGATTTGTGTGTGATTGCCGCCATTTACTACGCACTGACAATTGGGTTAAATATTCCGCCCTCCATCTTTTCCATAGATCATCCACAATTTTTTGGGTAAGTTGCCACCTCGTCCGTAGATCTTTTTCTGTTTCGATTAACGTCAAGGTGGGTCCGCTTGCTAAAAAGTGGGATGGAGTGAGGTAATCCAAATCTTCTGGGTCTTCAGTTAGAGCGCACAGTGGTCGTGTGTTCAAACATGCTTCGATTTGTGCTAACACTGTTGAGTATTCTTCAAACGTCAGCCGTTGTTCGCCAATCACTCTCTTTAGATGGTACTTTAAGCTCTTCACAGCTGCTTCCCATACCCCTCCTGCGTTCGGCCAGGATGGGGCGTTAAAGTGCCAATTGATCTCCATGTCGGTGATTGCTTCGTAAAATTCCACGTCTATCACTTTTTGCATATTGACGAATTCTTCGTTTAGGATTCTGCTTGCTCCAACGAAATTTGTACCATTGTCGCTATAAATGTATCTTGGGGCGCCTCTTCTTGCTGACATTCTGCGTAATGCTGATAAAAATGCTGAGGAGCTCAGATCCGAGACTAGTTCGAGATGCACAGCTTTTGTGGCCATGCATACGAACACAGCGATGTAGCCTTTTGTTGTCTTTACTCCTCGGCCTTTGTTTGTTTTTACGTACACAAAGCCAGTGTAGTCAACCCCTGAGTGATAAAAAGGGCGTGCTGGATTACTGCGTGCTGCAGGCAAGTCTCCCATCAACTGCTCTTGTTTGATTGGGTTGTGACGTCTGCATTTTATACAGTTTCTAAGGCGCTTCTTGACTGCTCGGTTTCCACCTACGATCCAGTATTGCTGGCGAAGCCAAGCTTGCGTGATTCGAGCTCCACCATGATACGTCATGTTATGTCCTTGGTCAATCAGCAAGTTACTGAGGTGAGAGTTTTTAGGTATTATGAGTGGATATCTCATATTTTGATGGATATTCGCGTTAGAGATCCTCCCGCCAACTCTCAACAAGCCTTCTTGATCCAGGAACGGGTTCAGTTTCAACAGTTCACTTTTTGCGCTGACCTGTTTGTGATGCTGAAGACTGATGATGTCTTCTCTGAATTCTGAATGTTGTACTTGCTTAACGATGAGATTTCTTGATTTCTTCATTTCGCCGATAGTTAAAAACTTTGGTTTGTGCTGATTATTGCGTGTTATTGCGCGCAAAGTCCAAGCTAGAACTCGCGTCGCTCTGTTGAAATTGCTACATTTATTCAATATTTTTTGAGCTATGTCATCATTTTGTTGAATGATGCCAGTTTGTACAGATTTTTTAATTTCGTCTTGCGTGACATATTTTTGTTGTTTATGTTCATTTTCATCGAATGACGATAGCCACCCTGGTCCATGCCACCATAGTGAATGTTCTTTGAGTTGCTCTGCTGAGCATCCTCGGCTTGCACAATCAGCAGGATTTTCAGCTGACTTTACATAGTGCCAGTTTGAGGTTGGAATCACTTCCGTGACTTGTTTCACTCGATTTGCCACAAACGGCTTCCAGCGATTCGGATCTCCTTGTAGCCAGCCCAGGACAGCTGTAGAATCTGACCATCCGTATACTTTGATACTGTAGTTTTGTAAAGTTTTTTGAACTACTTGCATCAAAAGTGATAATAAATGCGCTGCGCTTAGCTCCAATCTTGGCAATGAAATCGCTTTGTTGACAGGAACAAGTCTTGATTTTCCTGCTAATATGGTCACAGGAGTTTGATGGTTCTGGTTGTGTTTGATGATTCTGCAATATATTACGCAAGCATACGCTTTTGTAGATGCGTCACAGAAACCATGAAGTTCAATTTCTGCGTTTTGCTGTATTTGTAGCCATCGTGGTACATTGATCTGCTCTATATTTGGTAGATCTTTCTTGATCTTCTGCCATTGCTCGTTGATATGTGCTGGTACTTTGTCATCCCATTGTAGGGTGAGTGACCAGACATTTTGGAATAATAGTTTTAGTTTAGTTGAGACCGGTGCCAGCCAGCCCAGTGGGTCAAATATTTTTGATATATCTGATAGTAAAGACCTCTTGGTAGCTGCAGCTGCTGATTTGGTATCAATTTTCATTTGGAACTTGAACTGATCGTCTAGTGGGTGCCAGCGTAGTCCCAATGTTTTTGTCGATTCTTGATGTTTGAATTCAAATGATTGTCGCTCTGTGTTTGATGTGACGTCATCTAATAGCTCTATTTTATTAGACGACCATTTTCTCAAATTAAATCCGCCTGATCTGAGTAATTTGATAAGATCAGATTTTAGTTGCTTTGCTTCTTCGATGCTATGATGTCCAGCCAATAGGTCATCCATGTAGAAGCAGCTGTCGACAACTGCTGCAGCAGCAGGATACCTTGAGCGTTCATCTTCTGCTATTCGCTTCAGAGTCATCATGGCGAGAAAGGGTGCAGATTTAGTGCCGTATGTGACTGTTGTTAGCTCATATTCACGTAATTTCTCTTGAGGTGAGTCGCGCCATACTATTTTTTGATATTGCAGATCATCGTCATGACAGTAGATTTGTCTGAACATTTTTTCGATGTCCGCTGTAATAGCATATCTATGTTGTCTCCATCTTAAAATTAACGTAAATAAGTCTTGCTGAAGATTTGGGCCAGTGTACATCAAATCATTTAAACTGTAGCCAGTCGATGTTTTTGCTGACGCGTTAAACACCACACGTAATGCTGTTGTTGTTGATTCGGGCCTCAATACACATAGGTGAGGTAAAATGCAATCTGGCTGTTTTTTATTCTTACACTCGCGCATGTGACCTAGTCCGATGTATTCATCGATAAATGATTTGTAGTCTTGCGCAATCTTTGGGTTTTTTCCAAACTTTTTCTCCAACTGATAAAATTGTGCTACAGCCTTGGGTTTTGAATCTCCCAAGTTTTCCTTTATTTCTGGCTTTAGCGGTAGTCTTACAACATATCTGCCATCCTCCCGTCGCGAGGTTTCAGCTTGATATTGCTGAATGCACTGATGATCCTCTTTGGACATGTTGATATTGCCATCTGCTATGTCTTCAATGGCCCAGAACCTTTGTATGTCCTCAATGTTGTTCATCACGACGTTGCAGTGATATGATTTGACATTTCCACTTAACATCCACCCAAGCTGAGTTTGTTGTGCTACGGGTAGTGACTCATTTTCTTTTATAATGCCTGCCATTATTATTTGAGAATAAACGTCGGCACCTAGTAGTAAATCTACAGGACGACTCGTATAAAATTCTGGATCTGCTAGTTGTATGTTCTGCAGGTATGCCCATTGTGGTTTTGAAAATGTTCTGTTGGGCAGGTTATGTAATAGTGTGTTCATGATCAACACATCTGCTTGAAAGGTAAAATCACTATGCAGTGATGCTGCAGTAATACTGATCTCTCCCTTGCAATTGGCTTGATTTGTGCCGATGCCAAATATGACGCCCTTGAATGCTTGCCTTGCGAGCTCTAGTTTTTGAGCTGCGCATTCTGATATTAGAGAGACTTGTGAGCCTTGGTCAATAAGAGCACGGAGCGTGTGGTATTTCCCGTTTCGTGCTTTCACTCGAACGAGGGCTGTTGCTAGCAGGATCTCTACAATGCTTCCATTTGAGACATGGTTGACAGCGTCCCGTGTCCTGTTTTCTCGTGAGCTGGACTGTTGTTCTTCTGTAACCGACGACTTCGTGTTTATCGCTATAGCGTTGCTGTGAAACGTATCGTGTAACAATGTGTTATGCTTTTCCTGGCATACTCTGCATTTTGTTTCCGAGTAGCATGGCTTGTCTTTGTGATCATGGAGACAATTTTTGCATAAGTTTAATTGTTTCACAATATCTATTTTGGCCTCTGGCCTAGATTCTAAAAATGTTTTGCAGCGGAAAAGTCCGTGGTTGTCATTGCAAAGTGGACAATTTGCTTTGTTCGTTGCAAAACTTTTAAATGTTGAATTGCGGAAAAATGGTTTGCCTCCGTCGTTCTTATTATTGTGCTGATTAGGTTTGCTTTGTTTGTTAGGCTGATGTTCCGATTCTTTTTTGTTGAATGTCTCTTGCTTTGATTTTGGAGTATACTGCTTTCGCCGAGATGATTCAAGAGCCGTGTATTTGTTTTCCAGGAATCTAAGGAATTCTTCGAGTGTCGGTAGTGCTCTGGGATCAGTTAGTGATTGAATATATTCCCCATGCGTCTCGCTGTCCATTTTCAGAGTCAGCAGGTGCACAATAAGTGGGTCCCAGTTTGATATGTTGACACCGAGATTCTTTATGGCGTTAAGACATTCGTTGGTAGTATCAAACATCCTTTTGATTTGATAATCTGCTTGATTCTGCATTGTAGGTATTGCTAGAA
Source organism: Agrotis segetum (assembly GCA_036375495.1). NCBI lineage: Eukaryota > Metazoa > Arthropoda > Insecta > Lepidoptera > Noctuidae > Agrotis > Agrotis segetum. Next base: position 1,052,635 of record JAQSVV010000279.1, read on the forward strand.
GTGCGTTAATATGCGAGGTAAAGATGAGCTTTTCGTTGTTGTATCTATGATTTAAGATGTCCCAACATAGTTGATAATTTTCCGAACTGATATTTAAGTGTTGGACTAGCTTTTCTGCTTCACCTTTTAGCTTGCTTTTCAAAAACTGCATTTTCTGAGCATTCGACATTGACTTGTTGTTGTGGATCGTTTCTATAAATAGATCTTTGAATGATGTCCATTTCAAGTAGTTTCCACTGAAAATAGGAATGTCGATTTTGGGGGTACAATTTCACGATGTGAAATGGAGCCCATCTTGATATTGATTGACTTTTTCATGTCATTGTATAATTGTTCATATCTGCTGTATGTTTGTTCATAATCTTCATCTTCTTCGTACAGCTCACTGTCAATTTCCCAGTGCAACGAGTCTATATTCGACCACCTCTTTTGTACATTACGCAGTAGATCTTCGAGTTCCCATTTTTCAGAAATGTTCTCTAATTCCACGCTCTTGATTGTACGCGACAACGCTTTGAAGTTGCTTTTTTGCTTACGCAGCATTTCTTCCAGCTTGCTTGCGTTTCCTTGAGAAACAGTTTTCCACAGAGATGTAGACTTACTGTTACAAGAATCGCTGTTTGCTTGATCGGGGTCAACTGCTGAAATATTTGAAGTTTCTTGTTCGTGTTTACCAGATACTGATACTTGAACTGATGGATTTCTAACACCTTCACCAGGAGTTTTCGACTCGTAACGTTCGATAGTGTCCCGTGCTTCAGTGTAGAAAAGATTCGTTTTTTGATATAAATTCTCAGTGAAATATCTGGCACTGCGAATTTCACCTTCACATAATTTTAAATGATTAGACTGGAACTCAGACCAATAACTATCTAGAGTTTGCAGCCGTTTCTTGATATTGGATGGAGTCTTACGTTCTGCAGAATCTTTCTTAAAGTTCCTTAGTAGCTGCTCCATAGCTTGAATGATTTGATCTTGATTTGCTAACAAGTTCTCCATCGTAGAACTCATGATTGATAGGTTTCTTGATGATGTTCCTGACAGCTGTTCCACAGAAAATGCTCTTGCGAACTCTCCGCGATATTAGCGCCTTCTCAATCCAACCAGTGAGACCCGCTTGTGGGAGGCCGGCTGAACCGATTCGCAACCACGGAAAGATAAGCAAAGCACCTTCTTTGACGATATTGCAGCAGTCGAGGGCTCGATGACGTTGGTAGACCGTTGACTGTCGTTCACAGGTCGTATATACAGGAACCACCACTATTATGTTCGTAACGTGATTGGATCCCGCTTATCCGGCTCGAAGGACCATTAAGATGTATGGTTTGGGACCTTACACCTTGACTTGATACTGATTGATACACTGATAAATGTGATTGATATTTATTGATAAAAGTACTATTGTATGATAGATGAGTGCACGCGGTATGAATGCTAATCGTGAACTAAATTCACCGGCCCAGCGCAGGTAAAATGCAATCTGACTTATTGACAAATTGTGCTGTGCTTGCACTGTACAGGAATGTTTTTTTTCGTTCTCGCGTACCCCTTAGTGTGGGGTATCATTAAAAAGGTCTTTAAAAAATAATGTGAGTTTCCATTTGTGAAATATTAAGCTTTCAAGTGCTAAATTTTGCTCGACTCGAGTGTCCCCCCCCCTCTACCAGCTAAACGGTTATGTTAGGGGGTGTGAAAAAATTCACAATAGTAGTATATATAACGAAATTTAAAAGAAAATTATCATGACTAAGCAGGCTTTCAACTTTTCGAGTAATAGTCGACCAACTTATAAAATGTACTTGGATAAAAATTATTTTCTTAAACAAAATGTATCGGAGAACATCCTCTTCAACTGCAAATGTAAGTTTGTCAACTTTATTTTACAGCTTTAATACGTATGTTTTTACGGTATGTTTTTTGGGGATAGGTAGGTTTTTATCATCAACTATTTTTAACTAACTTCAAAAAAGGAGGAGGTTCTAAATTCGTCGTAATCTTTTTTTTAATGTATTTTCCCCGATTTCTCAAAAACTCCTGGACCGATTTTGAAAATTCTTCTTTTTAAAATTAAATTCAGCGAATCAGTTTAGTTAGTTCACATAAGTATTTTGATGGGTAACTACGGAACCCTACACTGTGCGTGGCGCGACACGCACTTGGCCGGTTTTTTTTCAAAGTTTTTTGTTGTTGTTTTCGAAGTCGGTTACTTTTTAAAAAAGTTTTTATTTTACCCTTTTTAGTTTATTTGTAAAATTATTCAACCCAAATTCTTGTAAAATACATAATTTTCGTCATGTGCACTAAACTTTTTACCAACATAAAAAAAGGGTCTTGTAATCTATTGATCGATGGCAAAAAAAAAAGAGTTATTACTTACCGCCCTAGGGTTTTTCTAGCTACTACATTATTAACCTAGAGCGCTAATTGGTTACTTACAAGCCCCATTTGGGGGTAATAAGGACCTAGTTACCGAATATGAGAGATGTAAAACTATAATTTTTAATATAGATTAAAATTTTACCTTTTGCCCTAGATTGATCCCACTCGCATTTTTCGCTATTCCTCATAGTTTCGAATTTATTCATCCATCCTGGCCTCATCACCATATTTTTATTTTTTTTCAAATATTTTTATAGAGCGGAATGTTACGACGAAGAGACACGGCTGAAAAAATGTTGCGAGGAAATGAAACGCAAGCTGGAACAGCTCAACGAGGCTGCGGCCGACACTCTACGGGAACATCTGCGGGCGGCCGTCGACAACGTCGTGGCCGGCGTCAGGTACGGCACGTCGACAACGTCGTGGCGGCGTCAGGTACGGCACGCAGCGTCGCGCGTCCACTGACCGCGCCACTCACTGCACACTTGTTGCAGGTACTACCGGCTGCAGGCCGACGGCCCGAAGATCGAGGAGGTGAGCGCCAAGCATCCGCTGGTGCCCAGGTGAGTGGCGGGCGAGGGAGGGGGGGGGGGGGCGGGGCGGCCGGTCACTGACCCTCCTGTGCGCAGGTACTTCACGTGGGCCTGTCCCGTGGAGAGCAGCTCGCTGGCCGAGGTGGAGGCGGCGCTGTACTCGGACGCCGGCCGGCACTGCATGGCGCACAACGGCTGGGTCATGGACGCCGACCCGCTGCAGGACTTCGCGGCGCGGGCGGCCGGCGCGCGCGTGTACCTGCGGCGCGAGCTCATCGCCTGGGGCGACAGCGTCAAGCTGCGCTACGGAGACAAGCCCGAGGACAGCCCCTTTCTCTGGGCGCACATGCGCGAGTACGTGGAGCTCACGGCCGAGGTGTTCGACGGCGTGCGCCTGGACAACTGCCACTCCACGCCGCTGCACGTGAGTGTCGCCCGCCGCGCGAGCGCGCGAGCGTGCGTGCGTGCTCACGAGCGTTCTTCTGCAGGTGGCGGAGTACATGCTGGACTGCGCGCGCAACGTCAAGCCCGACCTGTACGTGGTGGCCGAGCTCTTCACGAATTCTGACCACGTCGACAATATTTTCGTTAATCGTCTCGGCATCACGTCGCTCATTCGCGGTAAGCACGCCGGTAACATTAGGAATATCATAAAATGGTGTTCGCAAATAGTGACGGTCCTCCTTGCGGTGCACAGAGGCGCTGTCGGCGTGGGACGCGCACGAGCAGGGCCGGCTGCTGCACCGGTTCGGCGGGCGCGGCGTGGGCGCCTTCCTGCAGGCGCCGCGCCGGCCCGCGCAGGCGCACGTGGCGCACGCGCTGCTGCTGGACCTCACGCACGACAACCCGTCGCCGCTCGCCAAGCGCTGCGTGTTCGACGTGCTGCCGTCGGCCGCGCTCGTGGCCATGGCGTGCTGCGCCACGGGCTCCACGCGCGGCCTGGACGAGCTGGTGCCGCACGCCGTGCACGTGGTGGACGAGGAGCGCCTGTACGCGGCGTGGGGCGAGGGCGAGGCGCACGTGTCGGCGGCGAGCGGCGTGCTGGCGGCCAAGCGCGCGCTCAACGAGCTGCACGCCGAGCTGGCCGCGCAGGGCTACAGCGAGCTGTTCGTGGACCAGATGGACGCCGACGTCGTGGCCGTCACCCGCCACGAGCCGCGCGAGCGCAAGGTCAGTGTGCACGTGTGGCTTACGGACAGTCGTTCGTTTGGGATGAGTACTGATGCTGTGGTGTTGTCAGTCGGTGATCCTGGTGGCCTTCACGGCGTTCAGCGCGCCGGACGAGCGCGGCGCCGGCCGGCACGTGCGCGCGCTGCGCTTCGAGGGCCAGCTGGACGAGGTGCTGCTGGAGGCCTGTCTGCGGCACAAGGACCACCGGTACACCACTGCCTCATTTATTAATACTATTTGCAGCGCGCTCCACGCCGAGGGCGCCAAGTATACGATATATTTGTACATGACTGTTACTTCTGATCATACACCGTGAAAATTACTGCACGACTGCACGACGGTCCCAGTGCGCTGCAACGTAACGATGTGGAGTTCACTCAATAGCTGATCGAGTCAATGTTTGAATACCGAATCACTCAATTATAGTCCGGTCAAAATAGACATTTCATACAATAAAAGCTCCGACAGCTAAAGGAGAATGCTTACGCTTCATAGAAAAAAACCCAGCAGGTGCGTTTTAATACTAGTGGCGTGCTCCGACACGAGGGGATACCGAGTAATGTGTGTGTTGTGGCAGCACGGACGGGCGCGCGCTGCGGCCGCCCGGGCCCTTCACGCCGCACGCGCGGTACATCACGGGCCTGGACCAGTACGAGTGCAGCGTGCGGCGCGGCGTACCGCTGGCGCAGTCCGACGTGTTCGCGGCCGAGCGGCACGACGGCGCGCACACCGTGCTGGAGTTCCGGCAGCTGCTGCCCGGCACCGTGGTGGTCGTGCGAGTGTCGCCGCGCGCGCCGCACCGCGCCGCGCTGGCCGCGCTGGCCCCGCGCCTGGCCGCGCTGCACGGCGCCGCGCCCGACCCGCTGGGCCTGCAGCCCGCGCTGGCCGACCTGGACCTGGCCGACTTCAACGCGCTGCTGTTCCGCTGCGACGCCGAGGAGCGCGAGGCCGGCGGCGGCGGCGTGTACGACGTGCCGGGCGCCGGCCCGCTGGTGTACGCCGGCCTGCAGGGCGCCGCGTCGCTGCTGGCCGAGGTGGCGCCGGCCGACGACCTGGGCCACGCGCTGTGCGACAACCTGCGCGCCGGCGACTGGCTGCTGGAGTACACGTGGCGCCGCCTCGAGCACGAGCCGCGCCTGGCGCCCGTGGCGGCGCGCTACCGCGAGCTGCTGGCGCCGGTGGCGGCGCTGCCGCGCTTCCTGGTGCCGGCGTACTACGAGGCGCTGCTGATGGGCCTGTACCGCGGCGTGGCGGGCGCGGCGCTGTCGCGGCTGTGCGCCTGGGTGCGCGGCGCGTCGTTCCCGCGCGCGCTGGCGCTCACGAGCGTGCAGCTGCTGGGCGCGCTGTCGTCGGCGCCGCTGCCGCCCTTCTCGCCCGCGCTGGCCCCGCCGCGGCCCGCGCGCGCGCTCACCATGTCCGCGGGGCTGCCGCACTTCGCGGTGGGCTACATGCGCTGCTGGGGCCGCGACACGTTCATCGCGCTGCGGGGCCTGCTGTTGCTGACGGGTCGCTACCAGGTGCGTACGCGGTTCGGGCGCGAGCTAGTGTTCGATCGACGAGGGCGTGCTCGGCTGACGGTCAGTGTCACTTGCAGGACGCGCGCTTCCACATCCTCGGCTTCGCGGCGTGCCTGCGCCACGGCCTCATCCCGAACCTGCTGGACGGCGGCCGTAACGCTCGGTACAACTGTCGCGACGCCGTGTGGTGGTGGCTTCAGAGTATAAAGCAGGTAAATAGTCTTCGCCATCGACGCTCGCTAGGGTCGCACGATGTCTGTATTAACCCGGAATCGTGTGCGGTGCGCAGTACTGCAGCGAGGCGCCGCAAGGAGCCGCGCTGCTGTCGGAGCCAGTGGCGCGCCTGTTCCCGAAGGACGACGCCGAGCCCGCGCCGCCCGGGGCCGCCGACCAGCCGCTGCACGACGTCATGCAGGAGGCGCTGGACGTGCACTTCCAGGTGAGTGGCTGACGTCAGCCGACCGTCTGCAGCGAGCGGCCTCTCACTGTGTCGTGTGCAGGGACTCGTGTTCCGCGAGCGCAACGCCGGCCGCGCCATCGACGCGCACATGTCGGACAAGGGCTTCAACGTGCAGATCGGCGTCGACCCCGAGACCGGCTTCCCGTTCGGCGGCAACGACGCCAACTGCGGCACGTGGATGGACAAGATGGGCTCGTCCGAGCCGGCCGGCAACCGCGGCAAGCCGGCCACGCCGCGCGACGGCAGCGCCGTGGAGCTGGTGGGCCTGGCCTACAGCGTGCTGGCCTGGCTGGCCGCGCAGCACCGCGCCGCGCGCTACCCGTACCCCGGCGTGGTGCGGCGCCACCGCGACGGCAGCCTCACGTCCTGGAGCTACGCGCAGTGGGCCGAGCGCATCAAGCAGAACTTCGAGCGCTACTTCTGGGTCCCGGCCGCGCCCTCGGCCGCGGACCTGCGCCCCGACCTCGTGCACCGCCGCGCCATCTACAAGGACAGCCACGGCGCCTCGCGGCCCTGGGCGGACTACCAGCTGCGCTGCAACTTCCCCATCGCCATGGCCGTGGCGCCCGAGCTGTTCGATCCCAAGCACGCGTGGCAGGCGCTGGACGCCGTGGAGCGACATCTGCTGGGCCCGCTCGGCGTCAAGACGCTGGACCCGGCCGACTGGGCCTACCGCGGGGACTACGACAACTCCAACAACGGCGACGACCCCAGCGTGGCGCACGGCTTCAACTACCACCAGGGGCCCGAGTGGCTCTGGCCGCTCGGCTTCTACCTGCGCGCGCGCCTCGCCTTCGCGCACGACTGCGGCCGCCACGCGCGCACCGTGGCCGCGGCCTACGGCGCGCTCGGGCCGCTGCTGGCCGAGCTGCGCACCTCGCCCTGGCGCGGCCTGCCCGAGCTCAGCAACGCGGGCGGCGCGCACTGCGCGGACTCGTGCCGCACGCAGGCCTGGAGCGCCGCCGTCGTGCTGGAGGCGCTGCACGAGCTGGAGCAGGCGCGGCGCGCGCGCCCGCTGCCGCCCGACTGACGAGTGCGGCGCCTGCGACACGCGCGCGCCGGGCCCGCGCCGCGCCGCCTGTACAGCGTGCCCTACGAGCCCGCGCCGCGCCCCGCCCGCGCCGCGCCGCTGGCCGCGCTGCGCCGTCTGCTGCGCCGCGCGCGGCCCGCCGAGCGGCTGGACTCCATCTACAACCTGCTGGGGCGGCGCGCGGGCCGCCTGGCCACCGTGGTGTACAGCGACCGCTACTTCCGCTACGGCCTGCCGCTGGCGGCGCGGCCCGCGCCCGCGCGCCGCCTGGTGGCCGACGAGCTGGGCGGCGCGCTCACGGAGCGGCGCGCGCCGCGGCCCGCGCACGTCATGCCGCTGCGCTGGGCCGCGCGGCCCGCGCCGGCCGGCCTGCTGCAGGCCGCGGGCCGCGTGCCGGCCTGCCGCGCGCCGCCGCGCCGCCCGGCCGCTGTGCGCGCGCTGCTCGTGCTGCACGAGGCGCGCTTCGAGGAGGGCCCGGTGCTGGCGGCGCCCCCGCGGCGGCGCGCGCTGGACTACCGGCAGGGCGCGCGGGGCGTGGCGCCGCGCCTGCCGCCGGCCGGTCGGCCGCGCCGCGCCGCGTCTCCGCCGCGCGACGACTCCGGCGAGGAGTATGCGCCGCGGCCGCAGTTCGCGCTGGACGCGGCTTCGCTGCGCTCGGTGTCCGCGGGCGCGCCGTCCAAGGCGTCGCCGCGCGCGAGCGTGAACCTGGCGCCGTCGGAGGCGGAGGCCGACAAGGCGAGCTCGATGGCGCTGGCGCGTAAGGTCCTGAACACGGAGCGCTTCAACAACGGTGCGCAGGCGGTGCTGTACGGGCGCGGGTCGCGCGGGTCTGGCGGGTCGCGCGGGTCTGGCGGGTCGCGCGGGTCTCGCGGGTCGCGCGGGTCGCGGCGCCTGCGCGCTACGATCCGCGCGATGCTTGCGTTCAGCGGTCTGTTCTACGCGCTTTCGTTCGTCGCGTTCTACTTCCTGAGCCTGCCGTAGAGTGCGAGTCGAGGATGCTATTTTATTATTGAGTGCCATAATGTTAATGTTAAGGTCGCGTGCAGAATCGCTGCGGATCGATTGCGGTTTCGCCAATAATAATAATTATCCTGCCCATGTAGTGTGACTATTAAGTTACACAAAATTTTGTATTTTTAGAGAATTTATGAAAAATTTACGTAGTCACTATTAGTGATTTTATGTTAACAACTCTATTTTAGTAACCATTAAAACTCAGAAAAGTTGTTAATGAAATTTATATGTTTATGGGAGTTTGTTAGTAGTAAGAAAATATACTACCTCTAAGTAGAAACAAAAATTGTAACAAATCGTAAATTATCTTGCTTATTTTTGCATATAAGAATAATTATTATGTACTTTCATAGTAATATATAAAAAGTTTATGTAAAAAAATAGTGTTTCAATTTACCCAGATGTTAAAAATGCCCACACTTGAGTTGCTGATTTCATATTAATATATTTGTCATTAAACAATTATACAAGTTAATAAAAGTGTCTAATCAAAAAAAAAAAAATTGTTATAATTAATTTCAATACAATTAAAAAAATATTGACATTCAGTCACTCTTACAGTGTCAATAATGAGGGCTTATCTACAACAACCACAGAAATATTAAAAACAGGAGAAGTGGTAAGGGGGCGTGTCATTGACACCTGGTCCTGAGCGTTTTGGGCAGCTATTGACTTGGACTAGTTTATTTTTGTTTCCTTTATTACTCCGACTGTATTGTTTTTCATAAAATACATTGCTCTTTTACAACGATCTCACTCTATCACTGAGTGTGTCTACTCAGACACAAGGATGAGGTTTCTTTTCTTCAGTAAAACGACGAAATACTCGAATTACAAATATATTGCGAATTAATATCGTGGCTACAAAGTTCTCGACCGATCGTAAGTGTCCAAGAGAATGGAATGACAATAATTTTTTCTAATTTTTACAACCACCGACAATAAGTAACGCCTGATGAATTATAATAGCAAGTCAAAGTAACAGTAATTAATTGCTTGTAAAAAACTGTAAGGCGCAGCCGAAACATCTTCCCCCCTGTTGAAAGGCTTGTCTTTCAACGCTGCAAATCTTCCGCGGAAGGCAGGGAACACAGCTTGACCAGTGGTCGACGAATCACGCCTCTTATGGTCTTCACATCAGCTACCCTTGAAACTCCATCGGAGCCAGGAAACAGGCGCGTAACACGACCCAGCCGCCAACATAATGGTGGAACATGATCTTCATGTATCAGGACGAGATCTCCGATACTTAGCGTTTTGTTATTGGTTTTCCATTTCATTCTTTGCTGGAGCTCGTGTATGTATTCATGTTGCCAGCGGGACCAGAAGTGCTGGCTGATTTGTTGTAGTCGCTCATATCGTTGTAGGTGACTTTCTTTCAGATTCTCCAAATTAGGTTCCGGTAATGCCTTCAGCGGCCTTCCAATTAGAAAGTGCCCTGGGGACAAAGGAAGGTAGTCATCAGGAGATGAGGAGAGAGGGCACAAAGGACGGCTATTTAATATTGCCTCCACTTGTGCAAAGAGGGTTGTAATCTCTTCGAAAGTGAGATGGGAGTTTCCCATAACTCTTTTTATGTGGTATTTAGCGGATTTGACTCCGGCTTCCCAGATGCCGCCGAAGTGAGGAGCGTGAGCAGGTGAGAAAATAAACTTAATATTTTCATGAGTTGCAAATTCAGTTAAGGACATATTATTTGATTTTAAAAAGGCTCCTATGTCTTTAGCGGCAGCTACAAAATTAGTACCGTTGTCGCAAAATACTTCAACAGGCTTGCCACGCCGTGAAATAAATCTGCGCAACGTCATTACAAATGCGTCCTTTGTGAGGTCACTGACCGCTTCCAAATGAACGCATTTATAACGTAAACACACGAATATGCAGAGATAACATTTAAGTAATCTGGCACCTTTGCCTTTACGATTAATTATGTAAAATGGCCCTGCAAAATCGATTCCGACTGAAATAAACGGAAAACCCGGTGTGATCCGTTGGGTAGGCAGGTCGCCCATTTTAGGACTCAGTGTTTTGCCTCGAACACGACAACATCTCACACAATTATGCACCGTGCGCCGAGCTAACCTTCTGCCATTTATAGGCCATACTGACTCCCTTATCATAGATAGTAATAGCTGCGGACCGGCATGCATATGGCGTAAATGTTCACGTTCAAACAATAGTTTAGTCAGGTGGTGGGACGAGTCAAGTATTATTGGATGTTTCTTTTCGAAACTATAAGTAGAAGAATTTAATCGACCACCAACTCTCATTAATTTATTTTCATCTAAAATAGGAGACAAGTTTAAAATTTTACATTTACTACTCAAAGGAATGTTTTTAGCTAACGCATTGTATTCGTTTGGGAAACATTTCAATTGAGCTGTGCGACAAAGATAATAAAATGAGTCATCCAACTCGCTAACGGTAAGAGGTAAAACCTGTTTGTTATCGGGATTGCGCATGTTATGACAAAATCTCCGAACAAAGGCAACTATTTTTATTAATTTGTTTAGATTGGAATAGTTTTCAATTTCTATTATAGGTTGTAGCGAATTGGTATTAAGGTAAGTATTTATTTGATTTTGACACATTGTATTATTTATTGATATATTTTGTGAAACTAATGAATTTTTTAATTTAGATGTTTTTGTTTCAGACGCAGATTGCAGCGGGAGCTTGATCGGAGGTGTATTTCTTTTTATGGTTGGTTGATTTGAATGGGGTAAGCATTTAGTTTTAGAGGTATTTTTAATTTCAGGTAAGTTATTAATATGTTCAATTGAATTTAATGCAGGCCAATTTTTTTCAGAATAATTTAGATAATTTGGACCTGACCACCACAGATTATTTTTTACAAGTTGCGTCGCGTTTATGCCGCGAGATATAAGGTCAGCAGGATTCATGTCAGTGGGAACATAGCGCCACGACGATGAATCAGTAAGCTCATTTATTTCAACCACCCTGTTGGCGACGAAAGTTTTTAGTTTGGTGGGATCACCTTTAAGCCAAGCAAGTACTACGCTGGAGTCACACCAGTGTACGATCCGTGATGGTTTGTAGCGAACTGACTCAACGACACCTTTACATAATTTAGCAGCTAACAGCGCTGCGCAAAGTTCCAACCGAGGTATGGTCATGGGATTTATGCGAGCAACCTTGGATTTGGCACATAATAATCTCACCATATAGTCACGGTTGTTATCCGTGCTTCTCACGTACACGCATGCACCATAAGCGCGCTCTGAAGCGTCGCTGAATGAGTGAAATTCTATTGTTTTAGGTGAGTCACATAGAACTCTTCTTGGAATTTGACACGTTAATAAAGAATGTATATTATTTGTAAACTCCAACCATCTTTCTTTTATTTCCTGAGGAATAGGTTGATCCCAATCTATTTTTTGCAACCATAAAACTTGTAATAACATTTTAGCTTGAATAATGCAAGGACTTAAAAGTCCTAACGGATCAAATATTTTAAATGCATTTGAAAGTATATTTCTTTTTGTGATTTTGTCATCATTACATTTTATTTGAACCGGGAAATTTAAATTATCGGATTTTGGATCCCAACCTAGGCCCAGTGTGCTTGAGGCCTCACTTAAGGTTAACTTATCTTGTACATTTAAAGATGAATTTTGGAAAAGATTTTTAGAATTAGTTTTGAATTTACGTAAATTGCAACATGCTGTATTTAAGGCTTTAGATATGGACTTTTGGATATTAAGTAATTGGTGTTCATCATCACACCCCGTGATGAGATCGTCGACATAGAAGTCGTGCTGTATTATTGTTTTGATAGTTTCGTCCCCACACTCCTCACCCACCTGCCAAAGACAACGCGTGCTCAAATAGCTCGCACTTGTGGTTCCATAAGTAAGAGTATTTAACTGCATTGTTCTGAGGGGCAAAGACTCATCTTCTCTCCATAAGATTAGCTGTAAATTTCTAGAAGTTTCATCTACTAATGTTTGTCTGTACATTTTTTCAATGTCTCCTGTTAATAAATATTTATATTGTCTTGCTCTTATCAATATGGAGAAAAGAGAATCTTGTATATTAGGGCCCGCAATCAGGATGTCGTTGACAGATAGACCTGAAGATGTGGGGACGGATCCATCGAAAACGACACGTAATTTGGTAGATTCGCTGTTGTCCTTGAAAACAGCATGGTGGCACAGGAAATATGAGGGGGATGGTTTTTCCTCAGAAGCTTCAGACATATGTCCTAACTCCTCATATTCTTTTATGAACTCAACGTATTGAGATTTTAGTTTAGGATTTTTTCGGAAACGTGTCTCTAAATTTAGAAACCTTTTTTTTGCAATATTATAGGATTCACCTAAGTTATTTGGGAAGCAATTAAGTGGTAGTTTGACACTAAATCTACCATTTTCCAAGCGGACAGTGTGTTGCAAAAAATGTGCTTCACAAGCCTTATCCTTATCGCTTAGAATTATTTTGTTTGGGATCTCTTCGATTTCCCAGAATTTAGTAAGTAAATTTTCAATATGAGACTCATTATGACCTTCTTTAGTCATTTTTATGAGAGTGTTGTTGCAATATATGCGATTTAAGCTATTTATGTTTAAGGGTCCGGCTATTAGCCAGCCGAATTTGGAATTTTGTAACTTTAGGTTGCTGGGAGCTAGGGAAGATTGTTCACTCCCTATGATATCCCAGAAGAGATCAGATCCAATCAATATGTCAACCTCAGCAGGTTTGTAAAAGTTTGGATCGGCTAATTTTATGTGTTTAGGAATTTTGAATGGAATTTCGATGGCAGTTTTTGGTAACTTACCAGTTAGTTCTTTCAGAACAAGCAAATTAAGGGTGACATCAAAATTATGATATCTAGAATGTAATTGAGCTATGCAGCTTTCCTGTACCCTATCGGAGGCATGGTTGCCTATACCTATAACATCAACGCTAGTTATTGGAATTGACTTAAGCGACAACCTATCCATCAAAGATTTCGTTATGAAACTAGCTTGACTTCCAGAATCCAATAAAGCTCTTACAGTTTCACTTTTGTTATTTATAGTATTGTGCACTTCAATCAAAGCAGTGGATAAAATAACTTGATTGCATGATGATTGATGTGCTGACGAATTTACGTTGACTGATTCTGATTCTGTTTCTACATGAGCATGATTATTAGAAACTGATGGATTAGGTTTATGCAAGAGACGATTGTGTTTTTGTTTGCAGTCAGGGCATGGCCCAATACCACACGAACTAGCGCGGTGTCCTTGTTTAAGGCAATTAGAGCACAGCTTATATTTAGATACTTCTGCCCATTTCTCCTGTAAAGATTTGGTTTTAAAGGTTGGGCAGTCGTAAATTCTATGATTTTTATCGCAAATCACACACATGAACTCGTTGTGGTTCGAAGCTTCTTTGTTTGCGCTTGCAAACGTTTTTACAATATGGTGTTTTTCACCTTTTTTGTCATGATCTACACGTGTACTTGAATTATGACGCGTTTGGTTTAGAGAGCCCCTTTGGTTGTTACTATCATTTTTATTCCTATTTAAGGCTTCAAGCACATCGGCGCGATCTACTAAGAATTTTTTAAAGTTTTCTAAAGTTGGAATATCATTACAATTATTGTTTCTAAATTCCTCCCATTTTATTAGTGAGCGATTATCTAATTTTGCTGTTAAATTAAATATTACGACTGGATCCCATTGCTCAGTTGCCAGTCCTAAACTAGACAATGCTCTTAAGTTTTTGGTAACATGGTCAACCAAAAACCTGAGGGATTTTTCTGATTCTTTAGTAAATTGACGGATATTAAACAATGAATTTAAATGATGATCCACGAGGAGTCTTTTGTTGTTGTATCGGTTACACAATAACTTCCAAGCTTCCTTATAATTTTCAGAAGATACTTCAAGATTGGAAATTATACGCGCCGCATCCCCTTCTAGGTACGAAATTAAATAATGGAATTTATGTATGGAGCTTATTTGTGTATTACCGTCTACCAAACTCAAAAATGTATCTCTGAATTCGAGCCATTTAAAATACGCACCATCAAATTTTGAAATTTGTATACGCGGCAACCTAATACCAGAATCATGAGGTTCACTTCTAGAAACATAACTACTTGACTTGCAACTATCTAATAAGCTCTTTGCAATGGCAAGTGCGCTTACCATCTCATATTCAATTTTATCGCGCTCCTCAAGCTCTGATGATAGGTTCCCACTATTTACGACCTCAATTTGACTTTGCAACTCATCAAACTTGGCTGATAATTGCTCAAATTTACCAAGCTTAATAGTTAATTCGGCAATTTCAACATTTGACAAGGTTACTGAAGGTGATATTTTATCTATATAATTTTTAAACTTGGTAATTTGGCCCTTGATTGAGCTACGCCGAATAGATAAATCACGTAAAGTTTTAGAATCAATTTCTTGCATCATTATAATTATCTAATTAAGTTAAATTTCGGAAATAACAGAAACGATTATAATTATTGTACCAACAGAATAGCTCAATCTGATATCAGTGTAAATATTTTCTAAAATAAATATTTTTTGTAATTAAATAAATGTGAAAGAATCTCACGCCCCTCAATCCGACGACACCTGCCGAACAGGAAACCGGATCTACGCCGCGAAGCACGGAAGATAAGTCTCTGCTCGTGCCCTCGAGCGGTGCTGGCGTGATGTTTCACGAATGATCTGGAAATTTCGGCGAAATATTCAAACAATGAACGAGTCCAATGACCTTTTCCTAGAAACGGTGTAAGAAATCCTAATGGCGGTAGACTGAAATTTCAGTGAAAAAATTACACCCGCAAATTCCAAAAAAATTGCTTAATTAAGTGAATTTAATTCTATTGGTTTAAATTATGCTATAACCAACTAAACACAAAATCTGAAATTATGAACTAATGAGTTGAAACGTAAAAAAGTCGTTATAATTCAAATTGAGTCCCGCCGTTGGTGTGACCAACCGGCCAAAATTTAAATTGAAATTTAGCACAAGTGAAAAGCAGTTTTTTCTTAAGTCTCTCAACAATAGGGATAGACGGGACTTGATATAATGGACGGGAATAGGCGAGGATAGTAAAATTTGGTAAGGAAGGGCACTTAACTTCGGTTGGTCCGCTGTCCGCACCGCGAGAATCTTTGACCTTTGTAGCTGTCCTCTAACGGTTCTGGTCTTCTGGGTCGATACTTTAGCTGCATCAATGCTCCAGATGGTTTATGAATGCTTGTTTCTTCACAGCGTGGCTCGGCCTTATGTGGTCTCGATGACTACGCAGTGATGAGCAGGCTCGGCGAATAATTTTCTTATTATATTTCGTACCGTGCCCACCCGGGGGCGCCAATTTTATGTCTACTCAGACACAAGGATGAGGTTTCTTTTCTTCAGTAAAACGACGAAATACTCGAATTACAAATATATTGCGAATTAATATCGTGGCTACAAAGTTCTCGACCGATCGTAAGTGTCCAAGAGAATGGAATGACAATAATTTTTTCTAATTTTTACAACCACCGACAATAAGTAACGCCTGATGAATTATAATAGCAAGTCAAAGTAACAGTAATTAATTGCTTGTAAAAAACTGTAAGGCGCAGCCGAAACAGAGTGACTGGACAAGCAATGTAAAGCTGACATAACGATACCTCATCAAGCCGTAATGTCGCGTGGTGCGTCCGTTGTATTTGAGCGGGAGTAGTACCGCCCCCCGCGTGTCGCGACAACACACAATGATAATTGTTAGTGTGAGTAAGTTACACGGAAAAAGAGTACGCTGTGGTTTTAAGAATAAGGTTTATATTTAAATGACTGAGTTATCGATGGCGCGTGTGTGCACTTGTTCGTAGTATTGTTTGATAGAACTACATAAGCAATATTATCGTTATGGTGAGGCTGTTGCGGCTTCACTGGTTCTCTATACATTTTAAACTCCACGCCATATCTCCTTCTTTAAGATATCTGTGACAACAACATATAAAAATAAGTCGGGTTTCCTTCCTACTTACTATCTTACTCCTGGGCGCACGAACCGATTTCCACAGTTTTGGGACTCCGTGAGGTTTATAGCAAAGACTGGTGGTGAGACGGAATTTGCCGGGTTTGCTAGTACCCTATAATGTGAAAAGTTTCTCTTTTTCTGTGGCTTCATAAATCCACACAATCCCGTTTTTTCTTTTTTTTTATCGGGAATGCTGGCCCCTGGTCTTAGTGGGACCCTAGGCACTGGCCTGAAGTGCCTTATGGATAATACGGCACTGGTGATAATGCCCATCAGATTAAACAACTCTTGATAAGACGTCATTCCGGTACATGTTACAGTGTAGCTGGGCTCTCGGTGTTCCACATTAGGTGTTCAAGATCTTCAATTTTTATACGTCAAAAGAGAGTGCTCATCAGGCTGCGCAATTCTTGCTAAGGCCCGACGCTGCGTTAAACGGGCGCCCGCGACGGGCAACCGTCGCGGGTCTACGTCCGTGGCCCCGCGCGTGGCCCCGTGCTGGCCCCGCGCGGGGACACGCGCGTGGATACGCGTTTGGTTTCCGTGGGTAAGCGACGGTCCCCGTCGCGGAGACCGATTTACGCAGTGTCGCCAGTTCAATTTGAAGATTTTTATTTCAATTTCAAGTTAAAGCGCGATATGTAAAAAGTTGATTTGGAGTGACACTGAAATCGAACATTTGTTGGATGTTTATACTTTCCTATTCTAACTTATACTTTTTTTTAACCGACTTCAAAAAAAGGAGGAGGTTATCAATTCGACTGTATTTTTTTTTTTTTTTATGTTTGTTACCTCATAACTTACGACTGGGTGAACCGATTTTCATGATTCTTTTTTCAATCGAAAGCTGGTGCCTCCCGTGTGGTCCCATTGTCACCATTTCAGGATCTGATGATTGGATCTTGGAGAAATCGAGGGCAACCCTAAAATTTTATTAGCTGACACATAGTTTTTCGCAAATCTTATGAAGTAATTCAAGTAGTTGCGTATAGAAATCATCATCTCATGAAGCTGAGCTGATGATGGAAGGTACAACTCCTCAAGTAAGAAAATTATGTTCGTGTTCGCATATCTCTGGAACTACAAGTCCTATTTAAGTAATTCTTTTTTTGTTGTACTAGGCTCAGCTAGGTATCATTCAAGTTAAGGAATACTGCAAATTTCATTAAAATCGGTTCAGTAGTTTTTGAGATAGGGAATGAATAAAAGAGATGTTAACGATGTTATTACCGGTGCTACGGATTACGAAATTCTAGTGCACATGTAAGAAAATTATGTATTTGACAAGAATGTTGGTTGAATAATTATTTAAACTAAAAAGAGTAAAATAAAAACTTTTTCTAAAAAAAATGTGACCACCTTCAAAAACAACCACAAAAAAGGGTAAAATAACCTACAAAACTTTTCTTTCGGAAGTCGGTGGCAAAAAGACAATGAAATTATAAAAAAAGTCACCGACTTCCGAAAGAAAAGTTTTGTAGGTTATTTTACCCTTTTTTGTGGTTGTTTTTGAAGGCGGTCACATTTTTTTTAGAAAAAGTTTTTTCCTATTATTTCATTTAAACAAATACCTACAAAAAGAATTTGAGACAGGAATTTTTCGCAGAGAATTATTTATATATAAGCAATTTTCATGTTTTGGTAAAAAAACAGAACTTTTCGGCTAAAAAAATTGTAACTCTGACAAAGGTAATAATGCCCAATAGAATTCTGCCATCTTAAAAGTATCCCAATTTAAATTCGGACATAAAAACATTCGGCCAAAAAACAATTTTATTAAATATTTTTTATACCTTAACAATGTTCGTTTAAAAAAGTTTCTGCCAAGTGAGTTCTGCCAAATAGGTTTCGGAGCAACAAGTTTCTGCCAGATAGAGGGCACCCGGTGAACGCACATCTAGCCGCACTGCAGTCTCCGCAGTCCCCGCATTACGAACTCTTTGTATGAAGTTCTATGAAACCTCGCACACCGCATCGCAGTAGCCGCAGAATCTGCAGAATCGGTAAGAAAACAGACTGCGGAGACTGCGGTGTGGCTAGGTGTGCGTTCACCATAAGTAGTAGGTACTTTAAAATTATTCGATAGCGCAAAGTTTGCGAATGTATGTCTGACGGCCCTCCACATGAGTGGCCCCGGTTAGGACCACACCAATGGGAAATGCTGTTAGCCCCCATTCGCACTGCACGGATCCTTTTTTTTTCCGGCGTTTAAAAAGCGCCAAAGTTTGTAGGTTCCAGTGCATGCAACATGCATTCCTATTACCGGGGCCACTCACATGCACGCAAAGATTCGTACATTGTACGAATCTTTGCGCGCATGTGGAGGGCCGTCAGACATACATTCGCAAACTTTTCATATTTGCAAATGGGTTCGCATACTCTATTTGCGAATCTGTTTGCGCTTCCTCCTACACTTGTTTACGAATGTCTCAGTTAATTTTATCTTTACAGATCGATAGTGTTTCATTTACCGAATTACCGACCCTCTTAACAATTATAATCGATCCTCCACGGGATTAAATAATAATAATAATAATTTCATTTATTTCAATCAATTACAGATCATACGAAACACAATATTAATATTCAATTCAAGCAAACGTAAAATATAACTAAACAATAATTTAAAACAAATCTCAGATTAAAATGGTGTATTCCCGTTCGTCCACTCCGTGTATTCCCGTTCGTCCACTCGACTTCGTCCCCCTAGTGGGACGAACGGGAATTCGTTATTTAATCGTGTATTCCCGTTCGTCTACTCGACTTCTAAATTTTTATTATTTGACTTTGACTTTCGTTGACTCTTGTCAACGAAAATCAAAATCAAAGGTCACCTCTGTCGGCGGTGGCGGCGGCGGCGGTCGGTGTGGATCGTGTAGAACGCCTTTAAAGCCTGCTGTAAGTACGCTAATCGCGAAGTTACCTCGACGAAGTACTCGTCGAAGTTGATCGAAGTCCCGAAGTTGGTCGAAGTTGACCGAATACATTATCGTATTCGGTCAACTTCGACCAACTTCGCGAGTAGCGTGCGAGTAGTGTAGAGCAGGCTAAAGAATGGCGCCCCTCCTTCCTCCAGCGTCCGCGGGCACCCCCGCATGTCCCACAGACATCCGCGCGAGCGCACGCTCTGCCCCCTCAGCTAGCAGAGCGCAGAGCGCCAGTCTCCGTGAATACGCTATTGGGTGAGCACGTGGGTTGCGCAAACTCAGCGCTTTCGCGATTTAACTTTCTCCTAATACCTACTTGGTAGCTTAAGTTTCGATGAACTGTGACAATGAGAGGTGTTTTTTTGATGAATTGTTCAGTGATATCGGTGTCAATAAATTAAGATATCTCAGCCGTATTCTAATGAGGACCTGAAGACATCGTTAGTGCCTGTGCTTTAATCAAGCTTACGATGACTGTGGAAGTGTGGAGTCATAAAAATTCAACGTCAGTGGGATGTGATAAGGGCTCATATAAATGTGGTAAAACGCCTGATGACAACGCTGCGCTGGTTCAGAGTGAATGTGAGGGCAAGATGCAGGTATGTACTTTTTTTTTTTTTTTAGGTGGTAAAATCATCAAATGAGTCCTCCCGCCCTGGGTGGGGCGGAAGGGACTGTCAGACTCTGACTGACTAAAATCCACCCGTGTTCCTTCCCAAAACTTTTTACGTTCCGGGGTCACGGTATCCTGGGTTAAGAAAAAACCCGCGACCCCAGCAGGCATATGGCGCGAAACACTACGCGCCACCGACCCGGGCTTGGTCCTTGGTGGACGGCGAGCTACCCATCACTCACCGTCCGCAAACCCGCTCCGCCGCTGTGCCCTCTGGTGATCAGAGCGACACGCGTTGGAGCGTCCACACGACAAACTATTCGCATACGGGCAAAGACCCCGTAGGCACACAGACACACAGTGCCTAAGGAAGGGTTTTGCCTACAACCCAGGGTGCACCGGCCCGAAAAACTGGTCTTCCCCCCGGACGTATCCGAGAGGGAACTCCAGTCCACGGGCGCACGTGGAGGTTTCCTGTCTTAGCACCCCCAGGTATGTACCTAGTTCTAATAATATGTTGTATTTTGCATAATAACTTAACAGATCATTCTTTATTAATGGAAGATTTGGTCTGTGGGTCATCTTTGTTGTTTTACCTTTTACGAAATATAATAATAGATTATATTTTATGTTCGACGTTGTGACAAATGTGTATTTAATAGAAAGCGTTTCGATGACAAATGAATGCTGCTTGTATCGAATAAAATTTATGTTTTAAAACGCGGCAAGTTTGTTAATCGGGTGCGTTCGTGTATTAATCTGTTGTTACGTTAAACGATTTATTTTTTAAAATCTTAATTATTTATATTTATTATTATTTTCACATTCCTAACAGGAAACCCATTCATTCCATACCAGTATCATTAGGGTGCATGTCAAATAGACTGTCGCCATATCGGATTTAAGTCATGTGACTATTTTTTTCGTATTCCTGACAGCAAATCCTTTCATTTTACATACCTATCCATATCATGGCGGTGAATTTCTATATTGCTATTCGACTATACTGCTATCAGTCAGAGTCAAAATTGATTTATAAGTCGAAGTCGAAGTCGCAGTCAAAATCGAAGTCGAAGTCGAAGTCAAAGTCAAAGTCAAAGTCGAAGTCAAAGTCAAAGTCAAAGTCGTCAAAGTCAAAGTCAAAGTCAAAGTCAAAGTCAAAGTCAAAGTCAAAGTCAAAATGTCAAAATGTCAAAATGTCAAAATGTCAAAATGTCAAAATGTCAAAATGTCAAAATGTCAAAATGTCAAAAGGTCAGGTTTAGGTCAGGTTTAGGTCAGGTTTAGGTCAGGTTTAGGTCAGGTTTAGGTCAGGTTTAGGTCAGGTTTAGGTCAGGTTTAGGTCAGGTTTAGGTCAGGTTTAGGTCAGGTTTAGGTCAGGTCAGGTTTAGGTCAGGTTTAGGTCAGGTTTAGGTCAGGTTTAGGTCAGGTTTAGGTCAGGTTTAGGTCAGGTTTAGGTCAGGTTTAGTCCAGTTTAGGTCAGGTTTAGGTCAGGTTTAGGTCAGGTTTAGGTCAGGTTTAGGTCAGGTTTAGGTCAGGTTAGGTCAGGTCAGGTTTAGGTCAGTCAGGTTTAGGTCAGGTCAGGTTTAGGTCAGGTTTAGGTCAGGTTTAGGTCAGGTTTAGGTCAGGTTTAGGTCAGGTTTAGGTCAGGTTTAGGTCAGGTTTAGGTCAGGTTTAGGTCAGGTCAGTTAGGTCAGGTTTAGGTCAGGTTTAGGTCAGGTTTAGGTCAGGTTTAGGTCAGGTTAGGTCAGGTTTAGGTCAGGTTTAGGTCAGGTTTAGGTCAGGTTTAGGTCAGGTTTAGGTCAGGTTTAGGTCAGGTTTAGGTCAGGTTTAGGTCAGGTTTAGGTCAGGTTTAGGTCAGGTTAGGTTAGGTTAGGTTAGGTTAGGTTAGGTTAGGTTAGGTTAGGTTAGGTTAGGTTAGGTTAGGTTAAAACGTTAGGTTAGGTTAGGTTAGGTTAGGTTAGGTTAGGTTAGGTTAGGTTAGGTTAGGTTACGTTAGGTTAGGTAGGTTAGGTTAGGTTAGGTTAGGTTTAGGTTTTTTTTTTTTTTTTTTTTTTTTTTTGTTGAGGCAGGAGTGGGAAATCCCCACGGACACCCCGGCTGTCTCACCGTCTCACTGAGACCATGAGACAGTCGAGGTAGTGTGGGACTCGAACCCACTAAAACCCACTCCTGCCCTGCCAGTGTCCCTCTGCTGTAAGCTTGCAGAGACCTTAGGTTTCGGGGCTTTGCAGTTCGTTACTCAGTAATTTTTTGCAGAAGAGAGCTGTGTGTGTGTTTTGTACAGTTTTATTGCTCTTAATTTTATTTTTCTACTATTTCTTCTTTTTTCTTTGTTTTTCTTGATATGTGTTTTCCAGTTTGTTTAACTTTATATTATTTACTTTCCTTTCTATGTTTTATTTGATTTTATATTTATTTCCTAAAAGCGACCAAATATTTCATTTCTTCTAAATTATTTCTAGACCCGATCTACTTCTAGCTATATTTTGACTTTTGACCCTTTTTTACCCTTATTTCCCTGCATCCATTTGACTGATTGTCGCTAGTTGTGTCCTGTGTGATCCTTCCAGTTGTCAATGTTTGCAGGATATACTTTACTATATTAGTCAAAATTGAGCAACTTTTGGGACAGGCACAAAACGACCGCCAGTCAAGCGGGGCTTTAACCAATCCGACACAGCTCGGCGATACCAACAGGATTGACCCACCACGCGGCACAATTCTAGCCAATTTCCACGAAAGTAACTACAATTAATACACGTTTCTGAGCCAACCCTGATGGTTCGCTCCATACGTCTGTCTTTTGGCTGTGCCGAATTGGTGATGTCACTGTACGCGGGAGTGGGCGCATCGACGCCTTTAGCAATATTGTATTGCAGCCCTCGCGAACGCGTCCCACTTCCCACGCACTGGGCACTCACTACTAAAGGCGTTGTGTGAGTGCTCCCCCCGCTTTTCCCTGGTGCAGTTCACGCACTCCGCTGGTTGGCCGTTCTGCTTTTTAAGGCAGTCCACACCAAGATGTGGGCCGCCACAGTGGCTGCATAGGTCAACCGGCTCTGTGCAGAGACGCTTGCCGTGACCATATGCTAAGCAGCGCGTGCACTGCACCAGGGGTGTCTGGTCTTCGACGCGCACTCTCTGGAGATCAATCCTAAGTTTGCCTCCTTCGAGTGCCCGTCTCCAGACCGCAGGGGACACACTCAGCACAACGCTAGATACGAGGGGGTTTCGGGACTTTTTTCTGAAGCGCACACACATTTTTTGCTCCTCGTCGCCGAGGCCGTGGAACACCTCCCGGTTCTGGTTCCTAAGAGCTTTAAGGACTTCCTCGTCGCTGTGGACCGAAAGTACGTCCCTAAGAACCAGAAGCGGGTTTCGGTTTTTCACCTCCTCGACGACTAGGTTCTCTCCGGCCTCACTGAGTCGCTTACTAAGTTTAGCCCTCTCCTCCGTTGTCTCGCACCCCAGTATAATCTTTCTATCCTTCGCTTTCCGGACTCTGTCCACCCGTACCCAGCCCTCCTTTGCGTCCACTGCTTTCCTGACCTTCTCGAGTATCTCGTCCCCCGTATCCATCTCGACTGTCGAGGAGACAATCACCGAGTGCAGCGTAGTTCGCTCCGGGACGTGCGCCCTGGTATGGCTTTTTGTACTGGCTGCTACACTCGCGTAGGTTGTCTCCTCCACATTCATCCCGCTGGTCAGACTGTCTCGGAGCGAGTCCAATTTCTTGGAATTGTCTCTCAGCTCCGAGATATGCTCTTTGATGGCGTTTAGGAGTTCAGTCTGACCAGCATGAACGTTACTCGAAACGGGGTCCGGACTATGGTTGGCAGTGGAGGCAGGTACTGGTACAGCGGTAGGGATGGAGGGAGTCCGGTCAAGCTCCGACTCCTTGACCAGTTCAAAGAGCCTGTTTATGGCCTCGAGCACCGCAGCCTTAATGTCGGTTTTAAGGTTGCGAGAGTTGCCCAAATTGACTTTTGCCTTACTTAGGCAAGCCCTCGCCTCCTCAACACGGCTGCGGTGCCCAACCCCAGACTTCTTGAACGTTTTGGCAGCTTCTACGGTTACTCGCCGCGTCGCCGGAGTGTGAAGGCCGATCTGGGGGGGCGGAGGACTGTTTTCTCCGAACGAGATTTTCCTCCTGGCCTCCGTGGGTGGCGGCCCCACCTTCTCCACCGATCGCGGCGAGCCCCCGGAGCTCTGAGTCTTGGTGGGAACAACTGGGGTGCGGTACATTTTTTGGCGTTGTGGAGCAGATGATATGTAGGAACCCTGTAAAAGGGGATTATTGGTGGCGAGATATCTGCTGGGAGAGAGAGGGTAGGACACTGGACCACTCAGAATTCCTGTAAAGGGGGAAGATATATTATTTTCAATAAGACTGAATCCCTGTAAAGAGGGGATGCAGTCAGTAATAATAAATGCAATTAAATATAAATTTACAAATTAGGTCACGAAGAGTTAAAATGTGTCCCTGTTCCAAAGAAGGGTTTCACAATCTGTCTCGACTGGTCAAATTGAATTAAAATTTACTTGAAGCGATTCTACGTGTAGGTTCCCTAAAAAAAACCCTGTCTGCGCTAACAGCCGACGATCTACCTCCTTATGGGATGGGGAAACGAAGTTAATCAAGAAAGTTTAATTTTGGTCACTTTCAAATAAAGTTTCCACGCCTGGGCCAACCTATAGGCCAATGGGCGCTATTGGGTGCGGGACCTTTTTTGCGAGCCGAGCCGGTCGTGCGAGGTATCGACCTTAGATCGGGCTCGGCGCGGGCTATCGAATTGCAATAAAAGCGCTGTGCCCAGCGGCCCCCAAGAGCAAAATTTTGGTTGCAGTTCAAAAACCAGTTTTTCTCCGGGCAGTCCGCACTGAGGTGTAGACCATTTAGTGGCTGCACAGATCGGCAGGCTCCGAGCACACCCGTGCCCGAACGCCAAAACGGGTACTGCCACAGAGCGTCTGATCCTCGACCCGCACTCTTTGGAGGTGGATTCGGAGCCTTCCTCCCTCGAGCGCGCGCCTCCAGATTGAGGGGGTGAGCACAACGCTATTTTAAATGCGGGTTCCTACTCTTCCGCCTATATTTTAAATCCTGTGGTTCCCGTCATCGAGGCCGTCAAATATCTCCCGGTTCTGATTCTTGAGGGCCCTTAACAATCCTTCGGAGTGTACTGGCGAAGCACATCCCTCAGAAAGAAGCGGGTCTCGAAAATGTCCTCCACGAATACAGCCGTAAGGCGCTTAACTTTACGGGCATCCTAGTATTATTTTCTTGTCCTTCGCCTTTCTGACTCGCTCCACGCGCACCCAGCCGGCCTTCGCATCCACCGCCGTCCTGACTCCTTTGGTTCCGGTATCCATTCATCTGGAGGACAACCACGGAGCTTCGTCGTTCGCTCCAGGGCCTGTAGTGTGGCTCTTACAGAAGCTACACTGGCGTATCCACAATCTCCCTACCAGTCAGACTGTCTCGAAGCTTCTCGAGCTTCTCGGAGTTGTCCTTCAACTCCGAGATATGCTCCTTTAGCGTACTTAGGTTAGTTCAGCCTGACCGGCAAGTTCAATTGGGTTACAGTCAGCGACGGATAGGCGGGTGCCGGGTCAGGTATGGTTGCGGAAGGTTAGGTAGGCTCTCGCTCCATCTCCGCCCCTCGACCAGCTCGAAAAGACGTTCTAAGGCCTCTAGTTTTTTTTTTTTTATTTGTCTTGAGATTGCGAGAGTGCCCAGGCTCTCCTTCGCCTTCTCACGCTCTCGCCTCCTCAAGACGGTTGCAAGGCTCGGTTCACAGTCCCCATATCCGGTGGCGGCCACAGGACGCGGGCGCCCCTTTGGCGTGGCGAAGACTTCGATGGGGTCAGGAGGGGAGGCGTCCTCGAAGGAGATCCGCCTCAGTGTGGGACTCAACAAGGGAAGCAACAAATCCCCGTAGGACCCACCCGTCGACTGCTCTTCGTACAGACCGTCTGTGAAATCGGGGGTGCCCATCGGGGTGCAGCCAGACATACCCTTGTTGCGGAGTGTTGAAGGTCTGGTTACTGTGGAGATTTTCTTCATGGAACACTGGCTGTCCTGTAGGGGGGACACAAATAATATTTAGATATAAATAATTTACGTGATCTAATTTAATTAAGTTTTGTTAAAATTCGTCAGACTATGTTCCTTAGGGGGAAAAGCTTAAAATTATTTTTTAAAAGTCAAAGTTAGATAAATAGATAAACTGGTCCCTTTATATTCGTACTAAGTATTAAGATAAACGTCACAAACACATTTAAAAATTTACTTTTTATTTTTATAAATCGTCTGTTTTTTGACGTGTAGTCAGCCCTGTTAATCTAGTTTTTTAGTCGTGCACTTTGGGAACTATTTTGGGAAAAAAAATTTTTGACAAAAATAAGTTTCTACTCCTACCTATAGACCAATGGGCGGGTGGGTGGGGAAAATTTTTTGCGAGCTAGCCGGTCGTGCGAGGTATCGATAGATCGGGCTCAGCGCGGGCTACTCGAATATGAAATAAAATTTTTTATAACAAGAGCAAAAATTTTGAGTTAAGGCCTAAAAACCAGTTTTTTAAGTGAAAATTAGTGTTTTCCACCCCCACTCCGGAACTACGGCCACGGAAAGCGGTTCTGGTCACTGGAATATTTGAGGGCGGTGGCTGAGACTATTTTAAATTTTAAACGGTGAATTTAGATTAAAAACTGGCGAAGTTATAGAATTAAATGTGCTAAAATTTTGAAAAAAATGGCTAAAATGCAGAATACGGGTAAGGGTTGAAATTTAGGGGTTGCGATTAGTGTCAAATGATAGGCGTCCGCCTTTTTAGGTCTATTGAGCTGAAAACAGCTTCAAAATCGCACTTATAGTTACAAAGTTATCGATACTTTTCTAAAAAACCTTATCCAGTATATCAATTTTGGACATAGACGGAATTTTGAAAAAAATGAGGAAAATTTTTTGCGAGCTAGCCGGTCGTGCGAGGTATCGATAGATCGGGCTCAGCGCGGGCTACTCGAATATGAAATAAAATTTTTTATAACAAGAGCAAAATTTTGAGTTAAGGCCTAAAAACCAGTTTTTTAAGTGAAAATTAGTGTTTTCCACCCCCACTCCGGAACTACGGCCACGGAAAGCGGTCCTGGTCACTGGAATATTTGAGGGCGGTGGCTGAGACTATTTTAAATTTGAAACGGTGAATTTAGATTAAAAACTGGCGAAGTTATAGAATTAAATGTGCTAAAATTTTGAAAAAAATGGCTAAAATGCAGAATACGGGTAAGGGTTGAAATTTAGGGGTTGCGATTAGTGTCAAATGATAGGCGTCCGCCTTTTTAGGTCTATTGAGCTGAAAACAGCTTCAAAATCGCACTTATAGTTACAAAGTTATCGATACTTTTCTAAAAAACCTTATCCAGTATATCAATTTTTGGACATAGACGGAATTTTGAAAAAATGAGGAAAATTTTTTGCGAGCTAGCCGGTCGTGCGAGGTATCGATAGATCGGGCTCAGCGCGGGCTACTCGAATATGAAATAAAATTTTTTATAACAAGAGCAAAAATTTTGAGTTAAGGCCTAAAAACCAGTTTTTTAAGTGAAAATTAGTGTTTTCCACCCCCACTCCGGAACTACGGCCACGGAAAGCGGTCCTGGTCACTGGAATATTTGAGGGCGGTGGCTGAGACTATTTTAAATTTGAAACGGTGAATTTAGATTAAAAACTGGCGAAGTTATAGAATTAAATGTGCTGAAATTTTGAAAAAAATGGCTAAAATGCAGAATACGGGTAAGGGTTGAAATTTAGGGGTTGCGATTAGTGTCAAATGATAGGCGTCCGCCTTTTTAGGTCTATTGAGCTGAAAACAGCTTCAAAATCGCACTTATAGTTACAAAGTTATCGATACTTTTCTAAAAAACCTTATCCAGTATATCAATTTTGGACATAGACGGAATTTTGAAAAAAATGAGGAAAATTTTTTGCGAGCTAGCCGGTCGTGCGAGGTATCGATAGATCGGGCTCAGCGCGGGCTACTCGAATATGAAATAAAAATTTTTATGACAAGAGCAAAAATTTTGAGTTAAGGCCTAAAAACCAGTTTTTTAAGTGAAAATTAGTGTTTTCCACCCCCACTCCGGAACTACGGCCACGGAAAGCGGTCCTGGTCACTGGAATATTTGAGGGCGGTGGCTGAGACTATTTTAAATTTGAAACGGTGAATTTAGATTAAAAACTGGCGAAGTTATAGAATTAAATGTGCTGAAATTTTGAAAAAAATGGCTAAAATGCAGAATACGGGTAAGGGTTGAAATTTAGGGGTTGCGATTTGTGTCAAATGATAGGCGTCCGCCTTTTTAGGTATATTGAGCTGAAAACAGCTTCAAAATCGCACTTATAGTTACAAAGTTATCGATACTTTTCTAAAAAACCTTATCCAGTATATCAATTTTTGGACATAGACGGAATTTTGAAAAAAAATGAGGAAAATTTTTTGCGAGCTAGCCGGTCGTGCGAGGTATCGATAGATCGGGCTCAGCGCGGGCTACTCGAATATGAAATAAAAATTTTTATGACAAGAGCAAAAATTTTGAGTTAAGGCCTAAAAACCAGTTTTTTAAGTGAAAATTAGTGTTTTCCACCCCCACTCCGGAACTACGGCCACGGAAAGCGGTCCTGGTCACTGGAATATTTGAGGGCGGTGGCTGAGACTATTTTAAATTTGAAACGGTGAATTTAGATTAAAAACTGGCGAAGTTATAGAATTAAATGTGCTGAAATTTTGAAAAAAATGGCTAAAATGCAGAATACGGGTAAGGGTTGAAATTTAGGGGTTGCGATTTGTGTCAAATGATAGGCGTCCGCCTTTTTAGGTATATTGAGCTGAAAACAGCTTCAAAATCGCACTTATAGTTACAAAGTTATCGATACTTTTCTAAAAAACCTTATCCAGTATATCAATTTTTGGACATAGACGGAATTTTGAAAAAAATGTGGAAAATTTTTTGCGAGCTAGCCGGTCGTGCGAGGTATCGATAGATCGGGCTCAGCGCGGGCTACTCGAATATGAAATAAAATTTTTTATAACAAGAGCAAAAATTTTGAGTTAATGGCCTAAAAACCAGTTTTTTAAGTGAAAATTAGTGTTTTCCACCCCCACTCCGGAACTACGGCCACGGAAAGCGGTCCTGGTCACTGGAATATTTGAGGGCGGTGGCTGAGACTATTTTAAATTTGAAACGGTGAATTTAGATTAAAAACTGGCGAAGTTATAGAATTAAATGTGCTAAAATTTTGAAAAAAATGGCTAAAATGCAGAATACGGGTAAGGGTTGAAAAATAGGGGTTGCGATTAGTGTCAAATGATAGGCGTCCGCCTTTTTAGGTCTATTGAGCTGAAAACAGCTTCAAAATCGCACTTATAGTTACAAAGTTATCGATACTTTTCTAAAAAACCTTATCCAGTATATCAATTTTTGGACATAGACGGAATTTTGAAAAAAATGTGGAAAATTTTTTGCGAGCTAGCCGGTCGTGCGAGGTATCGATAGATCGGGCTCAGCGCGGGCTACTCGAATATGAAATAAAATTTTTTATAACAAGAGCAAAAATTTTGAGTTAAGGCCTAAAAACCAGTTTTTTAAGTGAAAATTAGTGTTTTCCACCCCCACTCCGGAACTACGGCCACGGAAAGCGGTCCTGGTCACTGGAATATTTGAGGGCGGTGGCTGAGACTATTTTAAATTTGAAACGGTGAATTTAGATTAAAAACTGGCGAAGTTATAGAATTAAATGTGCGAAATTTTGAAAAAAATGGCTAAAATGCAGAATACGGGTAAGGGTTGAAAAATAGGGGTTGCGATTAGTGTCAAATGATAGGCGTCCGCCTTTTTAGGTCTATTGAGCTGAAAACAGCTTCAAAATCGCACTTATAGTTACAAAGTTATCGATGGCCCCAAAGGGCCAGGTTGCACAGCGGTTGGCGAGGGCCTACCGCTAGGGTAGGCTTCTCGGCGGCGTGCGCTCTGGCGGGCACCCCTCCTTGGGAGTTGGAGGCTTGGGTGCTCGCCAGAGTCTATGAGTGGTAGGCGCGCCGGAAGGCGCTCGGGGAGGTTAGGTTAGGCCGCTGAGGAGCGTGAGGCCGTGCGGCGGGAGGCGAAGGTTACGCCATCGTTCCACTGGACGGAGGACCTCGCCGCCGCCGCCTTTGGCCGCCGGTTACGTTGGACGCGCTCGGTCCGGTTCTTCAGAGCTGGCTCGAGCGGTCCCACGGTTTCCTCTCGTTCCGTTAGTGCAGGTTAGTTGTTAGGACATGGCTGTTTCGGAACGCACCTGCACCGGATCGGGAGGGAGGAAACCCCGGTGTGCCACGACTGCGGCGCAGCGGAGGACACGGCACAGCACACCCTCGAGTGTTCGTGGTCCGAACTGCGCCGCGGTCTGACCGCGGTGATTGGGCAGGACCTCTCGCTTCCAGCCGTGGTCGGTTAGGCCATGCTGGAGAGCGAGGGGTCCTGGACAGCGGTTCCTTCTGCGAGGACGTGATGTCGCAGAAGGAGGAGGCGGAGCGCGCGCGGGAGGACGACCCTCTAGGGCGCCGCTCCGCAGACGGAGAGGTCGGAGAAGGCGCCGACCTCTCGGTGGCGACGGGCAGGCGACAGGCGCGGGGGCGCCTTCGCCTGCATTGCACCCGTCACCACCTTCGTAAGCATTCCCGGGCCGTGTGAGGGCCCGGCCAGAGGAGCGTTCGTCGGCGGAGGGCTGGAAGTGATGGCTGTGCCAGTGATTTCCCAGCCTTCCGCCACTAGGACGAAGCGGGAATGCCGCTGGGTTGTTTTAGTGGGTATACCGGTCTTAGAGACCGGGGAGTCCCACATAACCCTCCCATCCCCCCGGTGGGAGGTATGCGTTGCATTTTTTCCCAGCGCAAAAAAAAAAAAAAAAAAAAAAAAAAAAAAAAAAAAAAAAAAAAAAAGGTTAGGTTAGGTTAGGTTAGGTTAGGTTAGGTTAGGTTAGGTTAGGTTTTTTTTTTTTTTTTTTTTTTTTTTTTTCAACTGCTCCCCGCTTTGTGGCAGGACCTTTTTTATCTTTTTTTCTTTTTTTGCCACTTTTCTTTTTGGCTATTGTCTTTTTAATTTCATTTTTTTTCTTTTCATATTTTTTTCGATCTTTTATACTTACAATTCTCTTATCTCTAATACATTTTCTTTCTTGTTATTTTTATCTTACATTTTTATGATAACCTATTTTTATATATATTACAATTTTTCTATATCTATACAATCTTTGCCTCGATTGTTACATTTATTTTCTACGAGTTTTGACTTTAAGTTCCTGCCTTTATGTTGTGTCCGTCTTATTTCTCTTTATAGCTATTAATGCTACTTTTTTAGCAAATTCCATGAATTTCGTTCTTCTTTTTGTTCTGATTATTGCGCCCAGGTTTTCTTTATTTAATTTTGTGTCGAGTGTTTGCTGCAGAGTGTACCTATCGACGCCGTGCAACGGGCATTCCAGCACGATGTGGAAGACGTCCTCACTCTCTGCCGGATCGCAAACGCACGACGGGCTGTCCTTGCATTTGAACCTATACAGGTATGCAGAGAACCCGCCATGCCCGGTCAGGATCTGGGAGGTTAGACGGTCGACTACCATCTTCCGCACCGTGCCGTACGCCTCCACCCCGCTAGGGAAGAAGGTCTTGGTGACCCCCGCTGTGGGTTCGGATCTATACCTGCAGTCCCAGGCCTCGATTGTTAAAGCCCGTATATGGCGTTTAACGAACGAGATAGGACTGCAGTCATAGTCCGACTTAGTTTTCAACTTGAGGGCCGCTTCCTTCGCCAGCTGATCCGCTCTCTCGTTCCCCATCACTCCGACGTGGGCCCTGATCCAATAAAGTGAGACGAGTTGGTGGTTGTCTCTTAGGACTTGCAGGTTACCCTGAATCGCCTTTGTGATCGGGTGCGATGAGTCTGGATCAACTATCGACTGTAAAGCGGACCTCGAGTCACTAAGTACTGCGGTTTCCCTAAAGCCGTTGCCAATAATAATTTCGGTCGCTTGGAGGATAGCATACAACTCAGCTTGGAAGACTGTACAGAATGGTTCGAGCTTGAACTTCCGGGTACTTGTCTCTGTCGACCCTTCCCAACAGGTTAGGGCGGCTCCGACTTTCCCCTCCAGTTTACTCCCATCCGTGTAGATTCTTACCAAGCCTTCTGCCAGATTGCTATCCTCTTCCGCGTTTTCCAAACAGGTAAATTTTGAATTGAGGGTTTTGCTGGGGTGGGCGTCGTTTATAACGGATGCGCGCTGCTCGACCTTTCTGCCGCCTAGTATTGCCTGGGGTTTCCCTCGCTTAGCTTCATAAAGCTGGGATGCTTCTTGGATCCGGAGATCCAGCGGAAGCAGCCCCGACAATACTAAAGCGGCATTGAGGGAGACCGTTCTATTTCCTTTAATAATTTTCTGCGCGAATCCGCGTTGCACGACGTCGAGAGCTTTCCTGGAGACTATTTTAGCCGCTTGGTTGGCCCAAACGCTTGCCGCGTACAAAATTATGGGCTCAATGACCGCTATATATATTGTTCTGATGATTTCTGAATTTAGTCCCCAGGTAGCTCTCGCCGCTCTGCTTATTCCTTTATATATGTTGATGGCTTTCTTGGTAATGTAGGATATGTGCTGATTAAAAGTAAGTTTATTATCAAAAATAACGCCTAATATTTTAATTTCCTCCACCATCTTAATGTTAACTCCCCCCATGCACAGCCTGGGCGTGTCGAACTTTAGCTTCCTCGTCAGGGTCATGGCCAAAGATTTGTGCGGTGCGAAGTTTAGCTTGTTCGACACCCCCCAGCCGTGCACGAGGGCGAGGGCGGCATTTGCCTTGCTCTCGACCTCTAGGCCCGTGTTGCCATCCACAATGAGCACTATGTCATCTGCGAAGGCTTGACAGTGAATGCCAGCGGCGGTGAGTTCGTCGAGCAGGGGGTCCAGGATTATGTTCCAGAACATGGGTCCGCCAATGGAACCTTGGACGCAACCCTTGTTCGTCCTCTTGCTATATTCTTCCCCCGCATACCTCACCGTCACCGTCCTGTCGCTCAAATAGCTGCTGACAAGCCTTCGCAGATTGACGGGGCACTCCTTTGCTTTTAGTTGGCAGACGATCTTGGGCCACCATGCATTGTCGAAGGCCCCCTCTATGTCCAATGATATCAGGGTAGTAATCCGCTTTGCCGCGAGGTTACCCCTGATATGCTGGACTATATCGTAGAGGGAGTCCTCCGTGCTACGCTGCGGCACAAAACCGTACTGCCTTGGGTTTAGTTTTGGCAACACGTGCCACCTGATGCGCCTAATCAACATTTTTTCTAAAATTTTTCCTAAGATAGCAAGGAGCCCGATTGGTCTGTATGACTTGGGGAGGGTATAGTCGTCCTTACCTGGTTTCCGGAGCATGATCACCGTTGCGGCTTTCCAGGGTTTGGGGAAGTGGGAGAGCTCAAGGCATTTGTTGTAGATCGCCAGGGTCAATTCCTTGTTCGCGGATATGACGGCTGTGCATATGTCGGCAGTGAGACCATCCCCGCCCGGAGCCTTCTTGGGGTTGAACGAGCCCGTGGCGTGGAGAAGCTCAGCTTCCGTAAAAGGGGGATCGCAAAACTCATTTTCGCGCCCCCTGTTCACTTCCGCCGCCTCCCTCCTCACCCTTACGTGTGACTCGTTCTCCCCCAAGGCGGTATCCTCCGGGTAGAAGGTCTCCGCCAAGATGCGCGCCGATTCCCTCGGGCTGGTGGTAGTGCCGTCCCTGGCGATCGGGAGGTCTTCATGGTTGGTCTGGGACCTCGATATAACCCTATAAATGCCCTCCCACATGGTTTCCCTCTCCTGTTTGCCGCAAAACTCCTTCCAACTTTTGATTCTGGCCTCATCCATCGCTCTTTCATATACCATTCGTGCATTGTCATATTGCTCGACAACCCATGCCCGCCGATTTGGCGCCGCCCATTTTATTCTTTTCTTTAGCTTATTTTTCTCCTTTTTCAGCTTCTCTAACTCCTCGGACCACCACGGCAATTTGATTTTAATATTGTTTTTCTTTAATTTGATGTTTGCATCACAAACGTTTGTAATTGTATTTATATATTTTTCTATTAATTCTTCCAATTTTTCTGCATCCCCAATCATTTTCACATTATTGACATTTACGTTTTCCTTTTTGAATTCATCTATTAGTTTTTCCTTAAAATTTCCCCATTCTACTTTTTTTGTGTTGTATTTTCTAGTGGTTCTACTGTTAGTTTGTGTTGCCTCTATTTTCCCTAGTTTTGTTATGAATGTAATTGCGTTGTGGTCCGAGGATGTTATGTTTCTATCAACCTTCCAATTTTCTACCGCGGCGAGCATGTCCGCCGAGCAAAATGTCACGTCCACTCTGCTTGTGCATTCCCTTCCAGAACGCCAGACTTCAAAAGTTGGAACGTCTCCGGTGTTCAAAATGTGGAGGTCCATTTCATTTATTACCCCGACTATCTCCTCACCCCTGTCATTAGTTTTCCTACTACCCCACCACTCGCTCCAGGCATTCACATCTCCACCGATTACTAGCTTCGAGCATTTGAGGCTCTCCGTGATCTCCCTCAGACGACGCATGAATGGCTTCAGGTCACAGTCGGGCTCGAAGTAAAGGGAGATCAGTCCGATCGTCCAGTCGGCAGTCTCCAGCTTTGCGACTGCAAAGTTGGTGTTGGTGAGGTTGGGAAGTTGGTGTAATTTTATGTCGTTGTTAAAGACCGCAATTGCGGCCTTATTGACCTTCCCAACCTCCTGTGCCGCCTGGACTATCCTGACCCCCGCTGGGCCCGTCATGATGCCCTGGTTCCCCACGTACGGCTCCTGAAGGAGAGCAAAGAGTGCCCTCCTTTTCACTGCCTCTATGATGAGTTCGGCGGTTGCGTTCTTTTTCCTTTGTAGATTTGCCTGGAGCGCGAGGTATTTGTGGGTGCTATTTTGTTCCTGTGAAGTGCCCTTAGCAGTACGCCACTTTCTCCCTTGCTAATCTGTCCCATTTCCTGCGGATGGGGCACACCTCACTGAAGGTGTTGTGCCCCAATTCCAAAAGTTTTGCCCGTTTACAATTCAAGCAGCAGGGAGTGCTTGGCTTTTCGGGGCAATCGGCTCCCTTATGGTTGCTTCCCCCACAATGGCTGCAGCTGTCCAGCTGCTCCTTACAGGCCTGCTTGCTGTGGCCGTAGCCCAAGCAGCGGGAGCACTGGACTAGTGGGGACTGATCCTCTACGCTGGATTGACCCCAGTGCAGTTGAAGGGTCCCCCTTTCTGTCAGTTGCTGCCATATTGGTGGGGGGCACCTGGCAACCACGTGGGCGACGTGGGGGTTTCTCGTCCTTCTCTCGAAGAGAATTTCTATTTGCCCCTTTGTTGCCTCATCTTTGGCCAATCTCTTTATGGCTTCCTCAACCTGCTGCTTCTTCGACTCCCCTCTGACAAACTTAACTATGACTAGGGGATTTTTGTTAATAGCCCTTTCTATTTTTAATGTTTCATCCTTCATAAGTCTCCTTTGGAGCTTTTCGACTTCGCTTTTGTTGCTGCAACCAATGATCACTTTTTGATCCCTCGCTTTCCTGATCTTCTGGACAGGGATCCACTCATCCTCCTCGACCGACGTTTTCCTGACGACCTCCAATACGTCGTCGCTCGTCAGTTTCTCGTCGGTCGAGGAGATGATGAGGGAGTGAAGTGTCCTTGGTTGCGGCAATTTTCTTTCGCTCCCAGCTATCTCTGCGTACGTTCTTCTTTCACACGCGACCCTTTCCTTTACCATTTCTGTTATCTCTTCCTTCGTTTCCTGCTGGAGCTCTTCGCATCTCTTGCTTACTTGGTTCGTTTCCACCAGTAGCCTTTCGATCTCAGCGAGCCTTTTCGCAGTCTCCTTCTCGAAGTTTGTGTTCACTACAGCAGGTTTTTGAACTAATGTTCTGTTTCTTTCCTCTCTCTCTTCCTCTGTTTTCTCAGCCGCTTCTAATCTTTTTACTAACTCTTTTACCATTACGACTAAGTCGTCCGTTTCCCTCTGTATATTGAGTTTATTATCTTAGTCACCGATCTTACTGTTCCTTTTACCTCCATTTGTTTATAAATCCTCTCGCGTGCTTTTATCGCCTTTTCTTCAATATCTTTCGCCATTAAGGAAGGTATTATATTTTCCATTTTTAATTCGGGCTTTGGGACAGCAGCGGTGGCGGTGGCGTTTGCATTTGGTGCTTTTGGTTGAGGGGGGGATTGGTACACCATCGTAAGCTCTTTAACGTTAGACCTATTTTTCGGGCTCCTTGAAGTCATCTTGTACTTTGTATTTAATGACAAGACAACGATTAGATTTATATGGACGGACAGTAATAAATTAACACGAATAAAATTGTAAAAATTGTATAATGAACAACACGATTTGTTTAACACGACTAAAAAGTTTGTAAAAGTTATATAAACGGGGGACTACACGTAATAAATTAACACAAAAATTAAAAAGTAAAATTAAAAAATTGAAATATTTAAAATTTTATGTTAAAAGCTTGTATAAGTTGTATAATGGAGGACTGCACGTAATAAATTAACACGAAAATTAAAAATTAAAATTAAAATAAAATGAGTTTTAAAATTCAAAAGTTTGTATGAGTTGTATAGCCTCCTGTCCGTTGACGTATCAAATTTTGATACGTCTCAAAAAAGGAAGACTACACAATATACGTTAACACGGAAAGATATTATTAAAATTAAAATAAAACCTACTCTAGTGACTAGAAAAAAATTTTTGAGTTTAAAATAAAATGTAAATAAATAATGAAAATATCTAAAATTGTTAATATAATAATATTCTAAAACCGTCGAAAAGCCTATGTCAGCCGAGCTTTGTTAATTTAATAATTAACCGCCCGGGCTGAAATGACTTGAAGACAACCTTAGATAAAATTAAAATTGAGTTAAAATTAAATTAAATTTGGAAAAGTATGTAGGTATAAGCAGTTTGTTTCGTGTTTTACCCTGTGCAGTTTAAGTATTTATTGAAAAGTGTGATGTTATTCGTGTTGTGTTTGTGGTGTGAGTTTTGTGTTGTCTGTATATAAAGACCCTGGGGAGCAGTTTTCAGTTCTTGACCTAACCTATTAAAATCAAAATAATCTCAATAAAAATAATTTTTAATATGACTCTGATGCTAGAAGATAGCCTGCCCTCAATAGGAGCACAGGGTATCAATATGTTTCGAAACTAAAATTAAAATTAAGTAATACAATATTTTAATAATTTTAAAAGATTTAAAAAAGTCAGAGTCTTTTTAGTTATAAAATCGAAGCCTGTTCTCAATAGAGGCACAGGGTGTCGAAATAAACATAAAGTAATAATTTCAAATTTAAATAAAGATTTAAATTAAGTACTTAAACTAGGCCTGTCCTCAAAAGAGGTGCAGGGTGTCAGTGTAAACACAGAACAAAATAAAGTAAAATAATAATTTAAATTTAAATAAAAATTTAAATTAGGTACTTAAAACTAGGCCTGTCCTCAAAAGAGGTACAAGGTGTCAATACGAGTTCGAGACAAAATTAAAATAAAATAAAATATTAAAATAGAATTAAAATAATTTTAAATTTAAATAAAAATTTAAATTAGGTACTTAAATCTAGGCCTGTCCTCAAAAGAGGTATAGGGTATCAATGTTTGTATGAGTCTTATTTTAATTTCCTGGCTTCAATAGAAGCCCTGGATGTCCTATAACAATAATTTAATAATAATTAATATCAAATTAATGACAATTAATATTGTCAATATTTGGCGGTCAGTGAAATAGAAATAAAATCTTAACCTATAAACTTTTTTCCCCGTCAAGATTGGCCCAGTAGTTACGGAGATAGCAATTTCGCCCTTAGGGGTAGGGGTGGGGGATGATTCTGTTAGAAGCGACTATCGGATCAAGGTTGTTGTAATGATCAAGCCTGTAAACACAAGGATGTTTAGATAGTCACTTCTCAACAGAGGGTGGGGGGGGGTAGGTGTTAAAATAAGGGTGGGTTTTTTGGGTGGGGATGGATAGGGAATTAAATTTGGAGAAGAATTGCCGAACAAACTATGTGGATAAAATGGATTATAATTGGTTTAATTTTGAATTTAGAATTCCGTAAAATTATGGGGTAGGTCGTAGGGGGTTGAAACTTTGGGGATG
The DNA here is from genome assembly GCA_036375495.1 of Agrotis segetum. NCBI lineage: Eukaryota > Metazoa > Arthropoda > Insecta > Lepidoptera > Noctuidae > Agrotis > Agrotis segetum. The sequence goes on from JAQSVV010000279.1 coordinate 1,090,528, forward strand.
GAACGGGAAGGGTCGGTTTTGTGCCAGCCGGGGGGGGTGGGTCAGGGAGGGGGGGGCAAAATTTTCGTCCTTTTTGCTCTAGGACGCACCGTTTTCGAGATATAAGCGTTTTTCTGAAATCGCTTATCTATTTTCCAATCTATTTTGACAACGCTTTGCCGCTGAGGGTTTATTCCCGACTATCTTTGTTTTAATGTCCTGTCTGTCCAGTCTGTCCTTTTTTGTCCGACTAAATTTTATTTAAAGCAGAAATAGATGCCCCAAATGGCGCACCCTATCAGAAAAAAGGGGCGGGGCCGGTTTCCTCCCAGGAAATTCCGGAAAGATAGGGGTTGCAGTTTACCAATTTTCAATTGGTTTGTTTTAATGTTCTGGGTGAGCTGTCGGTCCCGGAAAAAATCGTGTTGTATAGGACACAATCCAACTTAACCGACGGCCACCTTAAAAATTACAAAAGGGGTTGGCAACCCCAAAATTTTTTGAGAAATCCGAAAAAATCTCACCGGGGGTGGTTTTTGGGGGTAGGTATGGGTAGATCCACCCTATGATCGCTTCTCCCCAAGAGAACCGATCCGGCGTTATTTTTACGATATCTCGCTCCCTTTTCGAGTTATAGGGTGTACAAACTTAGTTGGGAATGGCCGCCTGGTCCCTGTTCCCAGTCATAAATTACTTAAAAATAGAATAAAACAGTTTTAAAATACTGAAAAAATTTAGAGGGTAGGGGATAAACCTCCCTGTCTACTGCCGCTGACCAATTGGTGGTGAGGGAAAAAATGACCCAGTGGTGACTTCCTGAATTTAGGGGTGCCTGACAATTTTCTGCAAATGGCCTCTAAATCAGAAAGCTGCGCCCGGAAAAATATCCCCGGGAAGAAACTTCTCTTCCGTGAGGTCTCAGAAAATTTTTGAGACCATTCGCGACCCCGAATTCGGGGGTTGATTTTTTCCCTCCGTAGGAGCTGTGTTCTAAAGCCCTGCTACAATTTTATTCTTGCGCTTCGCCCGATTTGACAATCCGATTTCGTTAGGGCGGCGCTCGGAAGCCAAGTCAATTTAACCTATAATCCTATAGCTATTTTATAGAGGGCAACCAGGGTTTTCCCGTGGTATCAGTAAAATAATTTTAAAATTATATTTACATATAATTTTAAAGATTAGAAAATTTTCGTCAAATTTTTTGAGGTGCAAAATTGTATTTGTCTTCCTAAATTGAGCTAAATATCCAAAATAAATTTAAATTAAAAATGTCACGGGATAGCCCCGGTTGTTGTCCTCTTTTAACCCGAAATCCAGTTCGTTTAAATATCAAATATAAATAAAAACCGATTTTATTTGGTTTTATGTGTGCGTCGCAATCGCCACACCGGTCCCAAACCCAAATAAAACCGGGCGCACAATTGCTAAAAAATTTTCAAAGTAACTAATTTATACCTGAAACTATGAGAAATCTATTCTTAATTTTTAAAATATATGTTATCGATCTGGATTTCGAGTTATTTATCCCTAAAAATATGACTAGAATCTTAAATTTACAGGACCTTATATCTCGGCTTCCCGATGTCGCCCAGTCGTTCTGGAGGTCTTGAGGAGTCGGCCGCGATGTCCTCGTTCTGATGTATGTGGAATTCTGGTTGAAGGAGCCGTAGATCCTGACCTCGTGGACACGTGGTCCAAGAGGTTTCTATGGTAACTTCCTGGTTTTCCAACCAAAAATTCTGGAACTTCACCAGCTGCTGCCTCGATGGAAATAAAAATTTTCCACAGTCCAAAAAAGGTAGGTCACCGCGACAAATCGCGAGAAAAAGCACTTTGAACACCACTTAACCTTCAAATTTTTCGTTTTTTACACTTTTTCACTAGGTTTTTCACTTTTCACCCCTAGTGTGGGGTATCGTTGCAATCGTCTCAACGAGACGCGTCGTTTGGTGTATCGTTTGTTGCGATCGGTGACACTTTTACTAAAACTTTGATTTTTCAAGCGCGGAGCGACTCAAATTCGTGGCGCTCGGGTCCGCGGTCGGTTAGGTTAGGTTAGGTTAGGTTAGGTTAGGTTAGG